>CM034306.1:41029082-41205864 GCA_019925795.1 Dendrobium chrysotoxum | reverse complement strand
ATATAAGATAGATTATTGTAGGAAGATAAAATAGATCTCTATTTCAAAGTCTAGCTTTTTAATTTTGAAATAGATTTTGATTCAAAAAGAAAAATATAGCATTAAAGGAGTTGGAGGAAGAAAAACAATCATCAATATTTCCTCCTTTATTTATTTTAGAGGAGTCAATCACTACATACTAGCTTCTAAATAAAAATAAGGCAAAAATCTCATTTAAAAAGCAAGGTCATCAATAGAAGTGAGCAATAATCTAATTTTTTTAATATTAAAAAAAGGAAATAAAAAAACATAAAAATAAAAGCACATAAAAAAGAAATAAGCAAAAATATCAAACAAAACACTAAGAGTAAAAATATAAATAGAAAGCATCATTTCAAGCAAGAATATCTATCACACCTAATCTGGTTCTTAAGGTGCTAAAGGTTTCAAAGGCCAGTGGTTTTGTGAATATATCTGCAAGCTAATTTTTAGTGGCTCATGTTGCAGTTCTATGTCTCCCTTAGTAACATGGTCCTTAATGAAATGGTGCCTTATGTCATTGTGTTTGGTTCTAGAGTGTTGGATTAGGTTCTTTAAAATGTAGATAACACTAGTGTTATCATATAGGACTGGAATTATGCCTACAGGAAGTCCTAAATCAAGAATTTATTGCTTTAACTAAAGGACCTGGGCCACAGAACTTCCTAAGGGTATGTGCTCAACTCCTGCAGTGGACATGACAACTAAGTTTTGTTTTTTATTAGACCAGGAGATAAAGGATTATCTTTGAATTGACATGTCCTAGAAGTAATTTTCTTTTAACTAACTCCCAAACATCATTCCTTACAAATTGGTTTAACTCTTCTGGCATGGCTAGGATCTAGAGTTCATCAGATATGTCTTAATTTAGGTTAGTGGGTTTAGTCATTGAAATGAAGGCAGAGTGGTTTATTTATTTTCTAAGTTCATACCTAGTTCTAACACCTTCAGATGGGTCTCCTAAGATCAGTTCTTTAGGATGACTTGAAGAATATCTCCATTCTCTAGGTAGTGAAACTTTAGGTTCTACCCTTTCCTCCATATTTGCAGATTCTACTCCTTGGGTAACTTCTATAACCTCCTCTTCTTTTATCCTAGATCCTACAGAATTATCCGATTCATCAAATATAACATGAGTGGTCTCCTCAACTGCCAGTGTTCTCTTATTAAAGACTCTATAGGATTTCTCAACACTTAGTAACCTAGGAACACTCCTTTATCAGATTTTGGGTCAAACTTTCTTAGTTGAGACTTCCTATTATTTAGAATGAAAAATTTACATCCAAAGATATGAGGATAAGAGAGGTTGGGTGTCCTACCCTTAAGAATTTCATAGGGTGTCTTATTCAGCTTAGATCTAAGATTTACTCTATTCAGAGCATAATAGGTTGTATTCACTACTTCTACCAAGAAGTATTTAGGAAGTGAGTATTCAGCTAACATGACTCTAGCAGGATCTACTAGGGTCCTATTCTTCTTTTTAGCTACCCCATTCTGCTGAGGGGTCCTAGGAGCTAAAAAGTTGTGATATATCCCTTGCTCCTTATAAAAAGACTCAAATTTATTCTCAAATTCTCCACCATGGTCACTTCAAATGGTTTAGATTTTACAACCTAGTTTCCTCTAAATCTAAGTGGAAAAAGATTTAAACTCCTTGAATGATTCACTTTTATGAGATAGAAATTTAACCCAAGTAAACCTCAAATAATCATCAACTATCACATACACAAAGACTTTTCCTCCTATGCTTGAAGTGCGGACATGTCCAAAGAGATCCATGTGAAGGACTTTTAAGAGTTTGCTAGTGTTAATGTCTTTAATTGAGTGGAAGGAGGATTTGACTTACTTTTTTAACTGACAGGCATCACATAGGTGGTCATTAGTGAACTCTAATTTGGGGATATCTCTCACTAAGTCTTTTTGGGTAATCTTCTTAAGGCTTTTCATGCTTGCATGACACAATCTCCTAAGCCATAACCATGATTCATCAGTAATTATTTTTAAGCAAAGAGCAGTATCAACTTTAAAGAAATTTAGATCCATCATATAAATATTATTGATCCTTTTTCCCTACAAAATAATTTTGCTATTTAAGCTTATAATACAGCTAGTTGGCAGAAATTTTATGTTGAAGACTTTATCATAGAGCTGACTGATGCTAAGCAAATTGTATTTCAGTCCATCTATAAGCAAAACATTTTCAATGATAAATATTTTTTAATTATCAATTATACCTGATCCCACCACTCTCCTGGTGGTGTTGTCTCCAAGTGTTATCTTACCTCCTGTCCTGGCCTCCAACAAAATGAATTGATTTATATCTCTAGTTATATGCCTTGAACATCTGCTGTCTAAGTACCACATGCTCTCACGAGATCTTTTGTGATAGCACACCTAGAGAATCATCAAATATTAGATTTGGGAACCCAAACAGGTTTGGGTCCCATCTTATAGAAAGAGGAGTGAGATACAGGCATGCTATGCTGTAAATTTTATAATTTTGGTCACACACCAAATGCGTTTTATGATTAATGATGCAAGTGTGGGAGATATGTCCTAAAATGCCACAAAAAATATCTAACACTAGGAAAAGGTTTTACTAATCTATTTGGGTTATAGTGCCTCTTTCTAGGTTAGAATGATATAGACTTTATTGATTATTTATGAAATTCTTCTAGTGCAAGTGGTTTTTTATTTTCCTTGAGGGTAGTTAATTTAGCTTCTAAAAACCTATTTGTACTTTCAAGAATTAAATTTTCTATTTTTAATGCATGCTCCCTACTGTCTAAATTAAATGCAAGAGTATCTAAGTACTTATATTCTTTCTCTAATTCAACATGCAACATTTTTAAGGAATCATACATAGTAGTTAAATCAAGATGATTTTTGTTCAAGGAATCAAATTCATCTAGTAAAGCCATATGATTGCTATCCAGAGTGGAATGATCTTTCCTAAGAATTTCATGCTCTTTCTGCATATTTAAAACAATTTTGAGGCTAGCATGTGCTTTCTTCAGCTTCCTATATGAATAATGAATTCTTTCTAAAACTTCAAATAATTGATCATATGTAAGCTCACATACCTCTTCTTGATTAGAGTGATCAAGATGATCATCAGCCATTAAGTAAAGGTTTGTTACCTCCTCTTCTACTTCAGTTTCAGAGGAGTCCAATGTTGAGTCTGCCTAGAAAGCCTTTTGGATCCTCTCTTGTCATTCTTGAACTTAGGTTTTTCCTCACCCTTTTCCTTACTTGGATCAGCTTTCAAAGTTAGGCAACCAGACTTCAGATGCCCTGGCTCCCTACATTCATAACAAATAACATCAGAAGAAACTTTAGAATTTTTACTATTTTTACCTTTATTCCATTTTTTATGTTGCTTTTGCTTTTTCCTCAAGAAGCTTTTGAATTTTCTAGTTATTAAAGCAATGCCATTATCTTTAGAACCAAAAACATCAGTGTCAGAATCATTAGCCTTCAAGGCTATATTTTTCTCCTTCTTTTCAACTATATCAAGCTACATTTGGTTCACTCCTTGCTCGTAAGCAATTAGCAATTCAAGTAAGTTCCCGATTGAATAAACATTCAAATCCTTAGATTCAGCAATAGCATTAATTTTTGCATCATAGGAAGAAGGTAAACATCTCATAATCTTGTTCCCTTTTTAATAATTTATGAGTTCTCTTCCTAAGGCATGTAGGGATGTAACAATTTGTGTAAATCTAGTATACATTTCAGAAATTATTTCACTAGGTTTCATGTGAAAGTGTTCATAATCATGAAGTAAAATGTTTAGCCTAGATTATTTAACTTCATGTGTTCCTTCATAAGTAATGCAAATTTTGTCCCAAATTTTTTTACCAGTAGAATAGGTGGAGACACGCATGTAATCTTCAGATTTTAAGGCACAGAAAAAATAGTTCAAAATGATGCAGGTGTGGGAGATATGTCCTAACATGCCACAAAAAAATATCTAACACTAGGAAAAGTGTTTACTAATCTATTTGGGTTATAATGACTCTTTCTAGGTATGAATGATGCAAACTTTATTGATTATTTATGAAATTCTTTTAGTACAGGTGGTTTTTTATTTTCCTTGAGGGTAGTTAATTTAGCTTCTAAAAACCTATTTGTACTTTCAAGAATGGAATTTTCTATTTTTAATGCATGCTCCCTACTGTCTAAATCAGATGCAAGAGTATCTATGTACTTATATTTTTTCTCTAATTCAACATGCAACATTTTCAAGGAATCATATACAGTAGTTAAATCAAGATGATTTTTGTTCAAAGAATTAAATTCATCTAGTAAAGCCATGTGATTTCTATCCATAGTGGAATGATCTTTGCTTAGAATTTCATGCTCTTTCTGCATATTTAAAAACACAATTTTGAGGCTAGCATGTGCTTTCTTCAGCTTCCTATATAAATGATGAATGCTTTCTAAAACTTTAAGTAATTGATCATTGTAAGCTCACATACCTCTTCTTGATTAGAGTGATCAAGATGATCATCAGCCATTAAGCAAAGGTTTGTTACCTCCCCTTCTACTTTAGTTTCGGAGGAGTCTAATGCTGAGTCTGCCTAGAAAGCCTTTTGGATCCTTTCTTGTCATTCTTGAACTTGGGGATTTCCTCACCCTTTTCCTTACTTGGATGAGCTTTCAGAGTTAGGCAATCAGACTTCTGATGCCCTGGCTTCCTACATTCAAAATAAATAACATCATAAGAAACTTTAGAATATTTACTATTTTTACCTTTATTCCATTTTTTATGTTGCTTTTGCTTTTTCCTGAAGAAGCTTTTAAATTTTATGGTTATTAAAGCAATGTCATTATCTTTAGAACAAAAAACATCAGTGTCCGAATCATTAGCCTTCAAGGCTATACTTTCCTCCTTCTTCTTTTCACCTATATCAAGCTGCCTTTAGTTCACTCCTTGCTCGTAAGCAATTAGCGATTCAAGTATGTTATCAATTGAATAAACATCAAATCCTTAAATTTAGCAATAGCATTAATTTTTGCATCATAGGAAGTAGGTAAACATCTCATAAACTTGATCACTTTTTCATAATTTGTGAGTTCTCTTTCTAAGGCATGTAGGGATGTAACAATTTGTGTAAACCTAGTATACATTTCAAAAAATATTTTACTAGATTTTATGTGAAAGAGTTCGTAATCATGAAATAAGATGTTTAGCCTAGATTATTTAACTTCATGTGTTCCTTCATAAGTATTGCAAAGTTTGTCCCAAATTTTTTTACCAATAGAATAGGTGGAGACACACATGTAATCTTCAGATTTTAAGGCACAGAAAAAATAGTTCAAAATGATGCAAGTGTGGGAGATATGTCCTAACCTGCCACAAAAAAATATCTAACACTAGGAAAAGGGTTTACTAATCTATTTGGGTTATAGTGCCTCTTTCTAGGTTTGAATGATGCAGACTTTATTGATTATTTATGAAATTCTTCTAGTGCAGGTGGTTTTTTATTTTCCTTGAGGGTAGTTAATTTAGCTTCTAAAAACCTATTTGTACTTTCAAGAATTGAATTTTCTATTTTTAATGCATGCTCCCTACTGTCTAAATCAGATGCAAGAGTATCTAAGTAACTATATTCTTTCTCTAATTCAACATGCAACATTTTCAAGGAATCATACACAGTAGTTAAATCAAGATGATTTTTGTTCAAGGAATTAAATTCATCTGGTAAAGCCATGTGATTGCTATCCATAGTGGAATGATCTTTGCTTAGAATTCATGCTCTTTCTGCATATTTAAAAACACAATTTTGAGGCTAGCATGTGCTTTCTTCAGCTTCCCATATAAATAATGCATTCTTTCTAAAACTTTTAATAATTGATCATATGTAAGCTCACATACCTCTTCTTGATTAGAGTGATCAAGATGATGAACAGCCATTAAGCAAAGGTTTGTTACCTCCACTTCTACTTTAGTTTCAGAGGAGTCTAATGTTGAGTCTGCCTAAAAAGCCTTTTGGATCCTTTCTTGTCATTCTTGAACTTGGGTTTTTCCTCACCCTTTTCCTTACTTGGATGAGCTTTCAGAGTTAGGCAATCAGACTTCAGATGCCTTGGCTTCCTACATTCAAAATAAATAACATCAGAAGAAACTTTAGAATTTTTACTATTTTTACCTTTATTCCATTTTTTATGTTGCTTTTACTTTTTCCTCAAGAAGCTTTTGAATTTTATGGTTATTAAAGCAATGCCATTATCTTTAGAACCAAAAACATCAGTGTCATAATCATTAGCCTTCAAGGCTATACTTTTCTCCTTCTTCTTTTCACCTATATCAAGCTGCCTTTTGTTCACTCCTTGCTCGTAAGCAATTAGCGATTCAAGTAAGTTATCGATTGAATAAACATTCAAATCCATAGATTCAGCAATAACATTAATTTTTGCATCATAAGAAGAAGGTAAACATCTCATAATCTTATTCACTTGTTCATAATTTGTGAGTTCTCTTCCTAAGGCATGTAGGGATGTAACAATTTGTGTAAACCTAGTATACATTTTAGAAATTATTTCACTAGGTTTCATGTGAAAGAGTTCGTAATCATGAAGTAAGATGTTTAGCTTAGATTATTTAACTTCATGTGTTCCTTCATAAGAAATGCAAAGTTTGTCCCAAATTTTTTTACCAGTAGAATAGGTGGAGACACGCATGTAATCTTCAGAATTTAAGGCACAGAAAAAATAGTTCAAAATGATGCAAGTGTCGAAGATATGTCCTAACATGCCACAAAAAAATATCTAACACTATGAAAAGGTTTTACTAATCTATTTGGGTTATAGTGCCTCTTTTTTTGGTTTGAATGATGCAAACTTTATTGATTATTTATAAAATTCTTCTAGTGCAGGTGGTTTTTTATTTTCCTTGAGGGTAGTTAATTTAGCTTCTAAAAACCTATTTGTACTTGCACGAATTGAATTTTTTATTTTAAATGCATTCTCCCTACTATCTAAATCAGATGTAAGAGTATCTAAGTACTTATATTCTTTCTCTAATTCAACATGCAATATTTTCAAAGAATCATACACAGTAGTTAAATCAAGATGATTTTTGTTCAAGGAATCAAATTCATCGAGTAAAGCCATGTGATTGCTATCCATAGTGGAATGATCTTTCCTTAGAATTTCATGCTCTTTCTGCATATTTAAAAACACAATTTTGAGGCTAGCATGTGCTTCTTCAGCTTCCTATATAAATAATGAATTCTTTCTAAAACTTTAAGTAATTGATCTTATGTAAGCTCACATACCTCTTCTTGATTAGAGTGATCAAGATGATCATCAGCCATTAAGCAAAGGTTTGTTACCTCCTCTTCTACTTCAGTTTTAGAGGAGTCTAATGCTAAGTCTGCCTAGAAAGCCTTTTGGATCCTTTCTTGTCATTCTTGAACTTGGGTTTTTCCTCACCCTTTTCCTTACTTGGATGAGCTTTTAGAGTTAGGCAATCAGAATTTAGATTCCCTGGCTTCGTACATTCAAAATAAATAACATCTGAAGAAACTTTAGAATTTTTACTATTTTTACCTTTATTCCATTTTTTATGTTGCTTTCACTTTTTCTTCAAGAAGCTTTTGAATTTTTTAGTTATTAAAGCAATGCCATTATCTTTAGAACCAAAAACAACAATGTCAGAATCATTAGCCTTCAGGGTTATATTTTTCTCCTTCTTCTTTTCACCTATATCAAGCTGCCTTTGGTTCTCTCCTTGCTCGTAAGCAATTAACGAATCAAGTAACTTATCGATTGAATAAACATTCAAATCCTTAGATTAAGTAATAACATTAATTTTTGCATCATAGGAAGAAGGTAAACATCTCATAATCTTGTTCACTTTTTTATAATTTGTGAGTTCTCTTCCTAAGGCATGTAGGGATATAACAATTTATGTAAACCTAGTATACATTTCAAAAATGATTTCACAAGGTTTCATGTGAAAGAGTTCGTAATCATGAAGTAAGATGTTTAGCCTAGATTATTTAACTTCATGTGTTCCTTTATAAGTAATGCAAAGTTAGTCCCAAATTTTTTTACCAGTAGAATAGGTGGAGACATGCATGTAATCTTCAAATTTTAAGGCATAGAAAAAATAGTGAACTGGTCCCGAGGCTAACCAAGAGTGGGGGTGAATTGGTTATTTAAAAATTTCATGAACAACAATGAAAAATCTTTTTGATACTTAGCAGCGAAAACAATTAAACAAGAATGAAAAGATCAATCTCAGATATTCACCCACGCAGTTAATATCAAAAAGTAAAGTGCAGAACAGAATCAGAAAAGTAAACCAGATTTTATAGTGGTTCGGTCAACTTGACCTACATCCACTCCCCGGAGCCTCCCCTCCAGGTACTACACTAAACAAAAAGTGTCTCTCCTTTTGCTCCCACAGCAAGGTGGAGAAGCCTATACAAGACCTCCTTTTCACCACACGGTGGGGCAGAGAACCCGACCTCCTTTTGCTTCCTCCTGAAGCAGGCAGAGAACCTTCGAACTCCTTTTGCTTCCACCTGAAGCGGGCAGAGAACCTGGATCTTCTTGCAAACGATCCTCCCACGACGAACACCAACTAGACGAAAGATAACGAGCGGAGAAGATGACTCTGATCCGTGCTTGGAGCAACCTTAGTGAATCTCTCACTAACTCCCCCTCACAAGATCTTCTCTCTCTCTCCCAACTCTCTCTCTCTCTAGGGTTTCTCAGGGAAGGAAGGTGGCAAAAGATTTTTCTTGTTTCAAGAAAAAGTTCTTTTATAGGAGGGCATAAAATTTTCCCTAAATATCAACTGGTCGACAAAGATCATCCAGGGCAATCGGTATATCGTCCTGTACGATCAGTTCAAATTATGTTGTTTTAGCCTCGATGATCTGGCTCTTCTAGATGATCATTAGAAAAATTTGTTCATATCGTCCCGTACGATCCTGCGATCGTCCGGGACGATTAGTGCAAATCGAGGAATATCATCTAGAAGACAGTTCGGGTCGTCCAGAGAAACTTGTGCTGGATGACAAAAAAATGACTTGATCGTCCAGGACGACACGGGTATCGTCCTGTACGATTAGTTCAAAAAGTGCCCAAATCATCCTGAACACAGTTCGGGACGTACAGCTGAAATGCACTAGACAATCATGATCGTCCGAAACGATCCTGTGATCGTCCAGGATGATATGATCGTATCAATTAAATATTAATTACTTTCCTTAATTACCAGACTAATTTAGGCATGATTGTACTGAATCGTCCAGGACGATACACGTATCGTCCGGGACGATCAGACCAAATAACTTAAAATAAAAACTTACCTAACTTGTTCTGGCGGTTGAGAATTTCTGATTTGAGCATATCATCCCGTACGATCCAAAGATCGTCCAGGACGATCTTCTTAATCAGACTCACTTAACTTGGTCGCCCTAATTAGGGTTTCTATTTTTGCTGGATCATCTAGGACGATGTGAATATCGTCCAGGACGATCTGAACAATAAATGAACAGAAACTCTAATTCACTCAAGCTCTCCCCCTGAGTGTGTGTGTGCAAGGTTACTTAGCTCGGGGATCAGTTACATTACAATTGACTCAATAAAAAGAAAAATCATACATTTGACACACTTGGACCCGATCTTGAGTTAGCTTGATTTGATCGTGATCTTTTGTGCCTGAAACGGGTTAGCCAAGCAAAATACACTGGAAACATGTTTGTCATCATCAAAACTAGATTTGTAATAATCTCCCCCTTTTTGATGATGGCAAACATTTGTATAGTAGTTTGAAAATAAACATAAACAGGAGATCGAAAAACAGATATATTTTTTTCCAAATTTTCATTTAACAATTAAACTAACACAGAAAACATAACACATACCAAAGACTGAAACGACTACAACTGATGGTATCAGACTCCCCCTTTTGACATCACAAAAAGGAGGAGGGTAAAATAGAACACGGAAAGACAAGTACAAAACATAAAAGAGAACAACTACAAAACAAAAACACATAAAAGCAACGTTTTTTTTTTTTTGATCAAGCTACTCGAGTAAATCAGAATTTTTTCTTGATTTTAGATTCAAAAACCAATAAGAAGATGATTGACAGTGCTGAAATCCAAAAAAGGTTGGAAAAATCGACTTTCGTAACTCCGACCCCGGGCACCTTATCGATGCAAACCTCTTTCAAAACAAAAATCCGATTCAGAAGAAAAGACATTATATTTGAAAAGAGATCCTTTCAAGCCTCGTTCCAGAAAAATATATGATATAATAGTGTTACAAAGTAAGAAATCAGAAATCAGGATTTCCAAACTCAAGCTTTTGAAAATATTAAGTGGCGCACGGATTTTTCTAAGGCATTTTGCAATCTGAAAGGGAAGAAAGCTTGGTTTGGGCTCATTTTGTGCCTCTTTTTCAAATTTGTTGGCGCTTTGCACATCTTTTCATTTTTGATACACTTTGTGTATCCAATTTGGCAATTTCACATCTTTTCAATTTTGGGCTCATTTTATGTCTCTTTTTCAAATTATTTGGCGCACTGCGCATCTTTTATAAGCTTTCTCCTTTTCATAATCATTAAAGAGTCTCAGCTATGAGATTATCTTCCAGACATAGGAGATGACTCTCCACAGTAAGAAAGAATGATTCACAAAACAAAAGCCATATAGCATATGATAAATGCAATCACTTGGTTTAGAAAATCAAACTAATGACTCAAGACTTTGAAAAACACTATTGATATGAGGCAGATTACTGAAGGAAGATAAAATAATCTCTATTTCAAAAACTAATATTTTAATTTTGAAGAGGATTTTTATCCAAAAGAAACTATACACCAGTAAAGGAGTTAGAGGAAGAGAAACAATCATCAATGTTTCTTCCCTTTAACAGATTCAGTGGAATCAATCATTGCTTACTAGCTTCCAAACTAAAACAAGGTAAAAACTCCCAGTCAGAAATTCAGATTATCAGAAGTAATGAGCGGTGATCAGATTTTGAAAAGCATAAAATAGTAAGTGCAAGATATGAACCAGTGAATAAAAATAGGTAAAAAATCACATCAAAGTAAATACTCAAATTAAACTAACAGTAAGGCTAAAACAGAAATCAGCAGAAAAAATAAAATCAACTGAAAGCAAATAATCAAACCAAAAACTAACTAACAGAAAATAGAATATAAATCAGAACAATCAAGAATCAACAGTCATCAGAATCAAGCATTTATATCAATCACTCCTAATCTGGTTCTCAAAATGCTAAATGAGTCAAAGGCCAGTGGTTTAGAGAATATGTCAGCCAGCTGATTTTCAGTTGCTACATGATGTAGCTCAATGTCCTCTTTTGTAACATGGTCCCTAATGAAGTGATGCCTTATATAAATATGTTTGGTCCTAAAATGTTGGATTGGATTCTTAGAGATACAGATGGAACTAGTATTATCACACAGAATAAAAATTGTGCCAATAGGTACCACTAAATCCAAGACTTGTTGCTTCAACCAAAGAACTTGGGCCACACAACTCCCTAAGGCAATTTACTCAGCTTCAGCAGTGGAAAGTGCAACTGAGTTCTGTTTTCTACTGGACCAGGAGACTAACGACTGTCCTATGAACTGACAGGTCCCAAAAGTGCTCTTTTTATCCACCCTACACCCTGCAAAGTCAGAATCAGAATATCCAATGATCTCAAAAGAGGTGTTGTGCCTAGGGTACCAGATTCCTAGGTTTGGGGTCCCTAAAAGATATCTAAGAATTCTCTTAACAGCAGTCAGGTGGGACTCTTTAGGATCAGCCTGAAACCTAGCACAAAGACAGACACTAAACATGATATCAGGTCGGCAAGCAGTCAGGTAAAGCAGTGATCCTATTATCCCTCTATACTTCTTCTAATCAATAGATTTTTCACTTGAATCCTTATCTAACTAAACTGAGGAGTTCATGGGAGTATTGATTGGCTTGGCTTTGTCCATTTCATATTTCTTTAAAATGTCCTTAGTGTATTTTGAATAATTGAGAAAGGTTCCATCATCGGTTTGCCTTATGCTAAACCCCAAAAAGTAGGACAATTCTCCCATCATACTCATCTCAAACTCCTTACTCATTATTTTAGAAAACTCATCACATAAATATTTATCAGAAGATCCAAAAATTATATCATCAATATAGATCTGGATAATGTGTAAGTCATCCCCTAATCTCCTCAGAAAAAGGGTGGTGTCTACGCTCCCCTTAACAAACTCTCTTTCTAACAGGAATGTGCTATGCCTCTCATACTAAGCTCTGGGTGCCTATTTCAATCCATATAAGGCCTTTTTTAATTTATAGACATGATTTGGATATTGGGAATTCTCAAAACCTGGGGGTTGTTCTACAAAAATAACTTCTTTAATTACCCCATTTAAAAAGGCACTCTTGACATCCATTTGAAACAGCTTAAATCCCTTATAACAGGCAAAGGCTAGTAGCACTCTAATGGCTTCCAATCTAGCTAACCAAGAGGGATGTTAAGCCCTAGTGAACTAGTCTCGAGGCTAACTAAGAGGGGGGGTGAATTGGTTATTTAAAAATTTCACGAATAACAATGAAAAATCTTTTCGATACTTAGCAGTGGAAACAATTAAACAAGAATGAAAAGATCAATCTCAGATATTCACCTACGCAGTTAATATCAAAAAATAAAGTGCAGAACTGAATCAGAAAAGCAAACCAGATTTTATAGTGGTTCGGTCAACTTGACCTACATCCACTCCCCGGAGCCTCCCCTCCGGGTATTGCACTAAACAAAAAGTGTCTCTCGTTTTGCTCCCACAGCAAGGCGGAGAAGCCTGTACAAGATCTCCTTTTCACCACACGGTGGGGCAGAGAACCCGACCTCCTTTTACTTCCTCCTGAAGCAGGCAGAGAACCTTCGAACTCCTTTTGCTTCCACCTGAAGTGGGCAGAGAACCCGGATCTTCTTGCAAATGATCCTCCCATGACGAACACCAACTAAACGAAAGACGACGAGTGGAGAAGACGACTCTGATTCGTACTTGGAGTAACCTTACTGAATCTCTCACTAACTCCCCCTCACAAGATCTTCTCTCTCTCTCCCAACTCTCTCTCTCTCTCTAGGGTTTCTCAGGGAAGGAAGGTGGCAAAAGATTTTTCTTGTTTCAAGAAAAAGTTCTTTTATAGGAGGGCTTAAAATTTGCCCTAAATCTCAACTGGTCGGCCAAGATTATCCAGGACGATCGGTATATCATCCTGTACGATCAGTTCAAATTATGCTATTTTAGCCTGGACGATCTGGCTCTTCTGGATGATCAGTAGAAAAAATTGTTCATATCGTCCCGTACGATCCTGCGATCGTCCAGGACGATACGGGTATCGTCCTGTATGATTAGTTCAAAAAGTGCACAAATCGTCCTGAACACAGTTTAGGATGTACAGCTGAAATGCACTAGACGATCATGATCGTCCGGGATGATCCTGCGATCGTCCAGGATGATATGATCGTATCAATTAAATATCAATTGCTTTCCTTAATTACTAGACTAATTTAGGCAAGATTGTACTGAATCGTCTAGGATGATACACGTATCGTCCCGGACGATCAGACCAAATAACTTAAAATAAAAATTTGCCTAACTTGTTCTGGTGGCTGAGAATTTCTAATTTGAGCATATCATCCCGTACAATCCAAAGATCGTCCAGGATGATCTGCTTAATCAGACTCACTTAACTTGGTCGCCCTAATTAGGGTTTCTGTTTTTGCTGGATCGTCCAGGACGATGTGAATATCGTCTAGGACGATATGAACAATAAATGAATAGAAACTCTAATTCACTCAAGCTCTCCCCCTGAGTGTGTATGTGCAAGGTTACTTAGCTCGGGGATCAGTTACATTACAATTGACTCAATAAAAAGAAAAATCATACATTTGACACACTTGGACCCGATCTTGAGTTAGCTTGATTTGCTCGTGATCTTTTGTGCCTGAAATGGGTTAGCCAAGCAAAACACACTAGAAACATGTTTGTCATCATCAAAACCAGATTTGCAACAATTCGATCATCTGGAATAATTTGTTTAATTTGGTTGGCAATCGATAAATCATCCCGTAATAGTCTCGGGACGTCCAGGACGATCCCCTAGATGATTAGTTCAAGATGGGTGGAAATCGACAAATAATCCCGCAAACCTCTCGGGATGTCCAGGATGATCCGCTTGATGATCAGAAGAAAATTATAGTTTTCATATTGGACGATGGGAGATATGAAAAAAAAGGATTATATGGGACGACCCAAATAGATCATTCTGTATGACCTAATTGATCAATCTAACCATAACTAGTCTCCTAATCAAGGGATTATTTTAGGCATGATTGTCATGAATCATCCATGATGATATAGATCGTCCTATACAATAAGAACAAATTATGAATTATAAAATTTTGCCTAAATTATGATTAGTGGCTATCTGTTTCAATCTGCACTAACCGTCCTGTACGATATAAATCATTTAGGATGATTAATTAAGCAAACTTAATTATCAGGATGCCCTAATTAGGGTTTTTATTTTTAACTGATCTTCCAAGACAATTTAGAATTATCCTATAAGATATGATCAAAAAATAGAAAACCTTCTAACTCACTATATTTCTCCCCCTGAGTGTGTGTGTGCTAGGTTACTTAGTTTCAGGATCCGTCATAGTATATTTTACTCAAGAAAAGATAAAAGATGTATTTGAATAGAAATTACAGACCACTTGATCTTAAGCTAATCGATGTTCCAAGTGAACTTATGGACCTGAAAGGTTAGTGAGCAGGGCTAACAAAATAGATAAGAAAGAATAGTAGAAGCGAACAACCAATAATGTTTCTTATCACCAAAATTACTATAGTTGGGCCCAGATTTGCAACGTATGTGTGCTTCTAAGTTGGAGTGGAAGAGGTCAAAAGTCCTAGGCCCAATGTGAGAGTGAATAAGTTCATGTAGGGTGGGGTTTGACCAAAGGCTTTGAGTTGACTTGGTCAAACTCCCTATAGTTTAACTCATGGGGAGTTTGAATACATTTAAAACATAAAATGAAATGACGTTGAAGGCTTGATGGAGTTTAATTTGAATAAGTGGTAATTTAACCAAGAATGGGCCAAATTTAACCAAGCTTGGGTTTAATTGACCAAGTCAACTGTTGACTGAATCAAGGTGACTAATCATGTCCATTTCACTAGAAGAGACGTTCAAAAGAGTTTGATGAAGATCAGATATCATTTGATTATTTAATCCGTGGTAGATGAGGCTAAATATCAATTGAGATAGCTTGAGCTAGCTCAACTGGGTCAAATTGGGCCAATCACTAGCTAAGGAGCTAGTGATGATTAGTTTGATGTATAGAACCCCTAGTGATGTGACCAAGATATAATTAAAGTCATAGATGCTAGTGTACTGAGTTGGGTATTATACTTAACTATTTGACTACAGTGCAAGGCTATAGTTGCATGTAATTGAAGCTTGATTGGATATTGGGTATTTGAATAATTGCTCAAAGTTTTGCTTGATGATTGAATAATTGATTGAATATATGTAGTGTTGGATTTGAAGCTAAACCAAGTCAACCTACGGGTAAGGGTTAGGTCCAACAAATTTAAAATGACATTTTGGACACAGTGGTGGTGGTCCCATGCAATGGTGAGGTCCCCTTGCATGAAATGCATGTTTGGGCCCTTAAGAGTCATTTTGGTCAACATGAGTTGACTTAGTCAATATGTGTTGATTTGGTTAACCATGCATGACCAAGGCATGGGTTTGAGTCTTATGTATTTCTAATGATGTTTAGGATGCATTGGAAGAGGTTCCATGGCTTGATATGGATTGTCCATGTTGAGGTTTGGAGAAAATTCAAATTTGTACCTTAAGGTGCACTTTGGTCATTTAGGCCCCTAGTCAACTCTAGGTCAACCTAGGTCCACCAAAGTGCATTTTTTGTATTCAACATGTCATAATAAGTATTATGGATATGTTCAAAGATTTGGGGAAGGCTCCAAGGTCAAATTCCACAAGGTAAAAGGCCTAGTGGCATGGGCTGTAAATATTTGAAGGTTTTGTAGCCTTTGGATTTCAATCAAGTTTCTAGGGTTAGAGGCATTAGATTGGACTCAAATTTGAAGGCTTGACTATAAGGACATGCCTAATCAATCTTTAATTGATAAATCATAGATCGGTGGTCATTTGACAAGGTTTTGAGGTGATTGAAAAATCACCCTAAAAGGGTTATAGGACAAGAGCCTTTAACCTTGAATTCTAGTTTAGAATTTTTTATTTGAACTAGATTCTAGATTTAATTGATTGAATTTGATTCATCCACATCAATGATAATTAATTAGGTGATTATTGATGATTGGATAAAGGAAATTAAGTGGTGGTCACTAGGTGCCCATTACTTGAAAGAAACTAGATTAGGTTTAAATTTGAGTTTTGTTAACCTCATGACGCAAATGAGGTCAATTGCAAAAAACTAGGTCACCTAAATTCAGATTGACCCAACTTAAAATATCAACCAATTAAGTAATTAAAAGCACTTGCATCTAAACTAGATCATAATAATCATGCATGAAAACTTGAAGTTAAAAGTTTTGAAAGTGCCAATGAGTTCCTGAGAAAAAAAATTCATGCACTCCAAAATAATAGACCACCACCTACACTAACATAATGGACTAACCCAAAAATATAGCATGCATCATCTAATACCCCTAGGAGAAGGCACAACACCCTACATAGATTGGTAAATCCATTTCCAGGTGTTAAGTGTTATTCTTATGGTATGCTATCTCACATAGCCCACATGTGCATAGTACATCATAGAACACATCTAGTGTTAAGGCTAAAATCATTTACATCATAGGATAACATGCATACAAATCATTCATTAAAGCATAAGGTGAAATTTAAACTCACTTGGGTTCCTAAAACTAACCCTTGAATGACTTTGTAGGGGTGCTCTCATAAAAAGCCTAGTGAGAGCATCTGGTACATAGACAGCGGATACTCATGACACATGACTGGAGATATGAAGCAAGTCATCATGCTGGAGGCCAGGATATGAGGTAATGTAACACAAGGAGATAACATCACTAGGAAAGTGATAGGCTCAGGTATGCTTAGAAATTCCAAGAATTTTATTATTAAAAATATTTTACTAGTAGATCATTTGAAACATAACTTGCTTAGTATCAGTCAACTGTGTAATAAAGGATTCGATATTAAATTTTTATCTACTAGATATTTGATCAGTTTAAATGAAAGATATTATTTTAGAAGGTAAGATAATTAATAATGTTTACATACTTGACTTGAATTGTGTTGAATATACTAATTCTTTAAGTTTGAAAACTATTTCTGATGAATCTTAGCTATGGCATAAGAGACTATACCATGCAAGCATAAAAACACTTAGAAAGATAACCCAAAAGGACCTAATTAGAGGCTTACCCAAATTAGATCACCTTTGTGATGCCTGCCATCTAGGCAAAGAAATTAAATCTTCATTTCATTTAATCAAGGACATCACCACTTTTAAACCTTTAGAAATTCCTCACGTGGATTTATTTGGACCGATTAGCTGTGCCAACTTAGGTTAAAAAACATATGAATATGTCATTATTGATGATTACTCTAAATTTTCCTAGGTTAGGCTTTTATCACATAAGAATAAATCATTTGAGAAATTTAAGACATTCTCCACATAGATTAAGAAGAAATTAGGTTGTGAAATTTTAATTATCCATAGTAATCATGGTGAGAAATTTGAAAATGATAGGTTTGAATCGATCTGTAAGGAGCTAGGAATATAATATAATTTTTTAGCACTTAGAACCTCTCATCATAATGGGGTTATTGAAATAAAGAATAGAACCTTTGTAGAAACTGTTAGAGCCATGCTAGCTGAGTATTCACTACCTAGATATTTCTAGGCTGAAGCAGTGAATACTACATACCTAGATATTCACTACTCCCTATGATTTATTCAAAGGTAGGACACCCAATTTCTCTCTCATCTTCATAATTTTTGGCTGTAAGGTGTTCATTCTAATAAACAAAAAATCTCTCATAGGAAAATTTGATCTTAAATCTGATGAAGGAGTTTCCTAGGATATTCTTCTGTAGGTAAAGCATATAGAGTTTTCAATAGGAGGATCTTAGTGGTAGAGGAGACCACTTATATAGTATTTGATGAATCTGATAGATTTGTTGAGCCTAGGTTAGAAGAAGAAGAAAAAAGAAGAAGAAGAAGTGGTAGAAGTCATCTAATAAGATGTATATATTGACCTAAAAAATAGAGTAGAACCACAAGATCCTTTGCCTAGAGATAAGAGATATTCATCTAGTCATCCTAAGGAGCTTATTGTAGGAGATCCATTCTTAGGAGTTCGAACTAGGCATGAACTTAGAAAGGAGGTTAGCTATTCTGCTTTCATCTCTATGGTAGAACCCTCAAACATAGATCAAGCCCTATCTGATGAGTTCTGGATCATAGCTATGTAGGAATAATTAAATCAAATTATTAGGAATAATGTTTGGGAGTGAAAGTTCATGAGGGTTGTTAAACCTCTGAGAACTAGCTTGAGGCTAACCAATAGGGGGAATTGGTTATTTAAAAATTTCTTTAACAAATAAAAAATTAAACTCCTTGATGTGAAAGCAGATCAGTTTCACAATAATAAAAATCAGAGATTTCAAACACATAACAAATAACAAAAAAATATAGAAATTAATTACAGAAAAGTAAATAGAAAGACACACCAAAATTATAGTGGTTCAATCAACTTGACCTACATCAAATCCTCGAAAACCTCATTTCCAGGTATTGCACTAAAAGTAGTGTCTCTCCTTTTGCCCCTACAACAAGGCGGAGAAGCCCTTACAAAACCTTTCCACTGACCCAATGAGGCAGAGTACCTTGAATCCTTTTACTCCCTCCTAGAGTAGGCAGAGAACCTAAAAATCCTTTTACTCCCTCCTAGACCAGGTAGAGAATCTTGGAATCCTTTTACTCCCTCCTAGAGAAGGTAAAGAACCTAGATTTAATGCTGATGAAAGTATTCCCTAGAGCCACCAAGGAACCAAAAAAGTAGCTTGAAGAAGATGGTGGAAACCTTGCTTGGAGCAACCTTTGTGAATCCCTTAAAACTCCCCCTCACAAGGATTTCTCTCTCTCATAAGCTCTCTCTCTCTCTTCCTTCTCTAAGCTCTCTCTCAGATCAACTTCACAGCAAAAGATTTAATTCAAGGATAATATGAGAGCTTAAATAGAGAGCCTCCGAAGAAACCCTAATTTTCAATATGGTGCTTCTGATCATCCAGTATGATCCTTAGATTATCCTGTACGATTAGTACAAAATAGCCCTTTCAGCCAGTATGATCAACATTTCCCTGTACGACCAGTTTATGTATTTATACAGATCATCCAATACAATTCTACGATCATCCAGGATGATTAGTTTAAGATACTGTATTGATCATCCAGTATGATATACAGTGATGACTGGTGATTTAAATATAATTCCATATATCCCTCGATATGTCCAGTACAATCTCATGTATGATTAGAAGAAAATTACAATTTTTTGTCTTGGACGATGGGGGATTGTCCCATGAAATATCACATATCATCCAGTACAGTCATCGTAGGTCATCTTGTATGATCTGATCGAGCAATCTAACCATATTTAGTCCCCTAATCACGAGATCAATTTAGACATAATTATCATAAATCATCTAATATGATATAGATCATACTGTATGATTAGAGTAAAATTTATATATTAAGAAATTACCTAAATTATGATTGGCGTCTATTTTTCATATCTATAATTGATCATCCTATATGATCTGAATCATCCAGTATGATTAGTTAATTAATCTCATTTAATAATAGATACCCTAATTATGATTTTTTTCATAACAGATCATCCAGTACAATATATAACGTACTATACAACTATTTCAAAAAATTAAAAAAAAAATTCTAACTCACTAACTCACCCCCTTGAGTATGTGTATGTGCAAGGTTACTTAGCTTGGGGTCTACCAAATACATGATTTGACTCAAAAAAGATAAAATGTACATTGAAATTGAAATTACAGATAGACTCAGCCCTAGTCTACCCAATCTTGAGCTGATTGGTATTACAAGTGAACTTGTGGACCTGAAAGGTTAATGAGCAGGGCAAATAAAATAGATATGTAAAAATAGTAGTAGTAAAAAAATAATAATATTTGTTATCATCAAAATCACAGTGCTTAGGCCTTGATTTGTAACAATCTCCCACTTTTTTATGATGGCAAATATTATTGTTAAAAATTTAAAAGCCCTTTGACATTCTCTGAACTCCCCCTTAGAAGATGAAATTCCAAAAGTAAGGATAAAAAAATTATAAAAAAATTTATTTTTTTATTTTTTTTATTTTTAAAAAAAATGCGAGATATAAGTAAGAATAAAAAAAAGTAAGCAGAAAATAAACTAATTTTACTAAAATATAAGAAGCAAACAACACACCAAATAACACACTACTCCCCCTTTTGACATCACAAAAAGGATGAAAAAGGAAAACACTAAATAGAATAAAGTAAGTATAACACAAAGTATATAAGTAAAGACCAATACAAACATAGAAATAAAAGTACTGAGAAAACTAAAAAAAGGAAGGATCCTTATTAGGTGGAGGTGGTGGTGGTGGTGGCTGGAAGAAATGTTGAATGGAAGCAAACTACTCCCCAAACCAAGCCATATCCTGGTCATGCTGCTACTATTGCTGGGCCACATATGCATTAAAGTAGGCTAAGTTTTATTCATGCTACTGCTACTTGGCTAAGTAAGAGTCAAATCTAGCCTCCCACTGATTAAACCTCTGAACCAATTGATCAATCTGAGGCTACTGGCAGATAGGGATAGGTGCATGAATAGGTCATTCCTCTTCAGCCACAGGCTCTTCATGCATACGGTAATGATGAGTACTATGAAGGATGTGAAAGGAGCTATTGGAATAGAATACAGGGAGGTGATTAGGTGAAGTAGCGAATTAAAGATTGTATTTTTTTCTCAAGGACATAGGCAATGAGATGTCCTAAAGCTAGATTGGGCTTTCTTTTATGACATGGATCTCTAATGCAGGTAAAATGTTTGATGTAGCAAATGATAAGATTAGAGGCATTAAAATCAAGATTAGCCATGATGTAGTAAGTGGTGAATAAAGGAATAGGATTAATGTGAATCTGATCCCCAGCTTTAGGAATAATTATGTTACGAAGAATGTGCTAGATGGTTCAGCCATCTTTGACTAAGGTGCTGACTATGGAATTATGGTAGTGAACATTGGTTTTCCTAAGAATATTGTCAACAAGGGTTCAATTAAAATCAAGATCAGAAGCCAAGATATGGATTTTGGCTCCAATGATGGACAAGTGAAGAAATTCATGGAAATCCTGGTAGGTTATCTCTATAGGCCTACTATTCACATATAATTGTAGAGTAGTAAAATTAGTATTAAGGTGAAGGCTTGCAAAGAATTTGATTAGTAGTTAAGAGTTGAAAGGAAAGGCAACGGTAAGAATAAATCCAAGAGTGGTGTGAGCGAGTAGGTCTAGTACCTAAAATTTCATAGTATTTTGATTAACAATCTTGGAAGGGTTGATACCAGTAGTTTTATAGCGGTTGTAGGCTGCTTCATCGATTCTTCAATGAATCGAGGATCAATAGGATTCCTAGAGGAGCATCTTACAAGCGCGCTAGATCTTTTCCCACCAGCCATTACAAGAGTATGAGTTTAAGAGGGAAGAAGAAGGATAGGAAGGGTGTGAAGAATATGAAGAAAACTAGCTATTTATAAAGAAATCGCCAAATTATATAGTATGATCGTGAGATCATCCTAGATGATCAGGTGAAATCAATTAGTCTAGACGATCGATCAAAAAGGTTGGTAATATCATACAGTACGATCAGGTATTATCCTAGATGATTAGACACAGCGATCATCCCGAGGAGTCAGCCTGGATGATCATTGACTAAGTGAATCATAAAGTAGGAACATGTGGACTATACTAGATGATGTACTATAAAGGATTGTACCAACTACAAATTAAAATCATCCAACAGTTTATGCCACATGGATCGTATAGTACAATATTGTAATCGTATAGTATAATCACCAATAGTTGATCAAGTTAAGCCGTTGGATGTGCTAGATCTGAGATTAAAGTTTTTGTTCAAATCATACAGGATGATGCGGATCATCCTGGATGATGTGAGCAAAACTTGAAAATTTTAGGAGATGGAATGTGATGATCAGGAGGATTTCAATAAAAAAATAAAAATATGAAAAGCATAAAACAGAACAAAAGCAAGCCAAAATAGTCATAAATTTAAATCAAAAACACCCTTTTTTTAAGTCAAATAACTCCAGTAAATGATAAATTTACCTTAAATTATATTTAAAAAACCCATAAGAAATGAATTGACAATGCTGAAATCTAAAAAGGGTAGAAAATTGATCTTGTTAACCCAAGCCCGGACTCCTTACAGGTCAAAATTCTTTTAAAAGAAATTTAATTTAGAAAAGAAATTAGATAGGAAAAGTGATCTTTTCAAACTTCATTTTAGAAAAATATCTGATAGAATAGTATTACGAAATAATGAATTAGGAATCATGATTTTCAATTTCAAGTGTTTAAAGATATCAAGTGGCACATGAATTCTTCTAAGATTTAAAGATTTGAAAGAGAAGGAAGCTTAATTCTTTATAAGCTTATTTTGTGCCCATTTTTCAGTTATTTGGCATATTTTGTGCATCTTTTGATTTTCGATACACTTTGTGTATCTTGTAATTATTTGGCGGTCATTACGCATCTTTTCAATTTTGGGCTCATTTTATGCCTCTTATCATTTTTGCAAGCTTGTTCCTTTCAAAACCTTTAAAGACTCTCAGTTGTGAGATTATCTTCCAGATATAAGAGAAGAAAAACTTACTCTCTAATATAAGGAAGAGTAAACAACAAAATAGAATCATATCCATTTGATAAATGCTACAATCTTATTAAGAAAACTTGAAAGTGATTCATTGATTTGGAATATTATTCATATGAGATAGATTACTGTAGGAAGATAAAATAGATCTCTATTTCAATTTCCAACTTTTAATTTCAAATAGATTTTACTTCAAAAAGAAAATACACCTCTAAAGGAGTTAGAGGAAGAGTGACAATCATCAAATTTTCTTCCTTTAACTATTTTTAGAGGAGTCAAACACTGCTTACTAATTTCTAAAACCAAATACAAGGCAAAAATGTCATTTGAGAATTCAATATAAAAAGTGGGCATTGATCTGATTCTTTAAAAACACTAAAGGAAAAATAATAGAAAATTAAAAACATAAAATAATATAAATACATAAAAAGAAACAAACATTTAAATAAAATAAAATAAACAAAAAAGAACAGAAACATAAAGCATCAATTTCAAGCATAAATATTTATTACCAGTAATCTGGTTCTTAAGATGCTAAAAGTTTCAAAGGCTAGTGGTTTTATAAAGATATCAGTAAGTTAGTTTTCAGTGGTTACATGGTGTAGCTCTATATCTCCTTTGGTAACATGATCTCTAATGAAGTGGTGCCTTATGTCAATGAGTTTGGCCCTAAAGAGTTGGATTTGATTCTTTGAAATGTAGATGGCACTACTGTTATCACATAAGATTGAAACTGTGCCTACAGGTAATCCTAAATCTAGAATTTATTATTTTAACTAAAGGACTTGGGCCACATAACTTCCTAAGGTTATATATTCAGTTTCAGTAGTGGACAGTGCAACTGAGTTCTATTTTCTACTAGACCAGGAGACTAAAGACTGTCAAGTGAGACTTTTTAGGATCAGCCTAAAATCTAGCACAGAGACAAACACTAAATATTATATCAGGTCTATTAGTAGTCAAGTAAAGTAGTGATCTAATTATTCCTCTATATTTATTTTAATTAAAAGAATTTCCATTTAAATCCTTATCAAACTGAACAATGGAGCTCCTGAGAGTGTTAATTGGCTTGGCTTTATCCATTACATATTTTTTAACAATGTCCTTAATGTATTTTGATTGACTAAGAAAAGTTTCATCATCCTTTTACCTTATGCTAAATCCAAGAAAATATATCAGTTCTCCCATCATACTCATTTCAAACTTCTTACTCATTTTTAAAAATTCATAACAAAGGCTTTTCTCAGAGGATCCAAACAAAATATCATTAATATAAATTTAGATAATGAGTAGTTAATCTCCTACCTTTTTTAGAAATAGGGTGGTATCTATGCTCCCCTTAGCAAAGGTTCTTTCTAGTAGGAATATGCTTAGCCTTTTCATACCATGCTCTGGGTACTTGTAGTCCATATAATACATTTTTTTAATTTAAACACATGATTAGGAAATTATGAATTTTTAAAGCCCAGGGGTTATTTAACATACACATCTTCTTTTATTACCCCATTCAGAAAGGCACTTTTGACATCCATTTGATACAGTTTGAATCCCATAAAATAAGCAAAGGCTAGTAGCACCCTAATGGCTTCTAATCTAGGTCTCTTTAAAGTCAATTCCTTCTATTTGGTTATACCCCTTAACCACTAATATTGTTTTATTTCTCACCACTACATTAGAATCATTCATTTTATTTTTGAAAACCCATTTAGTTCCAATAGCACTCTAGTCCTTAAGTCTTTCAACTAGTTCCCAAGCATCATTTCTCACAAATTGATTTAACTCTTCTTTTATGGCTAGGATCCAAAATTCATCAGATAATGCTTAATTTATGTTGGTGGGTTTAATCCTTGAGAAGAAGGCAGAGTAGTTTACTTCTTTTCTAAGTCCATGCCTAGTTCTAATACCTTCAGATAGGTCTCCTAAGAGCAGTTCTTTAGGATGACTTGAAGAATATCTCCATTCTTTAGGCAGTGTGTTTTCAAGTTCTACCCTTTCCTCCAGATTTACAGATTCTACTCCTTGGATAATTTCTACTATTTCTTCTTCTTCTTTGACCCTAGACCCTCCAAAATTATCAGATTCATCAAATATAATATGAGTGGTCTCCTCTACTATCAGTGTCCTTTCATTGAAGACTCTATAAGATTTTCCAACATTTGAGTAACCTAGGAACACTCCTGCATCATATTTTGAGTCAAACTTTTCTAGTTGAGACTTCCCACTATTCAGAATGAACACTTTACGTCAAAAGATATGGGTTGGCCAACTTTGATTCAAGTTTTGAAAGTGTTCGGGTTTCCACAATTTTTTTCTAAGATCATCATGGAATGTGTGATGAATGTTAGGTTTTCTTTCATTTTAAATGGAAGATTTTCGAATTGGATAAAGGCTGAGAGTGGGTTTTGCCAAGGTTGCCCTTTATCGCCTTATTTATTCATTATGTGCTCCCAACTTTTATCAAGTGCAATAAATCAAAGAGGTCAAGATTTGGGAGTTCAGATTTCACCCAAAGCTTAGAAAATTACACATCTTATGTATGTAGATGATGTTTTAGTATTTGCCTGAGCTTCTATAAGATCCGCCCAAATGGTGAAGGTCATTGTTGCAGATTTTTGTGGGTGGACGGGGCAGAGAGTTAATAACTCCAAGTCTCATATTTATTTGGCAGAGCTATGAAGCATCTGGTGAAGAATCAAATTAGGAGGAAATTAGGTTTCTTGGAGGTTAAGGAGCTACAATACTTGGGAGTTAAAGTGGCTTAAGAAGATTGAGAAGATCTAATTTTTAATGTATGATTGATCATATATTGGAAAGACTAAATGCTTGGGTTAGTAAACAATTATCTATGGCTGGTAAGATCGCCCTTGTAAAGTCCTCCCTTTTATCATTACCAAGTTTTTTATCAACACATTCTATGGTTCCAAAGAAAGTTTTATATGAAGTAGATAAATTTTGCAAAGAGTTCATTTGGCACAAAGGCAATGGAAGGAAGGGTTTACATTCTGTTGCATGGGATGTATTATGTAAACCAAAATCTGATGGAGGTATGGGATTGCATTCGGCTATTCATCGAATGGTGCCTCTTAGATCGAGGTTAGCATGGAGATGTATTCAATATCCATAAACTTTTCTACATAAGAATATTATTACAAAATATGTTGATAATATACTAAGTGGAGAAGTAAGAAAGGAGCTTCTATGGCATGGCAGATTTTGCTAGAGGGTGGAAAGTTCCTTAAACCAATAGTTAGATGGAAAGTTGTAGATGGAAGGAAAATACATGTTATGAAGGATATTTGGCTGCTAGATAAGTGCTTTAACACTTGGCAAACTTTAGCTGATTATGTGGGGTTGGAAAAGTTAATGCTGAACCAATTCATTTCACCTGACTGCAGCTAGAATGTGGAGATGCTACAACAGTTTTTCAATGACAACCTTATTGTTTTGATTTTACATGTTCCTCTTGATACTGATGCCGAGATGAATTATTTAGAAAATATGTACCACCATAATGGGAGATCAATTACTACTATGTCATATGAGGAATCAATGAAGAGTTATTCTAAGGAGGAAGACTTTGAGTTTTCAAATTGGTTAAGGAATCTAAAGCTTAACCTGAGATTGGAGCTATTTTGGTGGAGAATAAGTAAGTTTGCCATTCCAACTAATGAGTTTCTTAAATATAGAAGGCTAAGTCACAATAATTTATGTCCAAGAGGATGTCAAGAAGTGGAAAATTATGCTCATATTGTGGTTCATTGTAAATTCATGAAGGAAATCATTCTCAAGTTGAGTGAACGGGGGGTTATACATTCCCACATTTCAGTCTTTGGGGAGTTGTCTGAAAGAACTTAGAAGTCATTCGATTCAATTCTCTAACATGGTGAGAATGTACTGTACTGCAATCTTTCTATCATGGAAAAATAAAAATGAGCTTGTACATATTGTGGCATCAAATGTTTTGGTTTTGGCCAAACTGAAATCATATCCAATACTAGATAGCTGGGGTGTTAATCTCCTTAGGGAGTTTACTAAAGTTTGGCACCCTCCACTGCTAGGTTGGATCAAAATTAATGTGGGCGCATCACTTTTGGAATCTAATCAAGCTGGGATTGGAGGGGTGTTTAGAGATCATAAAAGGAGGTTGTTAATGGCATTTGGGAAGAAGAAAGTTCATTGGGATGTTTCCCAACTTGAGTTGGCGGCTATTTTGGCAATAAAGGAATTCATCCAAACTTGGATGATGGATAGCAAAGGAGTAATAATTGAAGGAGATAATATAAATATTATCAATTTCATTCAAGACTCATTGAAGAAGCCAAATTGGCAATTCAACAATTGGAGTACAAAGGATTTATTCTTTCTGAATGATTTCAATAAACTTATCTTCAATCATGTTCATAGAGAATGTAACAAGGTAGCCGATGTTTGTGCTAGTTTGGCCTTAGAAGAGAGTTTCTTTTTTGATAGTTTTTCTTTAGCCATTATTCCTTCTAAGTTGTCTAGTTTGTTAAAAAAGGAATGTGAGCCTTTTATTTCCTTGTAATTAGTTCTTCTTTTTAATGCAATTTGCAATTCTCAAAAAAAAAAAAGAGAGAGGTTGGGTGTCCTACCCTTAAGGATTTCATAGGGTGTCTTATTTAGCTAGGATCTAATATTAACCCTATTTAGAACATAACAGGCTGTATTCACCGCTTCTGCCCAAAAATATTTAGAAAGTGAGTATTCAGCTAGCATGGCTCTAGTGGCTTCTACCATGGTCCTGTTCTTTCTTTCAGCTACCCCGTTTTGTTGAGCGGTCCTAGGAGCTGAAAAATTATGATCTATCCCTTGCTCCTTATAGTAAGATTCAAATTTTTTATTCTCAAATTCTCCATCATGGTCATAATGAATGGTTAAAATTTCACAACCTAGTTTCCTTTGAATCCAAGTGGAAAAAGACCTAAACTCCTCGAATGATTCACTTTTATGTGATAGGAATCTAATCCAAGTAAACCTAGAATAATCATCAACAATCACGTACCCAAAGAATTTCCCTCCTAGGCTTGCAGTGCTGATAGGTCTAAAGAGATCCATATAAAGGATTTTTAAGAGTTTGCTAGTGTTAAAGTCTTTGTTTGAGTGGAAGGAGGATTTAACTTATTCTTTAATTTACACTCATCACACATGTGGTCTTTAATAAACTCTATTTAATAATTCCTCTCACTAAGTATTTTTGGATGATTTTTTTAAGGCTTTTCATGTTTGTATGACACAATCTTCTATGCCATAACTAGGATTCATTAGTAATTATTTTTAAGCAAAGAGTAGTGTCAGATTAAATATAATTTAAATCAAGTATGTAACCATTATTGATTCTCTTTCCCTAAAAAATAGTATTATCATTTAAGCTTATAATGCAACTGGTAAATAAGAATTTATTACTGAAGCCTTTATCACAAAGCTGGCTTATGTTGAGCAAATTATGCTTTAAGCTATCTACCAGCAAAACATTTTTAGTGATGAAATTTTTTGAGTTGCCAATTATACCTGAGCCCACCACTCTCCTTGTAGTGTTATCTCCAAGTGTCACCTTGCCGCCTGCCCTGGCCTCCAGCGAAATGAATTAATTTGCATCTCTAATCATATGCCTTGAACATTCACTGTCCAGGTACCACATGCTCTCAAGAGGCCTTTATGAGAGCACCCATATAAAATCATCAGTGGTTAGATTTGAGAACCAAATGTGTTCTACAGTGGATAGTGCAAGTGTGGGAGATGTGTCCTAGCATGCCACAAGAAAGACATTTAACTCCAGGAAAAGGGTTTACTAATTTATATGGGTTATGGTGCCTCTTCCTAGGTTTGAATACATGCTGTGATGGTGTGTTATAAAACTGTGCATGTGTAGGAAGTGTTTTATTTTCTTTAAAAGTAGTTAGTTCAGCTTGTAAAAACATGTTTGCACTTTTAAGAATTGAATTTTTAATCTTCAATGCATTCTTCCTACTATCTGATTGAGTGCAAGAGTTTTTAATTCCTTGAATGCATTCTCTAATTTAACATGTGTTATTTTTAAGGAACATGTTCAGTAGTTTAATTAAGATACTTTTTGTTTAAAGTATCACATTCATCTAGTAAAGCTATGTGAATACCATCCAGAGTGGAATAATCATTCCTTAGACATTCATGATCTTTTTACAAAAGTATAACATTCATGTGATTTTTTAAGCTTCCTATATGAAGTACTAATTTTTTCAGACACTTCAAATAATTGATCATAGGTAAGCTCACATACCTCGTCTTGATTAGAATGATCAAGATGATCATCTGTCATTAAGCATAGGTTAGTTACCTCCTCTTCTACTTCAGTTTCATATGAGTCAGAAGCTGAGTCTACCCAGAAATCCTTCTAAGTCCTTTTCTTTCCTTCTTGAATTTTGCTTTTAAAAGTACGAGATGCTCCAAGAGGGGGGTGAATTGGCATTTTAAAAATAAATCCTAAAAATTAGTATTAATTTTTTAAAGGATTTTTTAGATTTTTAAAATAAAAATTTAACTAGTCAACTACGAAAGCTAATGATTTAATCACAATTACAACAGTAGTGATACAATATTAAACCTCATAATAAAAAGCTAAAATCAGATGTTTGACCAAGCAATTAACACAAAAAATAAATGCAAGAAAACTAAAATGTGAAAAATGAAAAAAGCACATCAAAAATTTTTATAGTGGTTCGGTGACTTGACCTATTTCCACTCCCCAGAGTCCTCCACTCCGAGAGTCGCACTATTAAAGTTGACTCTCCTTCTGCTCCCATAGCAAGGTGGAGAAGCCTTTACAAAACTCACTTTCATCTTCCCCGGTGTGACGGAGTGCCAGATGCTATGTTACCCTCCTGGTGATGACAGCGGACCTACCTTCTCCTTTTTGTTCCTCCTAGAGAAGGCAGAGAACCTTGAGGACATTGACCTAAAAGCCTCTCTACCTAGAGAGCTTCCATAAGACTCACCAAGGCTACAAGAGGAGCAAGTGTGCAGCTAGCTCGGAGAAACCGTGTGATCCCCTCACACTCCTCCCTCATGCTCAAGCTCACCTTCTCCTTCCTCTCACAAACCCTGGATCTCTTAAAAAAGCTCCCTCTCAAGAGTTCCTTCAGTTATCACGTTCCTCTTCTTCACACATAAAATCAATCACTCAAGAATAATGAAAAACTAGTTTTTATATTAGGCTTAAAAAAATCTTAATGATCCAATTCAACTGACACTGTTCACATAACATGATCCAGTATCGTATAGTATGATAAATTCAAAATCAGTTCCGTCCAATACGAAGGCAGATGAATAGTTCACAAATTTTAAGCACATCATACTTTACGATCAAGAGATTGTACTGTATGATCATTTTATTTTCCACTGTTTGTATGGGATGACTTATGGGATGACCAAAAATCATCTCTGTAGTGTGTATAGTACGATTAATATCGTACAGTATGAATGACAGTAATTAAGAAACCATGATTTAATTCGTGATCACGGGGACTAATTTTGGCAAGATTTTAAATGATAGTATAGTACGATTACGATCGTACAGTACGATTAGTTCAAAAATCAAACTCAAAATCTTAAATAAATTATGCTGGTGGCTAGGGTTTTCAGATGGAAATAAATTATACAGTATGATTAATTCACAAACTAATCATTCAGAATTAGCTATTAAGCCTGAGTTTTAATGAAATTGTACAGTATGATTTTCTTTTTAAAAAAGACTTTTATCTTCAAAAAAGAAACTCTCCCCCTGTGTGTGTGCATGGTCACCCCATTTACATACACTCTTTTATGGTAGACTCAAAAAAATAAAAAATAAAGAAAATTTAAAATACAAATTCTTTTACATCATATTCTACCAGTCTTGAGTCTCCAGCAGTCTTGAGCGATGTATATCTTACCTGAAATGTTAGTGCTCACAGACAAAAATAAAACAATTATATTTTTTAAGGAAGAATATAGTAATCCAGTCAATATTATTTATCATCATCAAAATTAGATACTAGGAATCCTGGATTGCAATAGCTTTTTCTTTACCCTTCTCCATGCTTGGGTGAGCTTTAAGACTTGAGAAATCAGACTTCAAGTGCCCTGGCTTCCTGCATTCAAAACATATAACATCATAGAAAATTTTAGAATTTTTATTATTTTTACATTTATTCCATTATTGATGACGCTTTTGCTTTTTCCTCAAGAAGCTTTTGAATTGTCTAATCATCAATACAATGTCATTATTTTTTGATCCAGAAGTATCACTATCAAAATCATTAGTCTTTAAGGCTACAATTTTCTCCTTTCTCTTTTCACCTACATCAAGTTTCCTTTGACTCACTCCTTGCTCGTAGGCAATGAGTGACCAAATAAGTTATCAATGGAATAAATATTTAGATATTTAGATTCAGTAATGGCAGTGATTTTTGCATCATAGGAAGAAGGTAAACATTGAAGAATTTTGTTAACTTTTTTATAATTTGTAAGCTCTCTTCCTAAGGCATGTAGGGAAGTAATAATATGAGTAAACCTAGTATACATTTCAGAAATAGATTCACTAGGTTTCATGAAAAAAGTTTATAATCATGAAGAAGAATGTTTAGCCTAGATTGTTTCACTTCCTTTGTTCCTTCATATATTATACAGAGTTTATCCCAAATTTTTTTTCCAGTTAAACAAGCAGAAATACGTATGAAATCTTTAGATTTTTAAGTACATAAAAAATAGTTCAAATATTTAGAATTTAGTTAAGCTAAATCTATATCATCTGTACTCCATTCATAAAATGGTATTTCAATTTTAATACCATTTATTAATCTAAAGGGCACAGAATATCCTTCTTGAACTAACATCCTTATGTGATAATCAATTGATTGTAAGAAAGTGGACATGCAAATTTTTTAAAAATCAAAGGGAATATCATTAAATAAAGGTGATCATGTGATTGTATATCCTTCCGTAGTGTTACAATTTCCAAAGATAGTTATTGATCATTTTTCAAAAGTTTTCTAAAACATAATTTATGAATCCCGCTCTGATACCACTTGAAAGTTTGTGAAGGTTGTTAAATATCTAAGAACTAGCCTGAGGTTAATCAATATGGGGGTGAATGGCTTATTTTAAAAATTCTTTAACAAATAAAAAATTAAACCCCTTCATGCAAAATTAGATCAGTTTCATAATAATAAAAATCAGAGATTTCAAACATAGAATAAATCACAAAAAATGTAAAATTAATAGTGAAAAAGTAAATAAAAAGAATACACTAGAATTATAGTGTTTCAATCAACTTGACCTACATCCACTCCATAGAAACCTCTTTTTCAGGTATTACACTAAAAGTAGTGTCTCTCCTTTTACCCACACAGCATGGTGGAGAAGCCCTTACAAAACATTTCCACTGAACTGGTGAGGCAGAGTACCTTCAATCCTTTTACTCCCTCCTGGAGTAGGCAGAAAACCTAAAAAATTTTTTACTCCCTCCTACAGTAAGCAGAGAACATTGGAATTCTTTTACTCCCTCCTGGAGTAGGTAGAGAACTTGGATCTAATACTGATGAAAGTCTTCCCCAAAGCCACCAAGGAAACAAAAACAGTTTGAAGAAGATGGTGGAAACCTTGCTTGGAGCAACCTTTATGAATCCCTCAAAACTCCCCCTCATAAGGATTTTACTCTCTCTCAAGCTCTCTATCTCTTTCTTCTCTAAGCTCTCTCACATATCAACTCCATAGTAAAAGATTTAATTTAAGGACTGTTACAAATCTGGTTTTAAAGATTATGATTTTGATGATAGTTATTGATCATTTTTCAATATTTTTTCTAGAACATAATTTATGAATCCCGCTCTGATACCACTTGAAGTTCGTGAAGGTTGTTAAATATCAAAGAACTAGCCTGAGGCTAATCAAGAGGGGGGTGAATGGATTATTTTAATACATCATACGGGATGATAGGCTCAAATCAGAAATTCTCAGCCGCCAAATCAAGTTAGGCAAGTTTTATTTTTAGAGATTTGATCTGATCGTCCAGGATGATACGTGTATCATCCTGGACGATCCATTACAATCATGCCTAAATTAGTCTGGTGATTAAGGAAAGTAATTAAGGTCTGATTGATTCGATCATATCATCCTGGACGATCTCAAGATCATACGGGATGATGTGTTAAAAATCATGACCGTCCAGCATGTTTCACCGGTACGTCTAGAGAGGTGTTCAGGATGATTTTGGCACTTTTTAAACTAATCGTATAGGATGATATCAATATCATCTTGGATGATCAAGTCATTTTTAGGTCGTCCAGCACAAGTTCCTCTGGATGACCAGAGCGATCTTCTGGACGAAATTCCTGAATTTACACTAATCGTCCCAAACAATCGTAGAATCGTACGGGACGATCTAAATAATTTTTTCTACTAATCGTCTAGAAGAGCCAGATCGTCTAGGCTGAAATATGTGATTTTGAACTGATCGTCCTGGATGATATTGGCCGACCAGTTGAGATTTAGGGCAAATTTTGAGCCCTCCTATAAAAGATCTTTTTCTTCTATTAAGAAAAATGTTTTGCCACTTTCCTTTACAGAGAAACCCTAGAGAGAGAGAGAGTTTGGGAGAGAGAGAGAGGATCTTGTGAGGGGGAGTTTGTGAGGGATTCAGAAAGGTTGCTCCAAGCAAGGATCAGAGTCATCTTCTCTGTTCGTCGTTTCTCGTATTAATGGTGTTCTCTGTGGGAGGATCATTCACAAGAAGATTCAGGTTCTCTGCCCACTTCAGGATGAAGCGAAATGAGTTCAGGTTCTCTGCCTGCTTCAGGAGGAAGCGAAAGGAGTCCGGGTTCTCTGTCTGCTTTAGGAGGAAGGAAATGGAGTTCAGGTTCTCTGCCTCACTGGGTTGGTGGAAAGGAGTGTTGTACAGGCTTCTCCACCTTGCTGTGGGAGCAGAAGGAGAGTCACTTTTGTGTTTGTGCAATACCCGGAGGAGAGGCTCCGGGGAGTGGACGTAGGTCAAGTTGACCGAACCACTTTAAAATCTGGTGTATTCTTTCTTATTATTTTTTGTATTTTATTTTTCTGTAATTATCTACTTGGGTGAAATTTGTGGTTGATCTTTTCGTTTATGGGTTTACTTGTTTCCACTGAAAATCATCAAAAAGATTTTTCCTGTTGCTCTCGAATTTTTAAATAACCAATTCACCCCCCTCTTGGTTAGCCTCGGGACTAGTTCATCAGGGCTTAACATCCCTATCAATCTTTTAAGTGGTATCAAAGCGGGATTCACAAAATCTAATTTTGAAAAACTTTTGAATTTTATCCATGGCTAACTTTGATAATCGTAATACTGCTGAAGGTTATTCAATTACACGACCACCATTGTTTGATAATATACCTTTTAATTTTTAAAAAATTTGTATGTCCACTTTTCTTCAATCAATTGATTATCGCATATGGATGCTTGTTAAGGATGGCTATGAACCACTGTTTAGAATGATTAACAATGTTAAAACTGAACTACCTTTCACTGATTGAACTTTTGATGATCGTGACTTAACCCAACTGAATGCCAAATGTTTGAACTATTTTTTCTGTGCCCTAAAATCTAAGGATTACATACGTGTTTCTACTTATATAACTGGTAAAGAAATTTGGGATAGATTGTGCATCACTTATGAAGGTACAACTGAAGTCAAACAGTCTAGGTTAAACATATTGCTGCATGACTATGAAATTTTTCGCATGAAACTTACTGAGTCTATTTCTGAGATGTATACTAGGTTCACTCAAATTGTCACTCCTTTGCATGCTTTAGGAAGAGAACTTATAAATTATGAAAAAGTGAACAAGATTTTGAGATGTTTGCCTTCTTCATTTGATGCTAAAATAACTGTAATTACTGAATCAAAAGATTTGAATAATTATTCTATTGACAACTTACTTGGGTCACTCATTGCTTACGAGCAAGGGGTGAACCAAAGACAGCTTGATGCAGGTGAGAAGAAGAAGGAGAAAACTGTGGCGTTGAAGGCTAACGAAACTGAGACTGATTCTTCCGGGTCTGATAGCGTTGATGTTGCCTTAATCACTAGGCAATTCAAAAGCTTTCTAAGGAAGAAACATAAGAACTTTCAGAAGTGGAACAAGGTAAGTCCAGTAAAAATTTTAAAGGTTCATCTGATACTGTTTGTTTTGAATGCAGGAAGCCTAGACACATTAAAGCTGATTGTCCTACACTTAAAGCTCACCCAAGCAAGGAAAAGGGTGAGGAGAAACCCAAATTCAGGAAGGACAAGAAAAGGATTCGAAAGGCATTCTGGGTAGATTCCGCATCCGACTCTTCTGAGACTGAAGCTAAAGAGGAGTAAACTAACTTTAGTTTGATGGCAGATGATCATCCTGGTCAGTCTGACCAGGAAGAGGTGTGTGAGCTTACTTACGGTCAATTATTTGAAGTGTCTAAAAGAATTCATGCATCGTTTAGGAAGCTTAAGAAAACTCATGCTAGCCTACAACTAGAATTTCTGAATTTACAAAAAGAGCATGTTTCTGTAGTTAAAGATCATTCCACACTTGACAGCAATCACATGTCTTTACTTGATGAATTTGGTGAACTGAACAAAAAGTATTCTGATCTGATTACTGAGCATGATTCACCAAAAACCTCGCATGTTGATTTAGAAAGAGCTTTTAAATAATTAGACAACATGGCATGTGAAGTGGAGAGTAGTAATGGAGGATTGAAATTTGAAATTGCAAGTTTGAAGAAAGAAAATGAATTTCTGAAAGTTAAAATCAGTGCTTTTGAGAAAAATGAAACACCTCCTACTTTTGCACAGTTTTATGCACCTCCACCTTTTGAAGAATCTGTTTCAAAATCATCAAAGCATGTTTCATACAAACCTAGGAAGAGGCACTATCACCCATATAGATTAGTTAACCCCTTTCCTGGTGTTAGATATTTTTCTTGTGGCATCTTAGGATACCTCTCTCACACCTGCACTGTTCACCGTAGTATATATTGGGTGTGGAGGCCCAAATTATCTGTTTCACAGCACAGCACACATGCATTACATTTTTTTTTTCATAAGAAGGAACCCAAACCTGTTTGGGTTCCTAAATCTGACATTTGATGATTTTGTAGGTGTGCTCTCACACAAGACCTCATGAGAGCATATGGTACCTGAACAGCGTATGTTCAAGACACATGACTGGAGATGCAAATTAGTTCATTTCACTAGAGGTTAGAGCTGGAGGCAAGGTTACACTTGGAGATAACACCACCAGGAGGGTGGTAGGTATAATATTTTGCTTGTAGATGGACTGAAACACAACCTGTTGAGCATCAATCAACTCTGTGACAAAGGATACAACATCAAATTCCTACCCACTTGCTATATTTTTAGCTTAAATGATAAAATTGATTTACAGGGACAAAGGATCAATAATGTCTACATGCTGGATGTAAGTTGTTTTAAAGCTGATGTTTCAATTTGCTTAAAAATTGCTACTGATGAGTCTTGGTTGTGGCACAAGAGATTATGTCATGTCAGTATGAAAACCCTTAGGAGAGTCACCCAAAAGGACATAGTTAGAGGTGTCCCCAAGCTTAAGTTCACTAAGGACCACCTGTGTGATGCCTGTCAATTAGGGTTGCAAGAGAATGGGGTAGCTGAAAGGAAGAACAAGACCTTAGTGGAAGCCGCTAGAGCCATGCTTGCTGAGTATTCACTTCCAAAATATTTTTGGGCTGAAGAAGTGAACACTGCTTGTTATGTGCTGAATAGGGTGAATGTTAGATTCAATCTGAATAAGACACCTTATGAGATCATTAAGGGTAGAACTCCAAACCTGTCCCACCTCCATGTCTTTGGCTGTAAGGTTTTCATTCTGAACAACAAGAAATCACCCTTAGGAAAGTTTGACCCTAAATCTGATGAAGGAGTGTTCTTAGGCTATTCTAGTATGGGGAAATCCTTTAGGGTGTTTAATAAGCAGACTTTGGTGGTGGAAGAGACAACTCTTGTGATATTTGATGAATCTGATCCTAAGGTGACTAGAGTTGAGGAAGAAGAAGAGGTAGGGGAGATTACCCAAGGGGTTATAAATGTAAATCTGGAGAAAAGGGTAGAACCTCAAACCACGTTGCCTTTAGATTGGAGATATTCTTTGATTCATCCTAAAGAACTGATCTTAGGAGACCCTTCTGAAGGTGTTAGAACTAGGCATGGACTTAGAAAGGAAGTAAACCATTTTGCCTTTATCTCAATGACTAAACCCACCAACTCCAATCAAGCCTTTTTGAAGAATTTTGGATCTTAGCTATGCAAGAGGAACTGAATCAATTTGTAAGGAATAATGTTTGGGAATTAGTAGAAAGACCTAGGAATCAAAGTATAGTGGGAACCAAGTGGGTCTTTAAGAATAAGATGAATGACTCTGGTGTGGTGGTTAGGAATAAGGCAAGATTGGTGGCTAAGGGGTATAATCAAGTTGAAGGGATTAATTTTGAGGAGACCTTTGCCGCTGTAGCTAGATTGGAATCCATTAGAGTGCTACTAGCCTTTACCTGTTACAAGGGATTTAAGTTATTTCAAATGGATGTTAAGAGTGCCTTTTTAAATGGGATAATAAAAGAGGATATTTTTGTAGAATAACCTCCAGGTTTTGAGAGTTCCCAATATCCAAATCATGTCTACAAAATAAAAAAGGCTCTATATGAATTGAAACAGGCACCCAGAGCTTGATATGAGAGGCTTAGCACATTCCTATTAGAAAGAGAGTTTGTTAAGGGGAGTGTAGATACCACCCTTTTTTTGAGGAGAGTAGGGGATGATTTACTCATTGTTCAAATCTATATTAATGATATAAGTTTTGGATCTTCTAATAAATATTTATGTGATGAGTTTTCTAAAATAATGAGTAAGGAGTTTGAGATGAGTATGATGGGAGAATTATCCTACTTTTTAGTGTTTAGCATAAGGCAAATGGATTATGGAACCTTTCTCAATCAATTTAAATACACTAAGGATATTTTAAAGAAATATGAAATGGACAAAGCCAAGCCAATCAACACTCCCATGAGCTCCTCTGTTCAGTTAGATAAGAATTCAAGTGGAAAATCTATTGATCAGAAGAAGTATAGAGGAATAATAGGATCACTGCTTTACCTGACTGCTAGCTGACCTGATATCATGTTTAGTGTTTGTCTTTGTGATAGGTTTCTGGCTGATCCTAAAGAGTCCCACCTGACTACTGTTAAGAGAATTCTTAGGTATCTTTTAGGGACACTAAACCTAGGAATCTAGTACCCTAGGCACAACACCTCTTTTGAGATTATTGGATATTCTGATTCTGACTTTGCAGGGTGTATGGTGGATAGAAAAAGTACTTCTAAAACTTGTCAATTCATAGGATAGTCTTTAGTCTCCTGGTCCAATAGAAAATAGAACTCAGTTGCACTTTCCACTGCTGAAGCTGAGTACATTGCCTTAGGAAGTTCTGTGGCCCAAGTTCTTTGGTTGAAGCAATAAGTCTTGGATTTAGGATTAACTATGGGCACAATTTTTGTTCTGTGTGATAATACTAGTGACATCTACATTTCTAAGAATCCAATCCAACATTTTAGAACCAAACACATTGATATAAGGCATCACTTCATTAGGGACCATGTTACAAAAGGGGACATTGAGCTACATCATGTAGCAACTGAAAATTAGCTGGCTGACATATTTACTAAACCACTGGCCTTTGACTCATTCAGCATTTTGAGGATCAAATTAGGTGTGATTGACATAAATGCTTGACTCTGATGACTACGGATTTCTGATTTGTCTATTTTTTATTCTATTTTTGTTAGTTAGTTGTTTGATTTGATTATCTATTTTCTGTTATTTTTATTTTTCTGTTGATTTCTATTTTAGTCTTCTTGTTAGTTTAATTTGAGTATTTATTTTGATGCGATTTCCTACTTATTTTTATTTACTATTTTATCTATTTTAAAATCAGATCACTGCTCACTACTGCTGATAAATTAGATTTCTGACTGAGAGTTTTGCCTTATTTTTATTTGGAAGCTGGTAAGCAGTGATTGATTCCACTGGATCTGTTAAAGGGAAGAAATATTGATGATTGTTTCTCTTCCTCTAACTCCTTTAATGGTGTATTATCTCTTTTGGATAAAAATCTTCAAAATTAAAAAGTTAGTTTTTGAAATAGAGATCTATTTTATCTTCCTACAGTAATCTACCTCATATAAATAGTATTTTCAAAGTTTTGAGTCATTGTTATGATTTTCTGAACCAAGTGATTGCACTTATCATACGATGTATGGTTTTTGTTTTGTGCATTACTCTTCCTTATTATAGAGAGTGAGCTTTGTCATCTCTTATGTCTGTAAGGTAATTTTACAGCTGAGAGTCTTTAATAATTTTGAGAGGAAGAAAGCCTACAAAAGATGCGCAAAGAGCGCCAAAATGAAAAGAGGCACAAAATTAGCCCAAACTGAAAAGATGCGCAATGTCGCCAAAAATTGAAAGAATAGACAAAGTGTATCAAAAATCAAAAGATGGGCAAAGCGCCAAACAAATTAAAAAAAAGGGGGGGGGGGGGGGGGGCTCAAAATCAGCCCCCAAAGAAATAGGCTTTACTCCCTTTCAGGTCTTTAAAGGTCTTAGAAAAATCTATGCACCCTTAATATTTTCAAAAGCTTGCGACAAAAATCATGATTTCTGATTTCTTACTTTGTAATACTAATATATCAGATATTTTTCTGGAACGAGGGTTGAAAGGATCTCTTTTCGAATCTAATTTATTTTCTTCTGAATTGGATTTTTATTTTGAAAGGAATTTGCACCTATAAGGTGTCTGAGGTGGGATTTACGAAAGTCAATTTTCTAACTTTTCTGGATTTCAGCGCTGTCGATCATCTTCTTATTGGTTTTTGGATTCAAAATCAAGGGAAAATTCTAATTCACTGGAGCGGATCGATTTAAAAAAAACTTCATTATTTTGTGTTTTTTATGTTTATTGTTTTTAGTTTTCTTTTCTTTGTTTTTTATTTTTATTCTTATTTCATATGTTTTTGGGATCCCTGATCGTTCATCTCCATCTTTCATCTTTTTTACTGTTTCCTCACATCATCCTGGACGATACCCACATTGTCCTGGACGATCTTCTTCGTCCTGGCCAATCCATACATCGTCCTAGACGATCCCTTCAAATCGTCCCCACTTTGATCAAACTGCTAAGATGCACCAATTATTGGTGATCATCCTGGATGATCCTTATATCATCCTGGATAATATGATCCATATTTTCTGATCCTGATCAAACGGCTAAGAATGCACCAATTATTAATCTTCGTCCTGGACGATCCACCTCATCATTCCAGATGATCCACGTGTTAGCCGTTGGATAATTCAAATTCGGCCCGACCTATGCATTTATTGCATATCATCCCGGATGATCCACCTCATTATCCTAGATGATACTTTTCATCAACGGTCGTCCAGCTTGACTCCTCGGGATGATCGTCTGTCTCTAATCGTCCTGGATGATCTCTAATCATCCTGGATGATCTGATAACCTTTTTGACCAATCGTCCTGGTTGTCATAATTACTCATATCATCTTGGATGATACTTCGATCGTACGAGACGATCCGGCCAATTTTTATTTAAACAGCCATTTTCTTCAGTTTTCTTCACACCTCTTCCTTCTACACTTTCCCTTGTGTTTCTAATGGCTGGTGGAAAGCGATCTAGGAAGCAAGGTGCGAGCTCCTCATGGGGAAATGTCAATCCCCTCTTTTCGAATGCAACCGATTAGGCTTCCTTCCAACGATATCTTGAGGTTAGAATCACACAATCCAAGATCGTCAACCCCCGCACTCTCACTTACCCTATCCTAGATCTGTTTGCGTATACCTCCCTCACCTTCATCCTCACACTGGCCTTCCCATTTAGCACTGAACTTCTTCGAGTCTTCTTCGCAAATCTTTGCATCACCGCTAACTACTCCACCCTTCACTCCTATGTTAATCAGCGACCTGTAGAACTCACAGCCCAGGATTTTCACCATATCCTTAAACTCTTTGTCACTGGCGATAAACTCTACACCCTTATTTCTGATCCTAATTATGATTGGAGTGTCGCCAATCGCTTCCTTCGAAATACCAACGCACCCTACCACGACAACGCTTGCACTTCCCTCCTTAAGGATGCCCGTACCATTCAACATGTCCTGCGTTCCTCCATCATCCCAAAGGCTGGGGACCACATTCACATCACCCCTTTACTTTCTCTAACCACCTATTACATCATGGCCCACCGGGAATTCAATGCTACTGATCTTCTTTTTTAGATATATCGAGCATCTCACCACCATTAGGGATCTGGGCCATAGATGACGTCCAAATCTAGCTCTAGGACACATCATTGCATATACTTTGGAGACAAAATATGATCTGCAATATCCAGTCCCTACCAATGTCCCTCCTTCCTACTTCACAAATAATTTCTTCCATATACTCCACAGTACCCGACTACATCCGGAGCCTGCCCCGGATGTTGAGGAGGAAGAGGAAGATGCTGTTCCTATTCCTGTTGCACCTGCTCCCCTTCATATTGTATCCCCTTTTGATCATTTGGTGCAGCAGTTTGACTAGTGGGAGGCCCAATTTGATTCGTATGTTGCTACCTAGGAGCAGCATCACACTGAGGATCTGCAGCGCTTCAATGACTACGTTGCTCAGTAGCAACAGCAGCACGACCAGGACATTGCCTGGTTTGGAGCACACTTCACCGTCATTCACAGTTACTTTCGGCCACCACCTCCTCCTCCTTCTGATCAGGATCCTCCTCTTTTTAGCTTTGTATTTTGTGGTGTTTTCGGCTTATATTATTGTGTTGTTCCTCCTCCTTTTTGTGATGTCAAAAGGGGGAGTTAGTATTTTGAGTGACTAGTTATTTCTTGTATTGCTCTTGTTCTGTAGCTGTTCTCCTTATTGAACTTTCTATTTAGTGAATTTTGAAATGATATTTGTCTTTCGTATATGCATTCGTTACTCCTATCTATTTGATTTGAAACTACTTAAACAAATATTTTCCATCATCAAAAAGGGGGAGATTATTGCAAATCTGGTTTTAAAGATTATGATTTTGATGATAGCAAAAATTTTTTTCTCTGGTTGCCTGTTTAATCTTTCAGGTACACAGGTTCAATTACAAGTTCAAGCCAGTCCAAGCTTGAGTCAGTCGGTTTTGAAATCTAGGTCCATTGTATTTTTTCATCTTTATTGAGTCAAATGCTATGTAACTGATCCCCTAGCTAAGTAACCTTGCACACACACACTCAAGGGGAGAGCTTGAGTGAATTAGAGTTTCTGTTCAATTTTTATTTAGATCATCCTGGACAATATTCACATCATCCTAGACGATCCAGTAAAAATAGAAACCCTAATTAGGGCGACCAAGTTAAGTCTGTCTGATTAAGCCGATTGTCCTGGATGATCCATACATCATATGGGATGATAGGCTCAAATAAGAAATTCTCAGCCGCCAGATCAAGTTAGGCAAGTTTTATTTTTAGAGATTTGATCTAATCGTCTCGGATGATACATGTATCATCCTGGATGATCCATTACAATCATGCCTAAATTAGTCTGGTGATTAAGGAAAGTAATTAAGGTCTGATTGATTCAATCATATCATCCTGGATGATCTCAGGATCGTACGGGATGATGTGTTAAAAATTATGACCGTCCAGCATGTTTTACGTGTACGTCCAGAGAGATATTCAGGATGATTTTGGCACTTTTTGAACTAATCGTACAGGACGATATCAATATCGTATTGGACGATCAAGTCATTTTTAGGTCGTCCAGCACAAGTTCCTCTGGATGACCAGAGCGGTCTTCTAGACAAAATTCCTGAATTTACACTAATCATCCCGAACGATCACAGAATCGTACGGGATGATCTGAACAATTTTTTCTACTAATCATCCAGAAGAGCCAGATTGTCTAGGCTGAAATAGGTGATTTTGAACTGATCGTACAGGATGATCTAGAGATCGTCCTAGATGATATTGGCTGACCAGTTGAGATTTAGGGCAAATTTTGAGCCCTCCTATAAAAGATCTTTTTCTTTCAACAAGAAAAATCTTTTTCCACTTTCCTTTATAGAGAAACCCTAGAGAGAGAGAGAAAGTTTGGGAGAGAGAGAGGATCTAGGGGGAGTTTGTGAGGGATTCACAAAGGTTGCTCCAAGCAAGGATCAGAGTCGTCTTCTCTATTCGTCATCTCTCGTACTATCATTATTCTATGTGGGAGGATCATTCGCAAGAAGATTCGGGTTCTCTGCCCACTTCAGGAGGAAGTGAAATGAGTTCAGGTTCTCTGCCTGCTTCAAGAGGAAGCGAAAGGAGTCTGGGTTCTTTGCCCGCTTCAGGAGGAAGCAAAAGGAGTTCAGGTTCTCTGCCTCACCGGGTTGTTGGAAAGGAGTTTTTTACAGGCTTCTCCACCTTGCTGTGGGAGCAGAAGGAGAGTCACTTTTGTGTTAGTGCAATACCAAGAGGAGAGGCTCCGGAGAGTGGACGTAGGTCAAGTTAACCGAACCACTATAAAATCTGGGGTGTTCTTTCTGATTATTTTCTGCACTTTATTTTCTGTTATTATCTGCTTGGGTAAAATTTGTGGATGATCTTTTCATTTATGTGTTTACTTGTTTTCACTGTAAATCATTGAAAAGATTTTTCCTGTTGCTCTCAAATTTTTAAATAACCAATTTACCCCCCCTCTTGGTTAACCTCGGGACTAGTTCATCAGGGCTTAACATCCCTATCAAACTTTCAAGGACAATATGAGAGCTTAAATAAAGAGCCTCCAAAGAAGCCCTAATTTTCAATATTGTCCTTCTATTTGTCTAGTATGATCCTCAAATCATCCTATATGATTAATATAAAATAGCCCTTTCTTCCAATACAATAAACATTTCCATGTACGATCAATTTAAGTATTTGTACAGATCGTCCAGTATGATTCTACAGATCCGGGATAATTAGTTTAAGATACTGTATTGATCTTCTAGAATAATATGGGATGATGACCGATAATTTAAATATATTCCAACACATCCCTCGAGATGTCTAGTATGATCTCCTATATGATTAGAAGAAAATTATAATTTCCTTCTTAGACGATGGGGGATCATCCCATGAAATATCACAAATCATCTAGTATGAATCACCGTAGATCATCTTATATGATCTGATTGAGCAATCTAACCATAATTAGTCCGTAATCACAGGATCAATTTAGGCATGATTGTCATAAATCATCCAGTACGATATAGATTGTACTGTATAATTAGAGTAAATTTTGTATATTAAAAAATTGCCTAAATTATGATTGGCGGCTATTTTTTATGTCAATAGCTAATTGTCCTATATGATTTGAATCATCTAGTATAATTATTTAATTAATCGCACTTAATAATAGGTACCCTAATTAGGGTTTTTTATATAATTGATTGTCTAGTACTATATATATCATACTATATAATTAATTCAAAAAAAGAAAAATATTTCTAACTCACCCCCTTGAGTGTGTGTGCAAGGTTACTTAGCTTGGAGTCCACTAGATACATGACTTAACTCAAGAAAGGTAAAAAGTATATTAAAATTAAAATTACAAACAGACTCAACCCTAGTCTACCCGATCTTGAGCTAATTGGCATTATAAGTAAACTTGTGGACCTAAAAGATTAGTGAGCATGGAAAACAAAATAGATATGCAATAAAAGTGATAGTAAAGAAATAATTATATTTGTTATCATAAAATCACACTGCTTCGGCCCAAATTTATAATAAGGAGTTAGTTAGTAGACCTAAGGACCAGAGTGTTGTTGGAACAAAGTGGATCTTTCAAAATAAGATGACTAGCTCTGGTATAATGATTAGGAATAAGATAGGTTGGTAGTTAAGATGTATAATCAAATAGACGGAATTGATTTTGAAGAAATATTTTTCCTTGTAGCTAGGTTAGAAGCCATTAAAGTTTTGTCAGCCTTTGCTTGCTTTAGAGGCTTCAAATTATATCAGATGGATATTAAGGGTGCCTTTCTGAATGGGGATATTAAGGAAGATGTCTATGTAGAACAATCCCCTAGATTTGGGAATTCAGCCTTCCCTAATCATGTTTATAAATTAAAAAGGGCATTATTTGGATTGAAGCAAGCACCTAAAGCGTGGTATGAAATACTTAGCACCTTCCTCCTGGATAGATCCTTTATTAAGGGTAGTGTAAATACCACCCTACTTCTAAAGAAGATAGGATAAGATTTACTCATTGTTCAAATTTATGTGGATGGCATATTATTTGGATCAACCTATAAAAATCTTGGTAAAGAATTTTCAAAAATAATGAGTGAAGAATTTGAGATGAGTATGATAGGAGAGCTTACATACTTTCTTGAATTTAGTGTGAATCAAAGAGATGATAGAACTTTTCTTAGTCAGGGAAAGTATATCAAGGACATTTTGAAGGAATAAAAGATGGAAAATGTTAAGGCAATAAATATACCTATGAGCTCTACCATTCAATTAGGTAAGGATCCAAGTGGAAAGTCTATAGATCAAAAGAAGTATAAGGGGACCATTGGATCACTTTTGTATTTAATCGCTAGTAGACCTGATATAATATTTAGTGTCTGTCTTTATGCTAAATTTTTAGCTGATCCTAAGGAGTCCCATATAATTATAGTTAGGAGAATTCTTAGATATATTCTAGGAACCCAAAACTTAAGAATCTGGAGTCCTAGACATTACTTATCCTTTGAAATTATAGGGTATTTAAACTCAAACTTTACAGGATGTAGAATAGATAGAAAAAGTACCTCTAGAACCTATTAATTCATAGGGTAAGGATCTAAGTGGAAAGTCTATAGATCGGAAGATGTATAGGGGGATTATTGGATCACTTCTATATTTAATCATTAAGCTGATCCTAAGGAGTCCCATTGCATTTAAGATAATTCTAAGATATCTTCTAGGAACCCAAAACCTAGGAATTTGGTATCCTAGACATAACTCATCCTTTGAAATTATAGGGTATTCAAACTCAGACTTTATAGGATATAGAATAATATAAAAAGTACTTATGAAACTAGTTAATTTATAAGGCAATCACTAGTATCCTAGTCCAATAGGAAGAAAAATTTTGTAGCCCTATCCACCGCTGAAGCGGAATACATTAACATAGAAAGTTGTGTCACTCAAGTCTTATGGCTTAAGAAACAAATCATTGACCTAGGATTCTCTATTATTACTATTTGTATTATGTGTGATAATACTAGTGCCATTTGCATCTCTAAGAATCCTATTCTGCATTCATGAACCAAGCAAATAGACATTAGGAATCATTTCATTAGAGATCATGCAGCCTAGGGAGATATAGAACAGCATCATGTAGCTAATGAATATCAACTGATAGACATCTTCATCAAACCCTTAATCTATGACACCTTTTGCTCACTGAGGACTAGAATAGGTGTCATTGACATCCATGCTTGATTCAGGGCAACATGAAATCATGTATGACTGTTCAGTGTTGCTTGCATAGTAGTAGTTATTCCTTGATCATCACACATATTTAAAATAAATTAAGAGAATCACATTATGCTATACAAACCTCATTCATACTGTACGATCTATATAACTCAGTACATCTTCATCGTCAGTGATTTTAATAGTTTTGATCTAACCAATTATTGATGATCGAATTATATAATCCACCTATTTGTATGGTACGATCCATATGTTAGTGATTGTTGAATGAATTAAATTGTTTAATAAGATAACTGAAATGTCTTTGTAATGTAAAAACACCTATTCTTATTATATAAACCTTTTAGTCAATAATCATACTGATAACTCCTCGGGATAATCATTTTTAATTAAGATCATCCAGTAAGATAATGATCGTATTGTATGATTTGACCACCATTTTCAGTAGATAATCCAAACAAATTGAATTCTTCATATTATACTATACGAACCTTGATTTTACTATATGATCTACTAAAAATCTATAAAGAGGGATTTTAAAAGGTTCATTCACTCAAAACTTTCTATTCCTTTTTCCCTTTGACTTATGCTTTCAACTCTACAAATGGCAGATGGCCCAACTGCATCAACACTAGCACCGGTACAAGCACTAACACCTACACCAGCACCAGAATATAATCCTTATTCTTATGTGGTGCTGCTAGAATGCTCTGATTGATTAGAGGCCCAACTGGATAGCCATATTGAGTAGCAGCAGCATGAGATAGATATGGCATTGATCTGCTTTATGAATTTTTTGCTAGTCTACAAGTATCTGCAGATTTTTCCTCCATGGCTTCATATGTTTGCAGATGACCTGCAGAAATTTATAAACAAGATTTGGATGAATACCTCCACATATCCACTGAAGGGGTTCAACCCCATATTCTATCATCTCGGGGAGACTACGACTGGACCACTGTAAATCTAATTATTTGGAATACTCCTCTAAACCAACATCAGCCACTTGTCCAATCCCTAAATCAAAATGCTCATATAATCCAACATGTTCTTCAAACTTCTATTCTTCCTAAAGTTAAAGATTGGGTAAATATCACTCCTCTCTTATCTATAGCCACCTACTTTATAATGTCTAATATTGCTTTTGATGAATCCATAATGATCATTTCTTATCTACACAACCTCACTTCTCACCTCTAACGCTCAACTCGTCATAAGCACAATCTTGCATTAGGCCACCTGATTGCATATGTCCTAGGCCAAAAATATTAGATTACATACCCCACACCAGCAGGCAAATTTCCTATCTTTTACTCTAATAGCTCTTTCCATGTCTTCTTTTGTCATCACCAAGCGGATCAGATGGAAGAAGAGCTAGATTTTAACGAGGAAGGGGGAGTTAGTTCAGCACCAGCATCAACACTAGCACCAGTACAAGCACTAACACCTACACCAGCACCAGAATATAATCCTTATTCTTATGAAGTGCTGCTAGAATGCTCTGATTGATTAGAGGCCCAACTGGATAACCATATTGAGTAGCAGCAGCATGAGATAGATATGGCATGGTTTGGTGAGCAATTTGACATGATTCCCCACTATTTCCAACCACCACCACCTAATCAGGGCTCCTACTTCTAGGAGTGTTTATTTATTTGGAGTCTTTTTTTTATTTTATGTTATAGTCTTTATTGTGTTTATTCTATGTGTCCTTCTCTCCTTTTTGGTGATGTCAAAAGGGGGAGTAGTTAGTTGGTTATTTTCTATGATTTTCTCTATAATCTATTTTATTGTAAAAAAAAAAAGAAATTCTTGTGTATCCATCTGTGTTTCCAACTCAAAAAAAAAATAAAAAATGAGAAATAAATTTTTTTTTACTTTGCCCTATTTTTCAAAAATATCTCATTTAATGAGGGGAAGGATGGGAGAAAAATAAGCTCTTGCATTTTCAACCAATATATTTGTCATCATAAAAAAAAAAGAGAGATTTTTGTAATCCGGGATTTCGAGCTTGTGATTTTGATGATAAAAAATATTATTGATCAAATTTTATTTCTCCTAATATTATATATTACGTATATATTTTTGTATGTACTAATATTTCAGGTTCATCATACACCATGTAAGAGGATTCAAGGCTCAAGTTTGGGTAGAATATAATGACAAAGAGTTTGTAATCTTTATTTCTTTTATTAATATAGTTCTTGAGTTATAGTCTTATAAATGGTATACGTATGCGTCTGGTGACTGTGCACACACACAGGGGAGTAAGAAAATATTTTTTACATTTTTGAACTAATCATGTTGTATGATCAAAATTATATTGTATGATCAGATGCTTTTGAAATGATATAAAATGGATAATTTTTTAATTAATTTTCTTTAAACCAATCATATAGTATGATCAAGATCGAACTATATGATCTGCTCAAAATAGAAACCCTAGTCATCAATCAAAATTAATTAAGTTTTTAAAATTTTAATTTTTAAACTAATTATACATTATAATATTTAAAACCTTACTCAGTTAAAATCCCATGATCAGTTAATTAAATCAATGGTTAATTAATATAGGCAATCGTACTGTACAATCTTTAGATCATAATATACAAAGAATGTTTGTCTTGATAATCTTCTTGGATAAACCTTTAATTTTTTCTCTAATTGTGTTGTATGACGTCAATCATCCAAACAATGGGAAGAGATGATTTTTGATCATCTTAGCATTCATTCTATATAATCACATAACAATTAAACTAATCGCACTGTACAATCATTAGATTGTACTATACGATCAAGTATACAGATTTTGAATAGTTTATCGTGGGATTATTCTATCATATTGTATGAGATCTAATTTTTGAACTAATCATACTCTGCAATCATTGATCGTACTGTATGAATAGTTATCGCTTAATTTAAAATTTAGGGTTTTTGGACCCCTTTGTATTTAAGCTCTCTTAGTAGACTATTAGGAAGTCTTTGGCTATTTGAGTTTTCTAAGAGGGAGCTATAAGAGATCTTGGAGAAGGAGAAAGAGAGGTTTTGTATGAGTGAAAAGTAATGTATGGGGATTTCACACGGTTGCTCCAGCAAGCTTTTGCCTTGGTTCCTCCAAGTAACTTATTTAATTTCTTGGGTGGCTCTGGGAAGAAGAACTTCAAGGCTAAAGATCTTCAAGGTTCTCTGCCTTCACTTGGAGTGTGAAAAAGGATTCAGGTTCTCTACCTTCACCAGGTGGGAGAAAAAGGATTTTGGTACTCTAGCACACAGAGTTGGTGGAAGAGATTTTGTAAGGGCTTATCCACCTTGCTGTGGGGGCTAAAGGAGAGACACTAAAGGTTTAATGCAATACTTAAAGATAAGAACTCTGGGGAGTGGACGTAGGTCATTATTTGATTGAACCACTATAAAATTCTGGTGTGTTCATTCTGATTTTTATTTTCTATATTTTTCTTGTCTGTGATTTATTTTTCTAAAAATTGCATGTTGGAAAAATTTGTGTTTGATGTTATATTGATTTGATTAACTTATCATCACAATTATTATAATTTTATTTTATGATATTTCTTTCGTATTAGGTGATAACATTATTTTTCTTAAGTAATTAAAAATCTTAAAAAGAATTATTTTGTATTAAAGAAATTTTTAAATAACCAATTCACCCCCTGGTGTGCCTAGGGATAATTCAATGAGGCATAACATCCTCCATTGAACTTTCAATTGGATGTTTACATGTCTAGACATAAGATATAAAATATTTTAGGTTATTAAGGTGATATTATAGGAGGTTACAGATATCCTTTTCACCCCTATAAGCTCGATAGAGATCTAAGAATGCATATGCTCTGAATCACATACCATGAAGAGTCTCATTAGAAAAAAATATACAATTTAAATTCATCAATCTAAGACACTTTAATTAAATATTGTATCAAATATATATACTATTTTATTCGGTAATAGAATCTCCAATAATATCATTTTTATTTTAGTAGGATAATTATTATAATTGGAGTAAGCAGTAGTACTTTGTTACAAGTAAGCATACTTTCTCATGGGTTCGACACTCTACTCTTTCACTTTATAACTTGATTGAGCACGTACACTTGTGTATATTAAGTGTGGTTTAATATTTTATATCAAATAAAACCTAAGCATTATTTAGGGGAGGTAAAGCCCTAACCTTTTTTATACAATTTAAAAGTTTACTCCATTGCCCCATCAAATTTTTGGCGCCATTACCGGGAAAGTATTTTGCTTTTTACAAATTTTTAACTATATTATTAAATTAATTACATAGTTAAACCTACTAATATCTTTTATTTTATTTATAGATTATATATTTATGGTGGAATGCTTTATAGATATAGAATTGAACTTTTATTATTTGATGCTGAAATAGAAAGAACCATTTCAAGAATTTTAAAAATCAAAAAGATAGTGAAAATGGCTAAACCTATATTATATCAAGTTCAATCTAGACCTCTTAAGAATTATGCTAACCCTTTAGTAGATGAAATTCATTAGAGCATTAACAGAACTGCGATCGAAGCTAATAATTTTGAATTAAAATCTGATATAATTTAAATGGTTCAAAATTCCTAGTTTGTGGGAACTCTGTTGAAGATCCTAATTTACACATAGTGAGTTTTTTAAAAATTTGTGAAATATTTAATTATAATGGTGCCAGTGAAGATACTATTAGACTTAAATTGCTCCTTTTTTCTCTAAGAGATAAAGCTAAGATGTGATTGAATTCTTTACCCCCAAGCTCTATAACCACTTCGAATGAGTTCGCTCATAAGTTTCTTGGTGAGTATTTTTCAACATTAAAGATTGCAAAACTTAGAAATGATATCACTTATTTTACCCAGTTTGAAAGAGAATTAATTTCTAAGAGTTGGGAGAGATTTAAGTAAATACTTAGAAAATACCCTCACTATGCTTTATCTGATTGGTTGGTTTTAAATATTTTATAATAAATTAGTAGGATCTCTTAGAGTAATCATAGATGCCACACAAAAGTATTAGAACTCCTAAGACTATGGAAGATCAGGTAGTTAAACTTAGAGGAAAGATAGAAAAGGTGACATAATTTTGTGAGTAGCAGCTTGAGATGAGGATGAGGATGGCCCATAGTGTGGATCATTAGGAAAAGTAATACATATACACTACTGACTTTAATGATTCCCTTATAGGAATGTTTAGAAGTAGTCCTTTTATGGAGCATCCTGATTAATTTTAGTTTCCATCTGCACCATATTCATCCCATTTTTATATGAGATCATCAGGCACTACCAAAGACTCCTAATTCTTGATCTGATGGTTGAAAATCATCTAGTTGTCAATCATCTAATAATTAATCAATTATCCAATCTTCAATTACACACAATCAATCATCAACCAATCAAGTAGTTAATCAATCAATCAACTAGCCAACATTTCAAGTAATTATATACTTCAGTCATCTCCACTTATATTTAATCATTTACAATCAATCAATATCTTAACCCAGTGAACAATCAATCCCTTACAATCAGGCTGTAATCAATCAACCAATCATTCAATCACCACTTCAACTGCCCTACAATCATTCAATCTTCAAATCTATAATTAATCAATCAGTATATACATATAGTTGTAGCCCTACCCTATAATCAATTGACCCAATGCACTACCTAGCTCAGTGCACTGACACCCATGACCTCAATCATGTCCAAATCACATCACTAGGAGCTCCATACATTAAATCTATTGCAAATCTGGTTTTGATGATGACAAACATGTTTCCAGTGTGTTTTTCTTGGCTAACCCGTTTCAGGCACAAAAGATCACGAGCAACTCAAGCCAACTCAAGATCGGGTCCAAGTGTGTCCAATATATGGTTTTTCTTTTTATTGAGTCAATTGTAATGTAATTAATCCCCTAGCTAAGTAACCTTGCACACACACACTCAGGAGGAGAGCTTGAGTGAGTTAGAGTTTCTGTTCATTTTTTGTTCAGATTATCCTGGATGATATTTACATCGTCTTGGACGATCTAGTAAAAATAGAAACCCTAATTAGGGCGACCAAGTTAAAAGGGTCTGATTAAGCAGATCGTCTTGAACGATCCTTGGATCGTACGGGACGATATGCTCAAATCAGAAAATCTCAGCCGCCAGATCAAGTTAGGCAAGTTTTTATTTTAAGTTATTTGGTATGATCGTCCAGGATGATACGTGTATCGTCCTAGATGATTCAGTATAAGTATGCTTAAATTAATCTGGTAATTAAGGGAAGCTATTTATATTTGATTGATACGATCATATCATCCTGAATGATCGCAGGATCATCCCGGACGATCATGATTGTCTAGTGCATTTCAGTTGTACGTCACGAACTGTGTTCGGGATGATTTGGGCCTTTTTGAACTAATCATACAGGACAATATACCTATCGTCCTGGACGATCAGGTCATTTTTTGATCATCCAGCATAACTTTCTCTGGACTACCCGAACTGTCTTATGGATGATATACCTTGATTTACACTAATCGTCCCGGACGATCGCAGGATCGTACGAGACGATATGAATAATTTTTTCAACTGATTGTCCAGGCTGAATTAGCTGATTTTGAACTGATCGTACAGGACGATCTATCGATCATCCTGGATGATCTTGGCCGACCAGTTGAGATTTAGGGCAATTTTTAAGCCCTCCTATAAAAGAACTTTTTCTTGAAATAAGAAAAACCTTTTGCCATTTTCCTTCCTAGAGAAACCCTAGAGAGAGAGAGAGTTTGGGATAGAGAGAAAGGATCTTGTGAGGGGGAGTTAGTGAGGGATTCACTAAGGTTGCTCCAAGCATGGATCAGAGTCATCTTCTCCGCTCGTCGTCTTTCATCTAGTTGGTGTTCGTCGTGGGAGGATCATTCGCAAGAAGATCTGGGGTTCTCTGCCCGCTTCAGGTGGAAGCAAAAGGAGTCTGAAGGTTCTCTGCCTGCTTCAGGAGGAAGCAAAAGGAGGTTAGGTTCTCTGCCTCACCTGGTGGTGGAAAGGAGGTTTTGTACAGTCTTCTCCACCTTGCTGTGGGAGCAAAAGGAGAGTCACTTTTTGTTTAGTGCAATACCTGGAGGAGAGGCTCCGGGGAGTGGACGTAGGTCAAGTTGACCGAACCACTATAAATGCGGTGTGTTCTTTCTTATTATTTTCCGTACTTTATTTTATTGCGATTATCTACTTGGGTGATATATGTGATTGATCTTTTTATCATTATTTTAATTCGTTTTTGCTACACGTTATAAAAAGATTTTTCCGTTCCTCATGAAATTTTTAAATAACCAATTCACCCCCCCCCCCTCTTGGTTAGCCTCGGGACTAGTTCACTAGGGCTTAACATCCCTATCGAACTTTCAAGTGGTATCAAAGCGGGATTCAAAATTTAAGTTTAAAAACTTTTTAATTTGATCCATGGCTAACTATAACAATCGTAATACTGCTGAAGGTTATTCTATTATAAGACCACCGTTGTTTGATAACATTCCTTTTGATTTTTGGAAAAGACGCATGTCCACTTTTCTGCAATCTATTGATTATCGTATGATGATGTTAGTTAAGGATGGTTATGAAGCACCACATAGACTTGTCAATGGTATTAAAACTGAACTCCCATTTGCAGATTGGACTTTTGATGATCGTGACTTAACACAGTTAAATGCAAAATGTTTGAACTGTTTCTTTTGTGCTTTAAAATCTGAAGATTATATGCGTGTTTCTACTTGTACAACGGGTAAAGAAATCTGGGATAGATTATGTATAACATATGAAGGTACAACTGAAGTCAAACAGTCTAGGTTAAACATCTTGTTGCATGATTACAAACTTTTTCACATGAAACCTAGTGAGACAATTTCAGAAATGTACACAAGATTAACTCAAATCATTACCTCTTTACATGCTCTTGGAAGAGAACTGACTAATTATGAAAGAGTGAACAAAATTCTTAGATGTTTTCCTTCTTCATACGATGCTAAGATTACTGCAATCACTGAATCTAAAGATTTAAATACTTACTCTATTGACAGCTTACTTGGATCACTCATTGCTTACGAGCAAGGGGTAAACCAAAGACAACTTGGTGCAGGTGAATGAAAGAAGGAGAAGACAGTGGCGCTAAAGGCCAAAGATTCAGATGCTAGCACTTCCGGGTCTGATAGCGATGATGTTGCCTTAATCACAAGGTAATTCAAGAGCTTTCAAAGGAAGAAGAATAAGAATTTTCAAAAGTGGAACAAAGGTAAGACCAGTGAAACTTTAAAGGTTCATCTGAATCTGTTTGTTTTGAATGCAGGAAACCTGGACACATAAATGCGGATTGTCCTACACTTAAGGCTCACCCAAGCAAGGAGAAGGGTGAGGAGAAACCAAAGTTCAGAAAGGATAAGAAGCGGATACAAAAGCTTGTGTTTGAAAATCCTAATTTCTGATTTTTTTTACTTTGTAACACTATTATATCAGATATTTTTCTGGAACGAGGCTTGAAAGGATCTCTTTTCGAATCTAATTTCTTTTCTTCTGAATTGGATGTTTGTTTTGAAAGAGATTTGCATCGATAAGGTGCCCAAGGTGGGAGTTACGAAAGTCAATTTTTCTAACTTTTTCTGGATTTCAGCGCTGTCAATTGTCTTCTTATTGGTTTTTGGATCTCAAATCAAGGAAAAAATTTAATTTCCTCGAGCAGCTTGATAAAAAAAATTGTTGCTTTTATGTGTTTTTGCTGTGAGTTTTATTCATTTTTTTATTTTATTTTAATTTCATGATTGTGTTTTGGGATCCTGATCTGTCATCTTCATCCTCCATCATTTTTTATTTTCTTCACATCGTCCTGGACGATACCCCGATCATCCTGGATGATCCTCTTCGTCCTGGACGATCCAAACATCGTCCTGGATGATTCATTCAAAATTGTCCCCACACTGCTCCTGCTGCTGAAAAACTCCAATTATTGGTGATCGTACTGGACGATCCTTACATCATCCTGGACGATATGATCCATATATTCCTAATCTGATCAAATGGCTGACATTGCACCAATTATTGTCCATCATCCTGGACGATCCACCTCATCATCCTTGATGATCCACATGTCAGCCGTTGGACGATTGGAATTCGGCCCGTCCGTCACACTTATTGCACATCGTCCGGGACGATCCACCTAATCGTCCTGGATGATACTTTTTATCAACAGTCATCCAGCCTGACTCCTCGAGACGATCGCCTGTGTCTAATCATCCTGGATGATATCTGATCATCCCGAACGATCGGACCGACTTTTGAATTAGCTTGTTATTAATGCCATTTTCTCATTCTCATCAATTTCTAAGCCATCTTTATCTTCGTCGTTTGCTTTTAGCACTATAACCTTTTCATCACCTACATCGAAAAGTCTTTGACTCACACTTTGCTCGTAGGCAATGAGTGAGCCGATTAGATTATCAATAGAATAAGAATTCAAGTCTTTTGATTCACATATAGCAGTCACTTTGGCATCAAATTTATCAGGTAGACAATATAAAATTTTATTGACCTTTTCTAGGTTTGAAAGTTCTCTACCTAAAGCAAGCAATGATGTCACAATATGAGTAAACCTAGTGTACATGTCTAAGATAGTCTCATAAGGTTTCATGCAAAAAAGTTCATAGTCATGCAATAATACATTTAATCTAGATTGTTTGTCTTCACTACTACCTTCATATGTCATGCATAGTTTATCCCAAACTTCCTTGCCAGTGATACAGGTAGAAACAATTATATAATCATGAGAAGTTAAAGCACAGAAAAAGCAATTCAATGATTTAGCATTCAATTGAGCATAAATTTTTTCTTCTCTACTCCATTCAGCAAAAGTAATATCAGCTTTCACACCATTAACAATACGAGATGGTACAGAATATCCAGATTGAATCATATGCCACATCCTAAAATCAATGGATTGTAAAAATACAGACATGCAAATTTTCCAAAAATTAAAAGGAATATTTTCAAATAGTGGCGGACGAGTTATCGAATAACCTTCTGTAATATTTTTATTTCCAAAGTGAGCCATTGATCGTTTTCCTCTAGGTTTTCTAAAACACTATTTTGAGTACCGCTCTGATACCACTTGAAAGTATGAGATGCGCCAAGAGGGGGGGTGAATTGGTATTTTAAAAATTTAATCCTATACAAGAGTTCTAATTTTTTTTGTATTTTCAAAATATAATTTAACGACTAATGTGCGGAAGCAAATACAACGTTCACAACGATGAAATTGATAGTTCAATTTAGATTTTACACTACAATATTTAAATACTGATTTTTCACCAAGCAATTTAAAACGCACAAATTTAAAGCATGAAAAGTAAAGTACGGTAAACAGGAAAAAACACACCAGAGATTTTTAGTGGTTCGGTCAAACTATGACCTATGTCCACTCTCCGGAGCCTCCTCTCCGGGTATTGCACTATCACTATAGTGTCTCTCCTTTAGCCCCCTCAGCTAGGCGGAGAAGCCCTTACAAACTCTCTTCCACCAACCCGGTGCGGCAGAGGACCGTACTCCTTTCACAGGCAGAGAACCTTGACTTCTTTTCACCCTCCTGGTGAGGCAGAGGACCTGAACTCCTTTTCACCCTCCTGGTGAGGCAAAGGACCTTGAATCACTTTCACCTTCCCCGGTGCGGCGGAGTAGCCGGGTCTTTTGACACCAAAGAGGTCTTCTTCTTCCCAAAGCTTCCCTCAAGACAAACCTTGACTCTTGGAGGAACTCAGGTGCAAGTTCGCTGGAGCAACCGTGTGAAAACCCCCTCTCACACTCCCTTGAAGCCCACAAGGATCTTCTCCCTCTCTTACAAACTCCACCCTTTCTTCTCTAGCCCAAAGCTCTCTCTTCAAGCTTTTTTTAGAAGAAAACAACTCAATGAATGCTCAAAAAGACTCCTACAAAGTCTTATGAGAAAGCTTAATTAGAGGGCTTCAAAAAACCCTAAAAATCCAATTCATCCGTCAAAGATCGTACAGTACGATCGCAGGATCGTCCAGTATAATGTGCAGAATTTGACCTGTTAGTACTGTACGATCTTAGAATCGTACAGTACGATTAGTTCAATCGAAGTGCAGTTCGTCCAGGACGAATCCTGGGATGACCAAAATCGTCTCTGATCATCGTACAGTACGATCCAGTTCGTACAGTACGATCCAAATATCAAAATTATGCAGATTTGATTGAATAATCACAAGATTAAATTAGGCAATATTTTAAACATCGTACAGTACGATTAGGATCGTACAGTACGAATAGAACAATTTTCAAATTCAAATTTTTGCCTAATTTAATGATCGACGGGGTTTCTAATTATACCAGATCGTCCAGTACGATGTGGTGTTCGTACTGTACGATTAGTTATATTTCGAAAGAATTTTTTTCAGAAAAATAAAATATTTTAATTAATTTCTGTAACACCAGATCGTACAGTACGATCCAGATCATACAGTACGATGTACAGAAAAATTAAAATATTTAACATTAAATTTTCTCCCATTGTGTGTGTGTACACGGTCACCAGGCTATCATGCACCTTTACAGGACTTGACTCAAGAAGTTAAAATAAATAAAAGAAAATTACATTTTCTTTCAATATAACCTATTCTACCTAGTCTTGAGCCCTGAATCTTCAAATACCGATGCCTGTTGTACCTGAAATGTTAGTCAACACAAAAATATGTATACATAACAAATATACTAGGAGAAATAAAGAGCCAATCAATAATATTGTTATCATCAAAATCATAAACTCGGGAGCCCGAGTTGTAACAAAAAGGAGCAGTCAGTTGTAGTTGTTTCAGTTTTTTGCTATGTGTTATGTTTCATGTATTGATTTAGTTGTTAAATGAAAATTTGAAAAAAAAAATATTTGTTTTTCGATCTTCGAGTTATCACTATTTTCAAACTACTGTACAAATGTTTGCCATCATCAAAAAGGGGGAGATTGTTGCAAATCTAGTTTTGATGATGACAAACATGTTTCTAGTGTGTTTTTCTTGGCTAACACATTTCAGGCACAAAAGATCACGAGCAACTCAAGCCAACTCAAGATCGGGTCCAAGTGTGTCCAATGTATGGTTTTTCTTTTTATTGAGTCAATTATAATGTAACTGATCCCCTAGCTAAGTAACCTTGCACACACACACTCAGGGGGAGAGCTTGAGTGAGTTAGAGTTTCTGTTCATTTTTTGTTCAGATCATCCTGGATGATATTTACATCGTCTTGGACGATCTAGTAAAAATAGAAACCCTAATTAGGGCGACCAAGTTAAAAGGGTCTGATTAAGCAGATCGTCCTAAACGATCCTTGGATCGTACGGGACGATATGCTCAAATCAGAAATTCTCAGCCGCCAGATCAAGTTAGGCAAGTTTTTATTTTATGTTATTTGGTCTGATCGTCCAGGATGATACATGTATCGTCCTGGACGATTCAGTACAAACATTCCTAAATTAATCTGGTAATTAAGGGAAGCTATTTATATTTGATTGATACGATCATATCATCCTGGACGATCGTAGGATCATCCTGGATGATCATGATCATCTAGTGCATTTCAGCTGTATGTCCCGAACTGTGTTCAGGATGATTTGGGCCTTTTTGAACTAATCGTACAGGACGATATCGTCCTGGACGATCAGGTCATTTTTTGATCGTCCAGCACAACTTTCTCTGGACGACCCGAATTGTCTTTTGGACGATATACCTTGATTTACACTAATCGTCCCGGACGATATGAATAATTTTTTGAACTGATTGTCCAGAAGAGCCAGATCGTCCAAGCTGAATCAGCTGATTTTGAACTGATCATACAGGATGATCTATCGATCGTCCTGGACAATCTTGGCCGACCAGTTGAGATTTAGGGCAAATTTTAAGCCCTCCTATAAAAGAACTTTTTCTTGAAACAAGAAAAATCTTTTGCCACTTTCCTTCCTAGAGAAACCCTAGAGAGAGAGAGAGAGAGTTTGGGAGAGAGAGAAAGGATCTTGTGAGGGGGAGTTAGTGAGGGATTCACTAAGGTTGCTCCAAGCACGGATCAGAGTCATCTTCTTCGGTCGTCGTCTTTCATCTAGTTGGTGTTCGTCGTGGGAGGATCATTCGCAAGAAGATCCGGGGTTCTCTGCCCGCTTCAGGTGGAAGAAAAAGGAGTCCGAAGGTTCTCTGCCTGCTTCAGGAGGAAGCAAAAGGAGGTTAGATTCTCTGCCTCACTTGGTGGTGGAAAGGGGGTTTTGTACAGGCTTCTCCGCCTTGCTGTGGGAGCAAAAGGAGAGTCACTTTTTGTTTAGTGCAATACCCGGAGGAGAGGCTCCGGGGAGTGGACGTAGGTCAAGTTAACCGAACCACTATAAATCTGGTGTGTTCTTTCTTATTATTTTCCGCACTTTATTTTATTGTGATTATCTGCTTGGGTAATATCTGTGATTGATCTTTTTATCGTTATTTTAATTCGTTTCCGCTGCACGTTATAAAAAGATTTTTTCCGTTCCTCGTAAAATTTTTAAATAACCAATTCTCCCCCCCCCCCCCCCCTCTCTCTTGGTTAGCTTCGGGACTAGTTCACTAGAGCTTAACATCCCTATCGAACTTTCAAAATCTAGCATCACTAGCCCTCTGAGTCAGTATTTGATTAAGATGGTCAATTGAGCTAGCTTAGGCAAGCTCAATTGATCATTAACATCAATCACATCTAATTTAACATCAAATGAATTTTGATGTTCACTAAACTTCCATGAGTATTACTCTTAATTTAGTGGATCTGACTAGTCACCTTGACCCAATCATCAGTTAACTTAGTCGATTGAGCTTAGATTTGGTCAAACTAGGTTAACCTGGGTCAATCTAGCACATACAATTCAATAAAGTCTCTCAACCACTTAAGAAGCCTTCCTTACATGGTTTAGAAATTTCCCTATCTACAATGAGTTACACCATTGGTGTTTTGGCTTAGTCAAACCACGATGTATGGTCAAACTCTCTTATTCATGGACCCATTTACTTATATATCAACTCTACCCTCTTAAACCCTTAGCCATTACCTCTAGCAACACTTAGCCATCTCCCTAAACCCAATCCTATTTGTTATTGATCAGTTGACTAGTCAGCCATAAATGGTTTGGATGGTCAACATGCTTGGTTTGACCTATTTTTCATAACCCAGACCCACCTAGCCACTTCAATATATTCTAGAACATTCCCTTGAATAAGCCTGACCCCGTCTAACTGCTGGTCTAATCTAAGCCATCTAGAGTGGTCCCCAACACCTGAAAACGACCCCAAGCCACTTCCCTCTACTTTGGTTGTTCCCACTGTTGCCTAATGGATTGTAACAACTATCAAGCATCCCATTTATCTCTCTGATTGATCTAAACTATTCTAGCAAGCCCCAGCAACTAAAATATGGAAAAGGGATGTGAAATAAACTTCCTACCATAACTATAATTCTAGTTATCTTCCAAAATATTAGGGTATTTATTTTGCATCCCTAGACACTTTCCTCATTCCCCAATAATTAAAAGTTCGATAGGGATGTTAAGCCCTAGTGAACTAGTCCCGAGACTAACCAAGAGGGGGGGTGAATTGGTTATTTAAAAATTTCACGATAACAATGAAAATCTTTTCGATACGTAGCAACGGAAACACATAAATAAGAACGAAAAGATCAACCACAGATATTCACCCAAGCAGTTAATATCAAAAAAGTAAAGTGCAAAATTGAATCAGAAAAGCAAACCAGATTTTATAGTGGTTCGGTCAACTTGACCTACGTCCACTCCCCGGAGCCTCCCCTCCGGGTATTGCACTAAACAAAAAGTGTCTCTCCTTTTTCTCCCACAACAAGGCGGAGAAGCCTGTACAAACACCTCCTTTTCACCACACGGTGAGGCAGAGAACCCGACCTCCTTTCGCTTCCTCCTGAAGTAGGCAGAGAACCTTCGAACTCCTTTTGCTTCCACCTGAAGCGGGCAGAGAACCCCGGATCTTCTTGCAAACGATCCTCCCACGACGAACACCGACTAGACGAAAGATGACGAGCGGAGAAGACGACTCTGATCCGTGCTTGGAGCAATCTTAGTGAATCCCTCACTAACTCCCCCTCACAAGATCTTCTCTCTCTCTCCCAACTCTCTCTCTCTCGAGGGTTTCTCAAGGAAGGAAGGCAGCAAAAGATTTTTTTTAGTTTTTAGAAAAAGTTCTTTTATAGGAGGGCTTAAAATTTGCCCTAAATCTCAACTGGTCGGCCAAGATCGTCCAGGACGATCGGTAGATCGTCCTGTACGATCAGTTTAAATTCAGCTGTTTCAGCCTAGACGATCTGGCTCTTCTGGACGATCAGTAGAAAAAATTGTTCATATCGTCCCATACGATCATGTGATCGTCTGGGATGATTAGTGCAAATCAAGGAAAATCGTCCAGAAGACAGTTCGGGTCGTCCAGAGAAATCTGTGCTGGACGACCAAAAAATGACTTGATCGTCCAGGATGATGGGTATATCGTCCTATACGATTAGTTCAAAAAGGCCCTAAATCGTCCTGTATATAGTTCTAGACGTACAGCTTAAATGCACTAAACGATCAAGATCGTCTGGGACGATCCTGCGATCGTTCAGGACGATATGATCGTATCAAACAAAAATAAATTGCTTTCCTTAATTACCAGATTAAATTAGTCATGATTATACTGAATTGTCCGGGACTATACACGTATCGTCCTGGACGATCAGACCAAGTATCTAAAAATAAGAACTTGCCTAACTTGATCTGGCAGCTGAGAATTTCTGATTTGGGAAAATCGTCCCGTACGATCCGGAGATCGTCCAGGACGATCTGCTTAATCAGACCCTCTTAACTTAGTCGCCCTAATTAGGGTTTCTGTTTTGGCTGGATCGTCCAGGACGATGTGAAAATCATCCAGGACGATCTGTACAAAAAAATGAACAGAAACTCTAATTCACTCAATCTCTCCCCCTGAGTGTGTGTGTGCAAGGTTACTTAGCTAGGGAATCAGTTACATTACAATTGACTCAATAAATAGAAAAATCATACATTTGACACACTTGGACCCGATCTTGAGTTGGCTTGAGTGGCTCGTGGTCTTTTGTGCCTGAAATAGATTAGCCAAGCAAAACACACTTGAAACATGTTTGTCATCATCAAAACCAAATTTGCAACAATCTCCCCCTTTTTGATGATGGCAAGCATTCGTAGAGTAGTTTGAAAATAAACGTAAACTAGGAGATCAAAACACAAACATTTTTTTTTTAATTTTCATTTAACAACTAAAACAATACAGGAAACATGACTCATAAAATAGAAACAAAAACAGACTTGACTACAACTGACTCCCCCTTTTGACATCACAAAAAGGAGGAGGGAAAAACAGAACACTGAAACAAAACATAAAATAGAACAACTACACAACAGGAAACTAAAACTGAGGCCGATCCTAATCGGAAGGAGGAGGTGGCGGTGGAGGGTTGAAGTAATGGTGAATGGCCTGAAAGTGGGCTCCAATCCAGGCGATGTCCTGGTCATGCTGATGTTGCTGCTCCGCAGCATAGTCAGTGAAGCGCTGGATGTCCTCGGCGTACCGCTGCTCCTGGGAAACCACGTAGGAGTCAAATCTGGCCTCCCACTGATCGAAGCGCTGCACCAGGTGGTCAAAGGGAGAGGCAATGCGAGTGGGTGCAGGTGCCTCTGGTGCAGCAGGAACTGGAACGGCCTCGTCCTCTTCTCCCTCAACATCCGGGGCGGGCTCCGGATGTAGTCGGGTGCTGTGTAGGACGTGGAATGAGTTATTTGTGAAGAAGGAGGGACATCAGGAGGGACAGGATACTGAAGGTCATATTTTGTCTCTAAGGCATAATGAATAAGATGACCTAAAGCTAGATTTGGGCGACGCCTGTGGCCCGGATCTCTAATGGTGGTTAGGTGTTCTATGTATCAGATAATTAGATCAGAGGCATTAAATTCTCGACGGGCCATGATGTAGTAGGTGGTCAAGGACAGGAACGTGGTAATGTGAATTTGATCCCCCACCTTTGGAATGACGGAGGAACGAAGGACGTGCTGAATGGTCCGGGCATCCTTGAGAAGGGAAGTGCAAGCGTTGTCATGATAGGGTGCGTTGGTATTGCGAAGGAAGTGATTGGCGGCACTCCAATCATAGTCAGGATCGGTGATAAGCGTGTGAAATTTGTCGCCAGTAACAGACAGGTTGAGAATATTGTGAAAATCATGGGTCGTGAGTTCCACGGGGCGTTGATTAACGTAGGATCGAAGAGTGGAATAGTCCGCGAAAAAGCGCAAGTTGATAAAGAAGATTTGAAGGAGTTCAAGATTGAAGGGAAAGGCTAAGGTCAGAATGAAGGTGAGGGAAGTATGTGCGAATAGATCCAGAATGGGATAAGTGAGAGTGTGGGGATTTACAATCTTAGAGTGCGTGATCCCCATATTACGATAGCATTCGAAAGCCGCCTGATCGGTGGCATTCGGGAAGCGAGGATCGACATGTCCCCGGGACGAACTGGCCCCCTTTTGACGAGACCTTTTGCCACCAGCCATTAGGAACCCAAAGAGGAAGAAAGTAGAAGGAGAGTGGAAGAAAAACGGTGTGAAATAAATGAAGAAAACTGCTGTTTATATAGAAAATGGACTGATCGTCCCGTACGATCGGGAGATCATCCGGGATGATTTGGTCATTTATGACGTCCTGGACGATTGGTCAAAATGGCGGTCTGATCGTCCAAGACGATCAGATATCGTCTAGGATGATTAGACACAGGCGATCGTCCCGAGGAGTCAGGCTGGACGACCGTTGATGAAAAGTATCATCCAGGATGATTAGGTGGATCGTCCGGGATGATATGCAATAAATATGTCGGACGGGCTGAATTCCAATCGTCCAGCAGCTGACATGTGGATCGTCCAAGACGATGAGGTAGATCGTCCAGGACGATGGACAATAATTGGTGCAATGTCAACCGTTTGATCAGATCAGGAAGATATGGATCATATCGTCTAGGATGATGTAAGGATCGTCTAGGATGATCACCAATAATTGGAATTTTTCAGCAGCATGAGCAGTGTGGGGACGATTTTGAACGAATCATCCAGGATGATGTTTGGATCATCCTAGACGAAGTTGATCATCCAGGATGATAGTGGTATCATCCAGGACGATGTGAAGAAAACAGAAAAAGATGAAGGATGAAGATGATCGATCAGGATCCCAAAAACACAACCATGAAATCAAAATAATACAAAAAAATGAATAAAACTTACCGCAAAAAACACATAAAATCTTTTTTTTTATCAAGCTGCTCGAGAAAATCAGAATTTTTTCCTTGATTTTAGATTCAAAAACCAATGACAGGACGATTAACAGCGCTGAAATCCAAAAAAAGATTGAAAATAATCAACTTTCGTAACTCCGACCCCGGGCACCTTATTGATGCAAACCTCTTTCAAAACAAAAATCCGATTCAGAAGAAAAGATATTAGATTTGAAAAGAGATCCTTTCAAGCCTCGTTCCAAAAAAATATCTGATATAATAGTGTTACAAAGTAAAAAATCAGAAATTGGGATTTTCAAAACTCAAGCTTTTGAAAATATTAAGTGGCGCACAGATTTCTCTAAGACATTTAACAATCTGAAAGGGAAGAAAGCTTGGTTTGGGCTCATTTTGTGCCTCTTTTTCAAATTGGTTGGCGCTTTGCGCATCTTTTAATTTTTGATACACTTTGTGTATCCAATTTGGCAATATCGCATCTTTTCAATTTTGGGCTCATTTTATGCCTCTTTTTCAAATTATCTGGCGCACTGTGCATCTTTTATAAGCTTTCTCCTTTTCATAATCATTAAAGAGTCTCAGCTGTGAGATTATCTTCCAGACATAGGAGATGACTCTCCACAGTAAGGAAGAATGATTCACAAAATAAAAGCCATACAACATATGATAAATGCAATCACTTGATTTAGAAAATTAAACTAATGACTCAAGACTTTGAAAACCACTATTAATATGAGGCAGATTACTGTAGGAAGATAAAATAATCTCTATTTCAAAAACTAACATTTTAATTTTGAAGAGGATTTTTATTCAAAAGAAACTATACACCAGTAAAGGAGTTAGAGGAAGAGAAATAATTATCAATGTTTCTTCCCTTTAACAGATTCAATGGAATCAATCACTGCTTACCAGCTTCCAAACCAAAACAATGTAAAAACTCCCAGTCAAAAATTCAGATCATCAGAAGTAGTGAGCGGTGATCAGATCTTGAAAAGCATAAAACAGTAAGTGCAAGATATGAACCAGTAAATAAAAACAGGTAGAAAATCACAGCAAAGTAAATACTCAAATCAAACTAACAGTAAGGCTAACACAGAAATCAGCAGAAGAAATAAAATCAACTGAAAGCAAATAATCAACCCAAAACTAGCTAACAAAAATAAGAAATCAGAATACCAAAACTAACTAACAGAAATCAGAAATCAGAATACCAAAAAACTAACTAACAGAAATCAGAATACTAATCAGAATAATCAAAAATCAGCAGTCATCAGAATCAAGCATTTATATCAATCACTCCTAATCTAGTTCTCAAAATGCTGAATGAGTCAAAGGCCAGTGGTTTAGTGAATATGTCAGCCAGCTGATTTTCAGTTGCTACATGATGTTGCTCAATGTCCCCTTTTGTAACATGGTCCCTAATAAAGTGTGCCTAATATCAATGTGTTTGGTCCTAGAATATTGGATTGGATTCTTAGAAATACAGATGGCACTAGTATTATCGCACAGAACAAAAATTATGCCAACAGGTACCCCTAAATCCAAGACTTGTTGCTTCAACCAAAGAACTTGGGCCACATAACTCCCTAAGGCAATGTACTCAGCTTCAGCAGTGGAAAGTGCAACTGAGTTCTGTTTTCTACTGGACCAGGAGACTAATGACTGTCCTATGAATTGACAAGTCTCAGAGGTGCTCTTTCTATCCACCCTACACCCCGCAAAGTCAGAATCAGAATATCCAATGATCTCAAAAGAGGTGTTGTGCCTAGGGTACCAAATTCCTAGGTTTGGGGTCCCTAAAAGATATCTAAGAATTCTGTTAACAGCAGTCAGGTGGGACTCTTTAGGATCAGCCTGAAACCTAGCATAAAGACAGACACTAAATATGATATCAGGTCGACTAGCAGTCAGGTAAAGCAGTGAACCTATTATCCCTCTATACTTCTTCTAATCAACAGATTTTCCATTTGAATCCTTATCTAACTGAACTGAGGAGGGCATGGGAGTATTGATTGGCTTGGCTTTGTCCATTTCATATTTCTTCAAAATGTCCTTAGTATATTTTGATTGATTGAGAAAGGTTCCATCATCTGTTTGCCTTATGCTAAACCCCAAAAAGTAGGACAATTCTCCCATCATACTCATCTCAAACTCCTTACTCATTATTTTAGAAAACTCTTCACATAAATATTTATCAGAAGATCCAAAAATTATATCATCAACATAGATCTGGACAATGAGTAAGTCATCCCCTAATCTCCTCAGAAAAAGGGTGGTGTCTACGCTCCCCTTAACAAACTCTCTTTCTAACAGGAATGTGCTAAGCCTCTCATACCAAGCTCTGGGTGCCTATTTCAATCCATATAAGGCCTTTTTTAATTTATAGACATGACTTGGAAATTGGGAACACTCAAAACCTAGGGATTATTCTACAAAAAAATCTTCTTTAATTACCCCATTTAAAAAGGCACTCTTGACATCCATTTGAAACAGCTTAAATCCCTTGTAATAGGCAAAGGCTAGTAGCACTCTAATGGCTTCCAATCTAGCTACAGGGGCAAAAATCTCCTCAAAATCAATCCCTTCTATCTGATTATACCCCTTAGCCACCAATCTTGCCTTATTTCTCACCACCACACCAGAATCATTCATCTTATTCTTAAAGACCCACTTGGTTCCCACAATACTTTGATTTTTAGGTCTTTCTACTAACTCCCAAATTTCATTCCTTACAAATTGATTCAATTCTTCCTGCATAGCTAAAATCTAAAATTCATCTGACAAGGCTTGATTGATGTTGGTGGGTTCAGTCATTGAGATAAAGGTAGAATGGTTTACTTCCTTCCTAAGTCCATGCCTAGTCCTAACACCTTCAGAAGGGTCTCCTAAGATCAATTCTTTAGGATGACTCGAAGAATATCTCCAATCTCTAGGCAACTCGGTTTGAGGTTCTACCCTTTCCTCCAAATTTGTATTTCTAACTCCTTGGGTAACCTCAATAATCTCTTCATCTTCTACTTCAGATCTAGACTCCTTAGGATCAGATTCATCAAACACTACATGGGTTGTTTCTTCCACCACCAAAGTCCTCCTATTGAACACCCTAAAGGATTTCCCCACACTTGAATATCCTAAGAACACTCCTTCATCATATTTGGGGTCAAATTTTCCTAAGGGTGACTTCCCGTTGTTCAGAATGAAAACCTTACAGCCAAAGACATGAAGGTGGGACAGATTTGGAGTTTTACCCTTAATGATCTCATAAGGTGTCTTGTTCAGTTTGACTCTCACATTCACCCTATTCAGCACATAACAGGCAGTGTTCACCGCTTCAGCCCAAAGTATTTTGGAAGTGAATACTCGGCAAGCATGGCTCTAACGGCTTCCACTAAGGTCCTATTCTTCCTTTCAGCTACCCCGTTCTGCTGAGGGGTCCTAGGAGCTGAAAAATTGTGACTAATCTCATGATTCTCACAAAAACTTCCAAATCTTTCATTTTCAAACTCTCCTCCGTGATCACTGTGGATGGTAATAATCTCACATCCTAACTTCTTCTGAATCCAAGTAGAGAAGGATCTAAACTCATCAAATGACTCAGATTTATGTGACAAAAACTTAACCCAAGTGAACCTCAAATAATCATCTACAATCACAAAACCGTAGACTCTCCCCCCTAAGCTGGCAGTGCTAATGGGTCCAAAGAGGTCCATGTGAAGAACTTCTAAAGGTCTAGAGGTGCTAATGTCCTTAACAGAGTGAAAAGAGGACTGGACTTGCTTCCCCAACTGACAGGCATCACACAGGTGATCCTTAGTGAACTTAAGCTTGGGCACACCTCTAACTAAGTCCTTTTGGGTGACTTTCCTAAGGGTTTTCATACTGGCATGACACAATCTCCTATGCCATAACCAAGACTCATCAGCAGTAATTTTTAAGCAAATTGAATTATCAGATTTAATGCAACTTACATCCAGCTTGTAGACGTTGTTGATCCTTTGCCCCTGTAAAACAACTTCATCATTTAAGCTTAAAATGCAGCCAGTGGGAAGGAATTTGATGTTGTATCCCTTGTCACATAGTTGACTGATGCTTAGCAAGTTGTGTTTCAGTCCATCTACAAGAAAAACATTATCAATCATAAAATTCTTTGAATCACCAATTATACGTGAGCCTACCACCTTCCTGGTGGTGTTATCTCCAAGTGTAACCTTGCCTCCAGCTCTGGCCTCCAGTGAAATGAACTGATTTGCATCTCCAGTCATATGTCTAGAACATCTGCTGTCCAGGTACCACATGCTCTCACGAGGTCTTGTGTGAGAGCACACCTACAAAAGTATCAAACGTCAGTCTTAAGAACCCAAACAGGTTTGGGTTCCTTCTTATGAAAAGAAGAATGCAATGCATGCGTGCTGTGCTGTGAAACAGGCAGTTTGGGTTTCCACACCTAATGTGTACTACGGTGAACAGTGCAGGTGTGGGAAATGTGTCCTAACATGCCACATGAAAAACATTTAACGTCAGGAAAAGGGTTAACTAATCTACGTGGGTGATAATGCCTCTTCCTAGATGTATATGAAACATGCTTTGAAGAACTTGCAACTGATTTTTCAAAAGGTGGCGGTGCATAAAACTGTTCAAAAGTAGGCGGTGTTTTGTTCTTTTCAAAAGCACTGATTTTTACTTTCAAAAACTCATTTCTTTCTTTAAACTTGCAATTTCAAATTTTAAGGTTCCATTGCTACTTTCTACTTCACATGCCATTATATCTAACTCTTTAAAAGCTCGATCTAGGTCCATATGCATGGTTTTCAATGAATCATGCTCAGAAACTAAATCAGAATATTTTTTATTCAACTCATCGAATTCATCAAGCAAGGACATGTGATTGGAATCAAGTGTGGAATGATCTTTAACTACAGAATCATGCTCTTTTTGCAAAGTCAAGTAATCTAATTTCAAACTAGCATGAGTTTTCTTAAGTTTCGTATAGGATGTATAAATTCTTTTAGAAACTTCAAATAATTGATCGTAAGTCAGCTCACATACCTCTTCCTAGTCTGACTGACCAGGGTGATCATCAGCCATCAGACATAAGTTTGTTTCCTCCTCTTCAGCTTCAGTCTCAGAAGAGTCGGATGCAGAGTCTGCCCAGAACGCCTTCTGAATCCGCTTCTTGTCCTTTCTGAACTTTGGTTTCTCCTCACCCTTCTCCTTGCTTGGGTGAGCTTTCAGTGTAGGATAATCAGCCTTAATGTGTCCAGGCTTCCTGCATTCAAAACAAACAGATTCAGATGAACCCTTAAAATTTTTGTTGGACTTACCCTTGTTCCACTTCTGATAGTTCTTATGTTTCTTCCTTAGAAAGCTTTTGAATTGCCTTGTGATTAAGGCAACATCATCGCTATCAGACCCGGAAGTGCTAGCATCTGAATCTTTGGCCTTTAGTGCCACTATCTTCTCTTTCTTGCGTTCACCTGCATCAAGTTGCCTTTGGTTCACCCCTTGCTCGTAAGCAATGAGTGATCCAAGTAAGCTGTCAATAGAGTAAGTATTTAAATCTTTAGATTCAGTAATAGCAATAATCTTAGCATCATAAGAAGCAGGCAAACATCTAAGAATTTTGTTTACTCTTTCGTAGTTAGTAAGTTTTCTACCTAGAGCATGCAAAGAGGTAACAATCTGAGTGAACCTTGTGTACATTTCTGAAATAGTCTCACTGGGTTTCATGCGAAAAAGTTTGTAATCATGTAACAAGATATTTAACCTAGACTGTTTGACTTCAGTTGTACCTTCGTATGTTATACATAATCTATCCCAGATTTCCTTTCCCGTTGTACAAGTAGAAACACGCATATAGTCTTCAGATTTTAAAGCACAAAAGAAACAGTTCAAGCATTTTACATTTAACTGTGCTAAATCACGATCATCAAACGTCCAATCAGCAAAAGGCAATTCAGTTTTCATATTATTAATCAATCTAAAAGGTGGTTCGTATCCGTCCTTAACTAACATCCACATGCGATAATCAATAGATTGCAGAAAAGTAGACATGCGTGTTTTCCAAAAATCAAAAGGAATATTATCAAACAACGGTGGTCTTGTAATAGAATATCCTTCAGAAGTATTACGATTGTTACAGTTAGCCATGGATCAAATTCAAAAGTTTTTAAACCTAAATTTTGAATCCCTCTCTGATACCACTTGAAAGTTCGATAGGGATGTTAAGCCCTAGTGAACTAGTCCTGAGGCTAACCAAGAGTGGGGGTGAATTGGTTATTTAAAAATTTCATGATAATAATGAAAATCTTTTCGATACGTAGCAGCGGAAACACATAAACAAGAACGAAAAGATCAACCACAGATATTCACCCAAGCAGTTAATATTAGAAAAGTAAAGTGCAAAACTGAATCAGAAAAGCAAACCAGATTTTATAGTGGTTCGGTCAACTTGACCTACGTCCACTCCCCGGAGCCTCCCCTCCGGGTATTGCACTAAACAAAAAGTGTCTCTCCTTTTGCTCCCACAGCAAGGCGGAGAAGCCTGTACAAACACCTCCTTTTCACCACACGGTGAGGCAGAGAACCTGACCTCCTTTCGCTTCCTCCTGAAGCAGGCATAGAACCTTTGAACTCCTTTTGCTTCAACTTGAAGCGGGTAGAGAACCCCGGATCTTCTTGCGAACGATCCTCCCACGATGAACACCGACTAGACGAAAGACGACGAGCAGAGAAGACGACTCTGATCCGTGCTTGGAGCAACCTTAGTGAATCCCTCACTAACTCCCCCTCACAAGATCTTCTCTCTCTCTCTCTCTAGGGTTTCTCAGGGAAGGAAGGCAGCAAAAGATTTTTTTTAGTTTTTAAAAAAAGTTCTTTTATAAGAGCGCTTAAAATTTGCCCTAAATCTCAACTAGTCGGCCAAGATCGTCCAGGACGATCGGTAGATCGTCCTGTACGATTAGTTCAAATTCAGCTGTTTCAGCCTGGACGATCTGGCTCTTCTGGACGATCAGTAGAAAAAATTGTTCATATCGTCCCGTACGATCCTGCGATCGTCCGGGACGATTAGTGCAAATCGAGGAAAATCGTCCAGAAGACAGTTCGGGTCGTCTAGAGAAATCTGTGCTGGACGACCAAAAAATGACTTGATCGTCCAGGATGATGGGTACATCGTCCTGTACGATTAGTTCAAAAAGGCCCTAAATCGTCCTATACATAGTTCTGGATGTACAGCTTAAATGCACTAAACGATCAAGATCGTCTAGGACGATATGATCGTATCAAACAAAAATAAATTGCTTTCCTTAATTACCAGATTAAATTAGGCATGATTATACTGAATCGTCCGGGGCTATACACGTATCGTCTGGGACGATCAGACCAAGTATCTAAAAATAAGAACTTGCCTAACTTGATCCGGCGGCTGAGAATTTCTGATTTGGGCATATCGTCCCGTACGATCCGGAGATCATCCAGGACGATCTGCTTAATCAGACCCTCTTAACTTAGTCACCCTAATTAGGGTTTCTGTTTTGGCTGGATCGTCCAGGATGATGTGAAAATTATTCAGGATGATCTGAACAAAAAAATGAACAGAAACTCTAATTCACTCAATCTCTCCCCCTGAGTGTGTGTGTGCAAGGTTACTTAGCTAGGAAATCAGTTACATTACAATTGACTCAATAAATTGAAAAATCATACATTTGACACACTTGGACCCGATCTTGAGTTGGCTTGAGTGGCTCGTGGTCTTTTGTGCCTGAAACAGATTAGCCAAGCAAAACACACTGGAAACATGTTTGTCATCATCAAAACCAGATTTACAATAATAATGTCTCAGTGTTTGGAGCTCACCGACAATAAGGCTGATTAAGGACTAAGCCACTATCTGTCCTAATTGATCAAACTCTTATTCCAGTGATCCTCTAAGCCAGAGGTCTTCTACAAAATCATAAAGGAGCTCCAAACAAAAAAGACAAGCTAGAAAAAATCTCCTAAGATCACTTGGGTAGAGGTATTCATTTAAACCTATAGTTCTACCTAGGATTCTAATTAGGCCTCTAGGTATTTCATGAAAACATATGATAATATATCCCCATTACTTCTAGCATCCACTGTCATCAACATATTGAGTTTTACAATATTTATTCAATGTATACCAAGTTTAAAAATAGAATCTAGGGTTTAAGGATTTGGTCACTTGAGTGAAGAAGACGATATGAGGGCCATTCAATATGTGTAAATCATATTGATGGCCATGATTTCATCATATCATGTGTCTGATTCAATCAAAGCATATGATTAACTGGATGATCTCCCATCCAACTCAATCCTATCCCTTCAGCTCAACCGTAGCATCCAAACTTAGTTATGTGATCCCTCTTAAACAAGTCTAACCACGAGATTATATCCCCACCATCGGAAGGAAGCCACAAGATTAAGCAGCTTTGATCCACTTGTTAACTCGTTTAAGTGAACTGATGCAGATGACCACCACCTTCCAAGTGACCCAATCTTACGCCTCTGCGAGGAAAGTGCATGCACAGTCAGCATCGTCAGTTTGAATAAATTCAAAAAATGCCATAGAACTTCAAAAAATCACTGGAAATTTATTTCGAATTTATTTTTGGAGTTCGTGGACTCTATGGATTCAAGATGGAGTAATATTTTTTAAAATTAAATTCGATTAATTTGATTTATATTTTATTAGTTATTTTTTAATAATATAAAAAATTTTATTTTATGTTTAAATAAAAATATAAAACAATATTAACCTAAATTTTGGCAGGTGGATACTAAGAACTATCCTTGACCTCCCTTAATTTCTTTAAGGCTATTTGATGCAATCTTAGTTCATATATGAATTTACAAGAATCTTGGTCATAATTTAACCTAGATTTTTGGAAATTCATAATTAATTCGATATAATTCCAATAAATGCATTTGAGGGTTCTATGGAATCAGGGAGAAACCCTCTTTCATAAAAATATATTCATGGCATAGTCATGTATTATTTGGGGGAATATTATCATTAATAGTATAGAGGTTTTTGTGTATTGCCATCAAACTATATGTGGTCATTGCTTCAAATTGGATGGAGAGTCATTTAAGGATGTCTCATATATCCTCCAATAATTTCAACCCAATTTGATGCACACCCTTTTTATGGTTGAATTTTCAAACTTATAGGTTATTATGTGACCTATAGCTTTGGTAATTCATGATCATTCCATAGAATATGAGGCACTCATAATTGTTGTGGTTTGATTATTTATATGTTCAAGGGTTAGATAAATGATTGTAAGCCTATCTCAAACAATAACAACAATTAAGGACAATAATCAAGGACTTTGTCTAGTGAACTTAGGCAAATTTTAAGGATATATACACCTCCAATAGGAATGGGACTTTAAACTTAGTAAATATATTGATATTATACACCCTTAGGACTGAATCACCCTCATTTGTTATTAATTGACCTTCAAATAATAATTAATTGTAATTAACCCTTTATTAAGGGTTGATTTTCTAAAATTAACAATAATTCAAAGAAAATTCATAAAAATACCAAATAACTTTCAATCACTCCCATTCAACATATCTAATCACTAAAAATTAAAATAAAAAATAAATTTTTATTTAAATTTTATTAATAATTAATTAACCCTCAATTAAATATTAATTAAAAATTCATTAGAAATAATAAAATTCAAAAATATAAAACAAATTCAAATAAAATAAAATAAAATTAGAGATTTATAATTTTAATTAAAATTTTTTTAATTAAAACATAATTTTAATTAATTAAATAAATAATTTCTTAATATAATTGATTAATATAATAAAAATAATTCAAAAATACATAAATTTAAATAAAATTCAGAGATTAATTAATTGAATTTAAATAAATTTCCAATTTTTTAAACCATCTAATAAACTCTCTAACTGGTGTTTCATTCCATTTGGAGAACATACACATGTTTGATTAGGGGCTTTTAACAAAATTTAATAACATATTAAGAGTCCATGCACCATGCTAGCCTTCACTTCTGGAAGGCATGGTTGAATAAATTTTCATAGCCCTAATCAAACACTAATAAATATATTGACCCTATACATCATGCTTGACTCCACTTGGAGGGCATGTATATTAGATTGAAGGGTCCCTACTCTATCCCTTAATAAATCATTAATAAATCTTCAAAGGCTTTATGTGGTCATCTATCCTATATAGTGAATGATTACATTTCATTTATAAGCCTTAGGATTTGTACCCTTGCACTTTAGAGTTATTAATCTACAAATTTTTTATAATTAAATAAATAATTCCAACCTTTAAAATTTAAATTATAAAATCCAAACATATACAATATAAAGTTCAATTAAATTTCTCTTTTGGCCGTTAATAAATAAACATCCTAAATACATGTAATTTAAGCACTAAATCCCTATAGGACATATCAAAGCCACACAACCTTTTTCACACACTTGCATGGTTTTCTAGGACAACAAACTCTAGCATAAGTTAGGTTGGTTGTGTGAATTGATTGTCGGGTGCTTTTCTTGGAGAGCACCCTTATTTGTTTATTTATATTTATACACTCTGGGAAGTCATACATTTAATTTCTTTTCATGTACTTAGGCTCTTTAAGGACTGCATTAGAAGCATTAGGATATTACATAACTACTGCACATTTATGTTTATATATGCTTATGCTTTCTTATCATGTCTTTGCTTTCCTGCAAGATTCAGCAGAATGCACCTAGGAAATATTATGTATACAAGTACAAACAGTGGCAGAGCCAAAAATTTTATTCAGGGGCGGGGGGTGGGGGCTAAATTAAAATAGTTCTGTTTGCAGTCTCATTTAGAAGGTTAGAATATATTAAAATAGTTCCATTTTTTGTCTTATTATTGAGCCAAGAGGAGCTATAAGATCAAAATTAAAAAAGCAAATAGCATGGCCCTTAGAGCTTAGAAGACATAAACATCTGCCACGGGTGGTCTTCGTTTGGGGGCGAGAGAGGAGCGACAGGGAAAATGAAAGTCGTGCTCGAGGTCATGAGCCGCGAGTCGAGAGAGAATAGTAAAGGGAAAAAAGAACCATTGATGCTTTTCATGTGTCCATAAAAAGATGTTGGTGGCTTCTCTAGACTAATAAATAACTTTAAAAGGAAGAATTACAAAAATTAGAGCAGGTTTCCTCATTGGCGAACTTGTTGCTCTGTTAAGCCACTAAAATAATCAGCTTTAAGCCCTTTAGACTTTCATATTTAGCTTTAGCCAAATCCTTTAGAGGAGAACTCTGCATCAAAATCTCTTTTCATCATTCTGTCCGCAATGGAAAGTCATTCCTCCCTCTCTCTTTTAATATTTTACCCCATTAGTCTTTCTCTCTCTACAACTGAAGCATTGCATGGTTCATGTAGAAGGTTCATTGAAGACTTGAAATGGAAAAAGCCTGTTAAATAAAATGAAAGCTGACTAGGGGTTGCACCATAATGGTGGAGAGAGGAGCTGAATATTGCATGTCGCAGCCTTTCCATGGATGGGAAAAAATTCTATATGTGGGCTTATGCCATCCATTGTTCATTAATTTGTTGATAAGGTGTCTTTCCTCCTTCTAAGTAAGTACTATATTTTTTTAGGGGGGGCATGTGCCCCCCCCCCCCCCCCCCCCCCCCCCCCCCCCCGCCCTCTCTATAGGAACCCAAGATTCTAGTATAAAATAAACCATGTCTTAGCTTGTTAAGAGAGGGGAAAAATCTCTGAACATGGACTAAAGTCTATTCTGGGTTAATTTTGTATTTAAAATGATAGGTGAATGTGACTTGTATCCTTTAGGATAATTGTTACATTTCCTATGCTAGGTTTGGGTATGAAAATATATTATTTTTTTCTCAGATAGAAAGTACAAGTCTTAGTTTATCTTTTGGAATAATTAACACTAATTATTCATATTTGTCTAAAGAAATATTAAATATCAAATCAGTGGCAACATTTTACTTTAACATTTAATTTGTCCACACACCATCTTATAATTCTTTTGTTTGGTAGCCTACTAAGAGAGGCCATGATGACGATGATGAGGAGGAGGAGGAGAAAGACCTAGACTCAGCTAGTTAGGAGTTATTCATGGCTTGAGGAGAGAGAGAGAAAGAGAGATTGTATTCTACTTTTATTTTACAGAATATTTTTATTTTATTTCTTTTCATTTCTTTGCTGGGGGGATCCCAATAACATGATGATGTGATAATATTGCACTAGTCTAATGATTAGTTGTGGCTTTGATAGCCACTGAATGTGTGTTGGTGCTTATAGCACTAGTTATCTTTATGTTGTATTAACTTATTTTCTATCACATATTTTGTACCTTTCTATCACTCATATGAAAGCATGTGTTATTTATTAATATTTATGTGTGTTGTTATTTACATTTGATTAAATTTCCCTTATGCTTAAATTTTTATATTATCTTCTATTAATATCTCTACATTCTAATTATTTAACTAACCATAATAAAAATAATAATTAAAAATTATGTATAATAAGGATAATAATAAAGCCCTAGATTATAGATCAAATGAACACTGCTTTATAATTCATTGATTAGAAAAAATTAATAATTAACTAGCTTAGATCATTTAAATTCTTGATTTAACTTGAATTTATAAGTTATACATTTATACATTAACCTTTGAATTGAAGATGAATAATTAATATTAAAGAATAGATATGAGTATATTAAAATTAAAAATTATAAGAAACCTAAATTTGGAATTAGCAATCTTATTACATCCTTACATTAAACTCGTTAAGATTATAAGAAGATTTTAAGCAAAAATTGATATTTAAAATCATTAATTATATACAACAACAATAAGAACAACATCAAGCCTTTATCCCACTACGTGGGGTCGGCTACATGAATCCTTTTTCTCCATTGTGTCCTGTTAAAAGTCAAATTCTCATTTAAATCTAATAAAGAAAGATCATTTCTAATATTTTCTAACCAAGTCTTTTTAGGTCTACCTCTACCTTTCTTAATATAAGTCAAATCTAAGACCTCTACTTTCCTAACCGGGTCATCGGGAGGCTGCCATTTAATATGACCAAACCATCTAAGGCGACTCTCTCTAATCTTATCTTCCATTGGAGCTACTCCAACCTTTTCATGAATATGCTCATTTCGTATCCTATCTCTAAGGGTAAAGCGACTCATCCACCTGAGCATCCTCATCTCTGCAACACTTAACTTAGAATTATGCTTCTCTTTTAATGGCCAACATTCAGCACCATAAAGCATTGCAGGTCTCACCACCATCTTATAGAAATTTCCCTTAAGTGGGGTACTTTTCTATCACACAATATGCACGATGCCTTCCTCCACTTCAACCACCCAACTTGGATTCTGATGATAATATCCCCATCTATTTCACCATCGCTCTGAACAATAGATCCAAGATATCTAAAATGTGTACTCTTATTAATGACTTGATTGCCCAAAGTCACAATCCCCTCACTAGGTCTATTATTACTAAAATTACACTCTATATATTCTGTTTTAGATCTACTCAAGCGAAAACTTTTAGACTCAAAGGTTGACCTCCACAATTCTAGTTTGCCTTCAACTCCCTCTCTAGTCTTATCTACAAGAAGAATATCATCAGCAAAAAGCATACACCAAGGTACATCCTCTTGCAAATGTCTAGTGAGAACATCAATGACTAAAGCAAAAAGATATGGGCTTAAGGCTGATCCTTGATGTAATCCAATCAAAATAGGGAAATACTTGGTCAAACCACCTTGTGTTTGAACACAAGTAATAGCTCCTGCATACATATCTTTAATAATTTAAATATAAGCATTATTAACTCTTTTCTTTTCAAGAACTCTCTATAGCACTTCTCTTGGAACTTTATCATATGAGTTTTCTAAATCAATAAATATCATATGTAAATCCTCATTATTTTCTCTATATTTCTCCATCAAACCTCTTAATAAATGTATGGCTTCCACAGTAAACCTACCTGGTATGAATCCAAATTGATTTTGAGAAACATTAGTATCACGCCACAACCTATGCTCCATAACGCGTTCCCATAGTTTTAAAGTATGCACATTAACTTAATTTCTCTATAATTTACACAATCTTGTGCATCGCCTTTATTCTTAAAAATATGAATTAACACACTCATTCTCCACTCAGCTAGCATATTTTATTTTTCAAAATAGTACTAGAAAGTTTAGTAAGCCAAGAAATTCTTTCATCTCCTAAGCATTTCCACACCTCTATTGGAATATCATCAGGTCCAACAATTTTTCCACCCTTCATTTTCTTTAAAGCCTCTCTAACTTCGGTTTTACTAATACTCCGATAAAAATAGAAATCTTTATTTTCATTTACGGTGCTAAGGTCACTATAGTCAATTTTATTTTCACATTCTTCATTAAAAAGTTTAGCAAAATATCTCATCCACCTTTGTTGAATATCATCTTCTAAAATAAGTACTTTTTGTTCTTCATCCTTAATACACTTCACTTGAACTAAATCCTTACTACTCCTATCTCTTTGTTTGGCTAACTTCTACATATATCTTTCTCCCTCCTTAATGTCTATAAAATCATTAATTATATACTCTATAAAAATAAAATTGAAAAGAGTTTTAGAAAGAAAAGAAAAGGAAATAAAGAAAAATAAAGTGAGTATAATCAAAAATTAGTATCAGATAAAAGCTTAGAGTTTGACTACAATCTTATACTTAAATTCACAAAGGATATATGAGAACTAGTACAAATGCAGGTGAACTTATGGCATTTTAATTTTAACTACAAATTGATGTAATCTTTAAGCTACATTATTCAATTCAGAATTCAAAAGTCAATGACTATATTTGTAAAATATAAATTCAAATTAAGCAATAATAAGGATGACTGGTAGGATAATTGTTAGTATTTTTCAAATTAAAATTATAACATTATTTATTTCCACTACTTCTAGACCTTGATATATTATCCTATATTTTAATATTTTTAAGTTATCATTATTATGTTTATTTGATTAATAAGAATTATAGATTTTTTTATTTGCTTGAGGACAAGAGTTTAAGTTAAGGAGAATTTGATAATGTATTTTATTTTCCAAAAAAATGTATTATTTTTGTTATTTTTCTGAAAAAAAAAACTAAAAAATGGCAAAAAAATTCTAGGTAGTAAATAACGCCGCAGTGCTACCTTCAATACCACTGAGGAGCTTCAATTCTAACATTATGGCGTCGAGTTCTCTATTTGCAAGTGTTGCGACAGTAACACAGATAACATCATAGCATGATTAACGCCGCGACATTAGAAAGCTAGCTTGACAACATCGGATTCTCTGTTTCCAAATGCCACGGTGCCACAATTTCTAACGCCTTGGCGTTATTTTTGCACTTGGGCACCACAGCGCTCAAATGTCCATAGCATTATGGCGTTGTAATTGTTGTTAACCCCATGAGCCCCATTACATAAATAAGATATTTTGATGATAACAAATAAATGATTGGAGGGTACTAATATTTGATATTTAAGTGTGTTAGGAAATAAGAAAGGACAATCCAGTAATCAGAGCAATTGAAGTCAAATCAGCTTGGAATTAAAGCTGGGTGGTTTTCCTTTAGTATGACACAATAATTCAAATTTATATAGCTTGCAAATGAATCAAAAAGCTAAAATACATTATTTTCATAAGTTTATAGCTTTTCTAAATCATTCATCATAATTATCTCATGCATGATCATAACTTTAATTATTTTTGGAAAGTTTACTATCTTGCATTTCAAAACTTCATAACTTGTATTCATTTTATTTTATTTACTTAATCCATCCAATAATGTCCTAAAACACATTTAATCATCTCCATTCCATCAATTCTAGCCTTGTATCTCAAATGAAAATCCAATTATCCAAATTATTCATTTTCTCTTTCCTTCTACTATTCATGTTATTTCTACCTTGTCATAACACACATTGTCATGCATGAATATCATGAGGCTGAAATTTTCTTCATTAATTAACCTAAAACTAATCAAAATATTTATATTAAATTAATTATACACTCGTGAATAATTTTGGAGCACTTCTTGCAAGATAAAATAATTTTAATCCTATATTATTACAAGATTAGATAATTATTTTTATTATAGCAACTAGTCTTTAATGTTAAAATTTATTTATGGCCAAATTAATTTTAAAAATTTTAGATTTCTTAAGCATTCTTTAATGGCTTAATCACTCATTAAAAATTCAGAAATTTTTAGTTTTAATTTCAAAACAAAACTCTCTCCAAAATAACTTTCCTAAATAAAATCTCTATTTTTGTTAAGTTTTGACCTCTCCTCCTTAATGGAATTTTAATATATGTTATATATATATATATATATATATATATATAATTTAGTATTGGAATAACTTCCTAATCAAATCCTCTAGTTGACCACGAATTAACTTGGATTAATTAGATTGATGTCACGATCAAATCTTTCCTAACTTTGATTCAAAATACATGAAAATAGCTTGTCAAAAATTGCCATGTGCTCTAAATTTTTTGATCCTCATAACTTTGAATCATTGGATAAATAATTCACCTCTTGAATTGATGATGTGACAATAAAATCAAATGGTGTATGAATCCAAACCAAATGCATTGCCAAATTAGCTCCCTTGGCCAATATTAACATGATATATTTCCTATTTTATATGGATTTGTCTAGGTTGATCTAATGCATTCCAAAATTCATTATTATTTTGAATTATTGCCTAAATAATATCCCTCAAATTTCCTCTTGTTTGGCCAAAATTCTCTTAATAAATAGTAGGGTTGGCAATGTGTGTGCCCTTGCTCCTAACCACGTTAAAACTCTACCGAAATTTTATCTTGCTTGTTAAACCATCTCCACCAACCTTTCTTGGCTGTGATTTTCATTTATTCTTGTGCTCATAATCAAGCCAAAGAGTCTCCCCATCAATCGTCTTCATCTTTTGCTCAAAGGAGACAAATCTTTAGTGAGTTTGTTCCAAGTGGTGAATTGTATTTTCATCTAGTTTGAAAGTTTTTTTTAAATAAAAAATTTCATTGTTCCATTTTGTGACTGATTTCATATATAATAACTTTGCATATTCATATCATCTACATTTAGGTTTGTGATTTTGATTAATTAAAATAAAATTGTTTGTGAGTTATTCTATTTGTGTTGTTTGTTGCTTTTATAGGATGAGGGCTAAAATATTTTAAAATTTAGAGCTAGAGTTGGGTTATATTTTTTTTTTATTCTTTTGTTTATGATCTTGTAATTATTTATTTGGGGTTGTACTTGCCTGGTGTAGTAAAGTACAGTGTTTTGGGGCTGTGTTTGCCCGTTGTAGGAAAGCACGGAAGTTGGTGTAAGCTTAAATTGCTTAGTGAATTCATACCCATGGGTGGCTAGGCTTGGATATAGGCCTGGTTTTGAGTTTTCGTCGAACCACATAAACAAGTTGCTTGTGTCCATATTTTCTTTCTTGCACTTTATTTTATAGTTTGTTGCTTGTTCTATTCATAAAATAATTAATTAGTATTTGACAAATAAGTTTTTTATAAAGTAAATGTTAAATATTTAATTAATAAACATTTTTTATGCCACCCAATCCCGCCCCCCCCCCCCCCCCCCCCTCCCCACTCTTGGGTGTCATAGGCCTTTAACATTTGTAACTTCAAAGGGCCACATTTTATCAGTGAAGAGACGTAACTATTCACCAAGTAACCGATCCACATTAGTAAGCACCACGGTGGTGCAAAAGTTTCAGCGTCAAGGCACTGGTTCACTTCAGGGGCACCGCAATGCCATTCTTTCATGGGTTGTAGTGCCAGATACCTTTTTATATTTTTCTATAAATAATTGTGATGTTATGTTTGTAAGAGAGTTCAGTAACTTGTGTAAATTTAGTACTTTTTAGAGTACTCCTCTAGTTTCCTCTTAGAGTAAAATCTAAGAAAGGCTAGAGAAGTATAAGATATAATTATTTGGAGTATTTAGCATGTATTTCTTGAAGTAACTTTGTAAATTAAAGAGAGAAGAGTGTAGAAGAGATACTTTGATCCTTCCTGATGTATTACTCTCTTGTATTTTCATTCTTCCATGAGTTTAAAGAAAATGAGTTTGCTTGTTATTCATTATATGTCTGACTAATTCTCTTATTTTGGATTGAGGATGTAAAGTGCATGTTGAGTAATAATGAAGATTATTATTTTATAATTATTATATTTTCAATATTATCTTGCTCTTTATATAATGTGCATAGTGGCCATATATAGAGTTAAAATTCAGTGTGATGTATAACCTTGATGGAGAAATGCAAAAAAAATTAAGAATATTGAGATAGGATGTTTGCATGCCTAGATATAGGACGTAAAATATTATAGGTTCTTAGGAAGATACTATAACTGTAGGAGGTTAGTAGATATTATTTTTACCCCTACAAGTTCGATAGAGATCTAGGAATGTATATGCTCTAAATCACATTATCATGAAGAGTCTTATTAAAAATATATATAATTTAAATTCATCAATTCAAGACATTTTAATATTAAATATTATATCAAATATATTTATTATTTTATTTAGTGATAGAATCTCCAAAAATATCATTTTTATTTTAGTAAGATAATTATTGTAATTAGAATAAACAGTAGTATTTTGTTATAAGTAAGCATACTTTCTTATAGATTTGATACTCTATTCTATCATCTTATTACTTGATTCGACACGTATACTTGCATATAATAAGTGGGATTTATTATTTTTATATCAAAATTAATTTAAGCATTGTTTATGGGTGATAGAGCCCTAGATTTTTTTATACAATTCAAAAGTTTACTCCATAGGCCCCATTAGAACCCTACTCTAATACCAATTAAAAGTACTTATGACACACAAAAGGGGGGATGAATTAGTTCTTTTAAAAACTTTTTGAAATATTTGAAAATCTTTTGATTAAACACCAAAACTTGATGTGTGGATGCTTTAAAGAAATTGAAATGATTTAAAACAAAAATCAAAAGCAAATAACTTTTTTTATTTTAATTTTATAGAAAATAAATATTATTTTTTTTTCTTTTTCTTTACTAATTTTTAAAATAAGATTCAACCAATCATTATACCAAAATACTGCTTTTTCCAAGATAACCAATTCAACATCAGAGTGCAATAAAAATAAATTATAGGAAAACTAAAGTGTGTAAAAGTAAGATAATGCAAAATGGGGTTTATGTGCTCAGTCAAATGGACATATGTCCATTGCTTAAAGGTCCTCCTCTTTGGGATTTGTTCTATAAGCGTCTCTCCCTCAGCACACAGTTAGGTGAAGAATCCCTTCTCCGTGGAATAGATAAATAATCACCATTACAGACTCTTTACACCTAAAGAATCTCCTCCTCTTACCTTCTCGACCTGACGGAGCTACCATCCATCCTTTCGCCTACAAGCCTGGCGGAGATGTTGATCCCTACTCTCACCTCCTTGGCCCAGCGAAGATATCGAAACTCCTTTTTCCCTCAAGCCTAGCAGATATTCTATAACCTACTTTCGCTTTCATGCCCGACAGAGATGCCACTCCTAGCCTCCTCAAGTAGCAAGAGTCTTTTAGTCCAAAGACTCTCCCTCCAATAGCTCTCCTCCAAGAGCTCCACACAAATAGAAACCAGAGGATCCAACATGTAGGTGTTATGCCCTAAGATTAAATTTGAAAAAAATATTCTTTTTATCATTTAATATCACAACATCAGAGCTATTTAATCTCTTTTATCAATTAAATATTAGTAGAAAATATTCTAGAATCAAACATTAATATACATATATATTTATTGCTCTCAAAATTATATATAATACTAATTAATTACTAGTATAATCTATCTTTCTAGTCTTGAGTATAAAAAATAACTATAAAATAAAAAGATATAAAATAACATTAAAATTGAAGAATCTTGATCAATCTTAGACTCTTGATCCTTTGTCCTAATCTGAAATTATTTAAATCATATATAATGAGCTGCCCAATATGTCATCTAATCCTCTAACTGACTCAAATCACAGTAAGGAAATAATACACATGTTATCAATCAATTCATAGTAATAGTAGTTATATGATTATGATGTTGAAATAATAAAACTCACATGTAGTAGCAATATAATCTATAAATAATAAAATAATATAGTATGAAAGCCTGTAAAGCAATACAGTGGAAAAATTAATAAATTAATATGAGTGTTGAATCTATAAAATATTCATCATATCAGTATTATCAATCAAGTATAAAGTGGTAAAACCAAAACATTGGTAAAGACTATTAGAATTATATCAGTATATTAAAATCCTATAATGATATACACTTACTATCCAATTAGTTTATATTTCAGTATCATATCGGTATCTTAATCACATGCTCAATATATCTCATGCTTACTCAGTATCAGTATAATGAATCAGTATCAGTAATCAATGTAATGAATCAGTAGTAGTAATTAGTATAGTGAATCAATAGTAGCATCAAATAGTACAAGTGTCCGTATTGATAATAATATTAGTATATAGTTGTTAGTAAAACTAGTGGCAGTAATAGTAAAGTCATATAATAATAGTAAATCAATACAATATCAGTAAAGCAATAAGATCGTACAGTAAATAAATAACATACATTTTAATAATCATATGATGTTATTTAATAAGTAAGGAGTTCTAGCTATTATGGTATTTTTTAGTAATCAGTAATCGATAGTTGGGAATCGTTGGCTTAGTAATAGAGTCGTCACTCTTTATCCGTCGACACAATAATAACTCCTTATAACTCCTAATCATTATATCATTGTATCGCTTGAATCAGTAGAAGAGATCATCCAACCATAATATTTAAATGAAAGCCTGTCAGCCAATCATTCTGTATAATTTAATCTATTTTTAACCTATGGGTCAATCAGTCTTTACTTATCTTTTACACACATTATAATAAAAGTAGTAGTGATCAGCTATTACCCAATCACATATTTATTTCCATTCTAAATGCTTGTATTAATAATATGCTTAAATAAAATACTCAATTTCTATATATTGTAAATATTCAAAATTCAATAACTTTCATTTTATCAAATAAAATTTTTAATTATTGTAGTCAAAATATCTAGGATAATTAGTATACGAATATATAAAAAATTGTGCAGTAAAAGTTCAATAAATCTAGGAAAAATATAATAAAATCAGTTATGGGGAGAATCAAATAGTCAAAATAAAAAAACTATAAAAATAGAGATAGGATTAGAGTCACTTATAATGATCTCAGCATTTTTTTGCAAAAAGTGGCAAAACAACCTGGAGACCAAAAATCAAATTTCTCCCTTTCTCTCTTCTCCTTCCTTCCTCGGCAAGTCACGACATTGGGGTGAGGGAAGGCGGTGAGTGGGATATATATATATATATATATAAACGATTTTTAGTGGGTAGCACCATATCGCCACCACATAGCGCCGTAGCACTGCATGTTGAATGCATGATTACTGTGGAATAGATACTTTTATATCACAGTGGCATTTTCTGACGCCGCTGTGCCCGAAGGCCTAGCTTCGCTGTTCTCCAGTTCAAACAAAATTTAAGATTTTTTTATTTTCAATTATTTTCAGAAATTTAGGTTGTTATAGCAGGTCAGCCAGATCAACTGTATGAACCCTCTCACACTTTCTTGACATCTTCAAGGCTCTTTTCCCTCTCTCAACCTCACCTGCTCTCCCTCCTTTTATTTTGTGGACTCTCTCAAAGCTCTCTCATAGAAGGAAGACTTCTTGGATGCCAAAAAATTTGTTCTCTCAAGTCACAAACAAATTTATAAAATGGGCTCTCAAAACCCTACTCTTTAATAAAAAAACACTTTTGTTCGTACAATACGATTCTTGGATCATACATTATGATTTGTTCAATGTCATCAAAGATCGTCCAGTACGATTAGTTTATATCGAATATAAAATCGTTCAGGGTGAATCAAAGTTCTTTTAGAGAGCTCTCGAGTGGATCAGATTGTACAATATATGCATCGTATAGTACGATCTGTAATTAATTCAAATTTGATTCGATTCCTTAATTATTAGACTTAATTAGATAAGTATAATTAAATATTTTAGAGTAGGAAGTATTTCATAAAATACGATCTATTTTAAATTTTCCTATTTTAAGTCACCAGGATTTGATGGTAGAGTTTCTTAATATACTTGATCGTCCAGTATGATGTATAGATCGTAAAATATGATTAGTTATATGTCAATTTTAATTAATCTCACTCAATTGAATATTTAAATTAATTTTTATTTGAACTAATCGTACAGCACGATATGGATCGTACAATATGTTTAACAGAAAAATTAAAACATTTAATTTTAACCCCCTTGTATGTGTGTACGGTTTGCTAAGCCAACATTCACCTAATACATTAATAGACTCAAGAAAAATAAAAAATATAGGCTTTGTAATATACAGACTGACTTTTACCGTGATGCTACACTGTCTTGAGCCAGTTCTTCAATCTTTGCTTGGTGTATGCTATACCTGAAAGGTTAGTAACACACAAAAATAAATATCCAAAATGTGATGCATGAATAAGTAAATAAAGCATTCAATAATACTTGTAATCATCAAAACATACAGTCAAACTCCAGGATTGCAATACTTGTCGCTCACTTAACGTATGACTATATTTAGTTTTAAAATTGTGTTTAATATTTATTTAAATAATATAGATTATAAACATATCTCTTTAAGAAAATTGTCCAATATCATACTATTTCAATATTTTAACATGCATGATCACCGATTGAGTTAAAATAATTTAAAGTATTTTAATAATATTAAGCATTATTTATAATTTTTTCTTACCCAATAAAAATTATATCCTAGTATATTGATGAACCAAGCTAGGTCAGTCGGTCCGGTCCACCATCTGGACAACATCCCAGAGCGGCAAGTTTTCGTTTGGGAGAACCTAAGCGGCTTTCAAGTAAATAACTCTGCGAGGGTTCCGTTTCAGGCAGATTCTCGAGTCGTTCTTCTTCAGAACGGTAGGCGCTGCACCCTTTAATTCAAATATGCAGTCTTTCCTTGGTTGTTGCTGCCTTTTTTTGTTCTTTTTCTTCATGGATAGTTAACTGATCTTCCTTCTGTTCAGATTTCAGAACAAGTTGTTTACAGTCTTCTCCTGGATCTTCAATATTAACGGGTGGAGTCCGCTTTTAATTTGAAAAAAAGTGAAATTTAATTCATTTTCCCTTCAAATTGTGGTTTGAAGGGAACATATGAGCTTTTCTTATGGCACTTCTGTTGTCTAACATCAAGAGAAAGGTTTCAGCACTTTCATTCAGTACAACGGTACGGTGCCTTTCACTCTATGTGAGTTCAAAACCGTTAGAAGAGTCAATACCTGATGCCCGCTTCCTAAAACATAGCACTCCTGAACCACGGCTTGTAGACCATACCCCCTTCCTACTCTTCCCTCAAGTTCGCTTATCAACCCTTCCAAATGGCATTCGTGTTGTTACCCAATCAGCCCCTGCGTCTTCCTTGCACATGGCCTCCATTGGTGTCTGGATTGATGCAGGGAGCCGGTTTGAGACTCCTGGGACCAATGGAACAGCTCACTTCCTTGAGCACATGATCTTTAAGGGCACCAGGCGCAGGACTTCTCAGTCACTAGAGGAAGAGATTGAGAACTTGGGTGCTCGGCTTAATGCCTATACTTCACGCGAACAGACAACCTTCTTTGCTGATGTTCAGTCCAAGGACATTGCAGTTGCAGTTGATGTACTTGCTGATATCTTGCAAAATTCGAGGTTCCCCGAGCATGCCATTAAGAGGGAACGTGGTGTCATTCTCCGGGAGATGGAGGAGGTAGAATTTATGTTTTTTGTGTTATTATAGAAGCTGTTTGGCAATAAGTAGGATTTAGTAAATCTTGTAAATCAAGATTTAATTAAATCTGAAGTATTAGAACCTAAAAATTTTCTAGCATGATAACCGTTAAATTTTGCTAAACCTTGATAAATTATTTGGCTTTTTATTTCAGAAATTAAGATTTATGAGTGACGGCAAATCCGTTAAGTGCAGTGAATGATAGGATTTAACAAATAATAGGGCTCGACGGAATTTTTCAATACAATAGGATAAAATCCTTAAAATTCTGTTTGTTAGCATTTGTGCTATAGTGCCAAAATTAGGATACGAAACCCTGTTTTTCTTTTTAATTGTATATCATTCTTATCATCTGATCTAACTTTATTAAATTGTATCCATTTTGATGAATTTGTGCATTCTTGGTTAGATAGGTGCAAGGGCAGATGGAAGAAGTTATTTTTGATTATCTTCATGCAGCTGCATTTTACAAGCATCCATTAGGAGATACCATATTAGGTCCTGAGGAGAATATTCAGGCAATTTCAAGAGTTGATCTACAGAAATATATTTCAAGTCATTATGCAGGCCCAAGAATGGTATACTAAAATGATAAAACTTTATTTCTGTCTTCTTCTTTCCCAATAGTAGTGGAAGTATAAATTAAAAGCATAATTCTAGTGTCATTATTAATCTACGTTCTAGGTTGTCTCTGCTGCTGGAGCTATTAAGCACGATGAGGTTGTTAATTTAGTTCACAGATTGTTCACAAAGTTTTCTAGGGATCCAACAACAGCTGATCAGCTTGTTAGGGCAAAGCCAGCCACTTTCACTGCTTGTGAGGTTTGCTGCATGCTTATAAAAGTTGTTATTTTGAGTTATTTACATTCACACCACAAAATTTGCATATCTATCACCCAAATCAGTATATTTATGACTTTTTTTTGTGTATAAATCAAATAAAAAGTTATATATGATCACTTTGGATATGCTAATGTTAGTGATGTTTTTTGTCATTTTAAAATTAAGGTCTTATATTAGTATTAGTAAATATGAAGATTTTTGTGTTAGATATGTAAATACATAGGCCTTTGCATATATATGTAAATCTCAATTTTTTTTCTTACTCTTTTTTGTGCATGTTGTTGCAAATTGCCAATAATTATTGACTTAAGTTAGCTACTTTTTAATGATGTATATAGGTGCGAGTGGATAATGATACTATGCCACTAGCACATGTAGCTGTTGCTCTCAAAGGAGCAGCTTGGACTGATGCTAATTCTATTCCTCTTATGGTGATTCAAACTCTACTTGGGTCATGGAACAAAACAGCTGGTGTAGGTAATTGTTCAGGGTAAGATGAACCTGTAATTGCTAATACGTTTTTGCCAATACAATAAATTGTTTTTTGTGTTTTTACAAGATAAACATCTGACAGTGATGATTTAAATTTTCAGGTCTGAGTTAGCTCGCCGAATCAGCACAGAAGGCTTAGCTGAGAGTATGATGGCTTTCAATACCAACTACCGTGATACTGGGTTGTTTGGCGTCTATTGCACTACCACAGTAAATTTCAAAGCTTGCAATTATTTAGGACTATGTTAATTCACCTATTCACACTTAGTTTCTTCTAATGATTGCCTTTTCCTTCATAATTTATATTTATAGCTTTGGTTGAGATTTATAGAATGCTTATTTTCACTTTATCTATGCTCTCTAATCTCTATATGCTAGAGTTTGCTCTCCTACCTTCTTCGCCTTGTTCTCTTTAAAAGAAGGGCTCCAAAATCTTATGCATTTTGTAATCTATACGACGATGACAAAGCTTTTATGTGCTTGTAAGATGTTTACCTTCGATATTTAAAATTCTCATGTTAATAATATATCTGGTAGGCTATATGTAAAAAATTTGAAGAGAGTGTATCTACATAAATGGGGTCATAGAAATTTGAGAACTAACCACTAGATTATCCGGTCGTTTACATCACTCTCTATTCTGCTAAGAATCTTTGAATTATGTGGATCAATACTAATGAAATTAACTGGATAGCTCTATAATTGTAGTGATTTTGTTTTAGCATTTCCTTAACCAACCAATGAAAAGGATTTTTGAAAGGTTGAACTGAAGATGATTTGAATCTAGACTCACGAGAGGCTTGAGTGCTCATAATTTCTTATTTTTGAATGAATTGCTTGCGTGTTTTTTTTCCCTTATCGTTATATGTAATGACTCGCAATTATGGGAAACTCGACTATTTTTACCCAAGAGTACTCCATCATCATTAGTCTTATCCCAACTATTTGGGTTGAACTTTATGAATCTTTATTTTTCTATTCATTTCTATTAAGTGTTGCTTAATATGTTAAGCTTATTTTTTATAAACCATTTTAAACAACAACTATTCATATTTCGTTTGATTTTTTTTTTCGTCATAATTCTTTGACTGTAAATTTATCTACCCATTTAATGGATTGATTTTGTCTTTTGTTCTACATAGTCAGATCAGTTAAGTCTATTTTCAATTATCTTATTTTCAATATATGTTAATTCAGCTATCCTTCTAATATAGTGATTCCCTAGTTTTTTTTCTTGATAGCTATGCTGCATATTCATTTTGACATTTTCATTTTCTTTGCGCTAAAGTTAACTGTAAATGATTTTTTATTGTGCACACTATTTTCATACAACATAACTGACTTAATTGGGTTATATAAATTCTCCATTAAGTCTCCATGATTTTTTCTCATCACGTAATACCTCTAAGGCTCATTTTAATTTAACACTCGGCCATAATTCTATAAGTTATATCTCATTTTTATTCTAGTTCTCTCTATAATAGATCCAAGATACTTGAATCTCACACCTAAATATTACTTTATCTTTAATTAATATAGATTAATAATTAGTAATATCATACCAACTAAAATTATGTATCCTAAACTCAATTTATGTTTTACTAATTCTAATCCCCTATCTTCCAAATCCTTTCTAACAAGAAAATATTTATGCATATTTGAGTATACTAACATATTCTTCCCCAAAATTGTTTAATTTTTCTTTTTTCTGCAAATTCTAATGTGGTATTATGGTTTTTTGTTCTTGCAGCCTGATTGCCTAAATGGGTTGTCATGTGTAGTAATGCAGGAGATTAGGAGATTGGCTTATCAAGTTTCTGAAGTTGAAGTAATACGTGCGAAAAACCAGGTGATCGACTGAACGTATTAGTAATGGTCTATTTGGATATGAATTTTATTTAGCTTTTATTCCCGTTGTATATACATGTTTTAGGTCAAAGATAGCCATATGAAAAATCTGACAGTTGTGAAAATTTAATGAAGAACTGAGCACATCATGAATATGATATTTCAAGAATAAATCAGAGCTAATGAAGCATTTAAAATATTTGATATACTGTGTTTACCTTAGAATTTTACTAGTTTAGGAGTTGAGAAGACATTTAATTTAAAACTCTCTTTGCTTCAGAAATTGTTTGAGTGGTAATTTGAATGTGTTGTTTCTGAAATTTCCTTCTGAAACATTTGCCTTGTTTTGAATCTATGAATTACTAAAGCTGGGAGATTCATTCTTGAATGCGCTTAGTTAGCAGCTTCTAAATGTTTATTGTAAACTATTTATATAACTCATTTTACTTCTCAAAAAAAGGTTTCAAAAGACTACTCTGCAAATAACATGATGGAATTGCAATTATAGCATGTGATGCAGGGCCTATCTATGTCCCGTTGTATATAAAGTTACGGCTAGATGTGCTATTTCTTCTACTTTAGACCTCCAGTTGCTTGATCAAGCAAGAGATATGAAAATTTTTGGGATAGAGGTTATCTCCTTGACAAGTTTGAGACTCAATTCTTTTGATTTTAGAAACTTCTTTCCTTCTTACTTTTTATTTCATGCTCTAAATTTTGTTGTTGGATTGATCTGTGATTAATTTTGATTTTCAACAAGAGTGTAGATTTCAACTTTTAAGTTTCTTTGTTTATAATTTTTATACATTATTCTTAATTGAAGGCCATTAAAATTTCATTTGAATTAATTTTTTTTCATATTTTTGACTTTCATCGAAATCCGTAAATTATTGTTAAAAAATTAGAATTTGTGACCTCTAACATGTGTTTTTTGCTTTTTATTTTGCATATCTTGTGAGATCTACATTTGACACTTTAGACTCTAAGATATTCTGTCATATTTCGTATATGAGCTTAAAATTACATCATAATGTCTTTTTAATACAAGACATAATATCTGGGTCATTTAATCTTAAAGTTAAAGGATGGAATTTAAATTTAATCAAATTAAAGTTAATTCCAAGACAATTTCTACACAATCATTATGTAGTTAAAAAATATTTTCCTGCATTTGTGAGGGGCATAATATTATGATTTTCTATGTTTGGATAGTTAATTTCAATAAATTATCTGAAAGATATATATATCCAATTTTCAAAGAATTTAATTTGCTAAAACAAAATTACCGAGATTTGCTTAATATTTTTGGTAAATCATTGCTGCTATAATAAAATTTACATTGGCTGATATGAAAATATATATCTAATTTTCAAAGAGTTCAATTTGCTAAAACAAAATTACCAAGATTTGCTTAATATTTTTGGTGAATCATGAGCGGGTTTGAATTAGGTCTGAATTTTGTTCAAAATTGCTTAATTTAGATCCTCATCATTAAAATACTAATGAAGGGTAATCATAGAACAATCAAACTACACAAATAAATGCACAATTATAGGAGACAAGATATGCAATATGTGATATACTAATGCTTAAGAGTGTTCAAATGTGAATGTTGTCCTTGAAATGTTGTCATATATTTATAATCAATGTAATCTTACAAGTGACACCACATAAGTTAATTTATTGTGTAAGTTATGTAATTGGATGAGTGAGTAACTTTCTTAAATATTGAGCACAATATGAGATGTTAACTCAACTACATTAGCTTAAATACACTGACACTGAAGTTACAAAAGTGTAAGCACAAAAATACGTTGTGCTTATTGCATAATATATGCTACCAGTGAGAGTAATTGAAATTTAGTAGAAGTAAACAAATTTACTCTTACACAAATTTATAAAAGCAAGTATTACACTATCACCACTGTACCTTTCAAAGCCCGAACAATTAAGGAAAGGAGCAAGAAAATAATAAACTAAATCTAACTATTTAGTTTAAGACACAAGGATATTTATGTGGTTCGACCCCTAACTAGCCTATATCTACACTGAAGCCTTCTATCAATTTAGGATTTACACCTCCAAACCTGCAAGTATAAATCTATTTATTTTCTCCTTGAGAAGGCAAAGAAGTCTTTACACTGTCTTTATTAAATGGCAGAAGTGCTCTACTTGACCCGCAAAGTGAATTTGCCAAATTTCAGTTGACTCGCCACAAAGCTTGTGCAATAAATGCCTAATCCAAGTTATCTTTGAATTTTTAAGGTGACACAAGGCATTCATCTTATTATAATACAATTCAATGATTGAAGACATACAATTGAAAAAACATAAATAAAACCTATGAGATTGGAAGGTAAGATATTACCAAATGAAAGCCTCAAAGAAATCAATAACACGTTAATTTTCTTCTCTTGAAAGCCTTTGGAATGATTTTACATATATGCTCTAATGAGTTATTTCTCCATTAGTTTTATTCCCTTAAATATTTCTTAAAATAATTTAAAATCGAAGAGTTCTTTTCAAAAGCTAGCTCCAATGGGTGGCCAAAATAGCTCCAATGATTAGTTGACTAGCTGTTATTAGCATACCCGAAAGATGTCGAGACACTGGCAAGGCCATGTTGGACTCGTTGTTCACTGTGAATGTGTCTTGGGATAATGACAAATAAGTGAAAATTGTGAAGTTTAATATTTAAGATAATTACCTATATAATCATTAATAACACATAATCAACATAATTAAATAAATTTATTGAAATGTGTGAAATATTTTGAAGCTATCATAAAAATACTTAATAAGGAATATTAATGATATTGTAATTAAACCTATTTTTGTATATACAAGTAATTGCTAAAATTAACATAATTAAGCATATAAAGAAAATTATTTGAACATAATGTGAAATCTATGATCAAATAAATTTGCTAACATATATAAGTGAGCAAAAATTATATGATGAGCAGATTAAACATGTGATCACAAAGTAAAGTAATAATTAAAATAATTTTCATATTTAAATAAATAAGAAATAATTGAAATAAATAGATAATCTGATGCAGATATCCAATCTTCCATGCCTATCCGAGAAGGAGCTGAAGATCGACGGCCGTGATCGTCCCACGTTATCTTAAATTTTATTTGTAATTTTTATTTTTATTATGAATTTTCCCTTACTTAAGAGGGTCGTCCTATGTAAGCCCTAGGGGCATATTTGTCTTGTTTTAGTTTCTTAGGCCTATATATAGAGGCCCTTGCTTGTGTAATGCAATGATGGATTATTAATAAAATTTTGTGTTGCACTTATGTTCTTTGGAGATAACGTTAGTGAGATTCCTATGGGAGGGAATCAGAGTTTCCACCAGTTGCAAGATGGGTCCGGGCTCGTGGCTTGAAGTCTCTTGGAGAAGGGCAACATATCACCCGTCAGTCTTCGAAAGAGTCCAAGGCTCGCGGTTTATCTTTTATCTTTTTGTTTCTTTGTTTGTGTTCCTCCTTATTTTTCCTATTCGCCATCTCCATCCTCTCCCTACTTCCACCAAACCAACCCCCCCTTTTTTTTCTCTCCAATCCCGCCGGCTTCATCCCATCCTCCACCCAAACCTGCCGGCCCTTCCACCACAAACCCTTAATTTCAAATTTCAAATTCCCTCTTGATTACCTTTCTAAATTAGATTTTGTTAACTTGGAAAGTCATTCAATTTTGAGTTCAAATAAATTTGAATTTCAAAACATTTTCAATTTAATAAATTCTACATTAGGGAGCCTCCTCCAATTACTTTCAATCTGAAATTAATTTCAGATTTATTTCCTCAATCCCATTTAATGCTTGATCCACATACATCGAATTTGGACATCTCTCCCCCTCCTTCTTTGGCTGGCCCCTTTTTCCCTCACATATTAATTAATTTCCTTCAATTAATGCTCTCAATCAAATCCCTTTCCCTCTAAAATGTATTCTTTCCTAAATTAAGTTGTTCTAATTTTGGTAAGTTTTTGAATTCAAAATTCAAACGAATTTGAAACTTCAAATTCTTTTCTAAATCATTTAGCTTAATTTTGGAAAGCCTTCCTTCGATCAAGGATTTGATAAATCTGAAATTAATTGGGAATCAATTCAAATTTCACATTCAACGTACCTGGATACTCTCTCTCCTCTCCCTCTCTAGGCCGGCCCCTCCTCTCTCTCTCCAATCTACTTAATTTCCATTAATTCCTCCCTCTTAATTAATTAATTTTCTAATTGGATATCCAATTATGGGAATTAATTAATTCAAATTTTCAAATGACCTGTTTCCCCATATTCGTTCTACATCATAATCATTATCAACAACAACCACAGCAAGTCTTTATCAACTACGTGGGATCAGCTACATGAATCCTTTGTCTCCATTATTCCTGTTAAGAGTCAAATTCTCATTTAAATCTAATAAAAAATATCATTTCTATTATTTTCTAACCAAGTCTTTTTAAGCCTTCCTCTACCTTTCTTAACATAGGCCAAAGTTAATACATCTACTCTCTTAATTGGGTCATCAGAAGGCCGATGTTTTATGTGACCAAACCATCTATGACGACTCTTTCTAATCTTATTTGTCACTAGAGCTACTCCAACATTTTCACGAATATACTCATTTTGCATTCTATCTCTAAGAGTGAAGTCACTCATCCACCTGAGCATCCTCATCTCTACAACACTTAACTTAATTTTATGCTTGTCTTTTAATGGCCAACATTCTACGCAATAAAGTTTTGCAGGTCTCACTATCATATTATAGAATTTTCCCTTAAAGTTTGAGGGGTACGTTTTCTATCACACAACAAAACGGATGCATTCCTCCACTTCAATCATCCAACTTGAATTCTACTAATAATATCTCCATCTATTTTACCATCACTTTGGACAATTGACCCGAGATATCTAAAACGTGTACTCTTATTAAAGACTTGATCGCCCAAAGGCACAATCCCCTCACTAGAATTATTACTACTAAAATTACACTCCATGTATTTGATTTTAGATATACTCAAATGAAAATCTTTAGACTCTAAGGTTGGCCTCCACAATTCAAGTTTACCTTCAACTCCTTCTCTAGTCTTATCAACAAGAAGCATATCATCGGCAAAAAACATACACTAGGTTACATCCTTCTGCAAATGTCTAGTAAGAACATCTATGACCAAAAGCAAAATGATATGGGCTTAAAGCTGACCCTTGATGTAATCGAACTGAAATAGGAAAATATTTGGTGCAACGTCCTTGTGTTTGAACACATGTAATAGCTCTTGCATACATATCCTTAATGACTCGAGCATAATTATAAGCTTTATCTAAAACTCTCCATAACACTTCTCTTGGACTTTATCATAAGCTTTCTCTAAATCAATAAATATCATATGGAGATCCTCTTTATTCTTCCTTTATTTCTCCATCAAATCTCTCAATAAATGTATAGCTTCCATAGTGGACCTACCCGACATGAATTCAAATTGATTTTGAGAAATATTAGCTTCACGTCGTAACCTATGCTCAATAATTCTCTCCTAAAGTTTTAAATATGACACAATAACTTAATTCCTCTATAATTCACACTCTTGTGCATCACCTTTATTCTTAAAATTAGGAATCAACACACTCCTTTCATCTGACATATTTTTAGTCTTCAAAACAATATTGAACAGTTTCACAAGCCAAGAAATTTTCATCTCCTAAACATTTCTATATCTCCATTGGAATATCATCAGGCCCAACTGCTTTTCTCTGCTTCATTTTTTTTAAAGCCTCTCTAATTTTAGCTTTACTAATATGACGATTAAAACAAAAATATCTATTTTCATTTTTAGTGCTAAGGTTTCTAAAATCAATCGTATTCTCACAACTTTCATCGAAAAGTTTATCAAAATATTTCATCCACCTTTGTTGAATATCCTCTTCTAATAAAAATATTTTTTTATCTTTATTCTTAATGCACTTCACTTGAACTAAATCTTTACTTCTATCTCTTTACTTGGCTAACTTAGACATATATTTTTTGCCATCCTTTGTATCTAATCTATCATATAAATTATTAAATGCTTAAATTATTTGTATCGCATATTACTTTCTTAGACTCCTTATGGGTCTCTTTATATCTTTCCCAATTTTTCGATTTTTTACATCTAAACCAATTTTTATAACAAAGCTTCTTATTTTTTATCTTTTCTTGCACTTTTTGATTCCACCATCAACTATTTTTACAATTATGAGCTTTTCTTTTTAATACTCTAAGTACATATTTTGTAACATTTTTAATATCACTAGTTCCTTTTTTCCACATAATATTAGCTTTCACATGCACAATCAAAATCTTAAGGTCTTGAATCTTGCTCTTAAAAATATTTTTATTAGTGCTCTTTATTTAGGATAATATTTTACTTTATAATGATAATCAACCTAATTAAAATTAAAAAATTATGAAATATTTTTTCTGATTGAAAATTTATATTTTGAATGTGTCTAATTAATTTTAATTATGCATTATTCATTATCCTTGATACCATTGATAAATAAAAATTAATTTTAATGAATCTAATTACTATACATTCACTATTCTAATATTACCCTTGTAGCTTGAGATCTTCATTTGAGTCTTCTAGACTCATATACTTTAGCCCATACTCTAAGCCCCAAATCTTTCCAGTTGTGTAGTGAAAAACTCATCATCTTTATATTGCATAGCATAAGATTTGTTACCATCAAATCAATAGTGAGCCAACGTGTCAAACATGAGTCAGATTGGCTCATAAGGTCAATGATCTCCCTTTATTTTATGCTGATAAACTGATGTTGGCATAAAAGAATACTTTATAATTAAGAATTAAAACTACTCCCCCACATTAAATGCTTGAAAGAAATTTTAATTTTTTCCTTAAATATGCATTTACGCCACATCACAAGTGATACACATCAATAATGCAATTCCACACTGCCTCTTCTTCCTCCTCTTTTTGATATCAACAAGATGGTTTATCATGAAATTTTGCCGTTTTATTCGATGGCAATGTGGGGAACTTGTTGATTGAGTTTTCAAGAAGTGACATATTTTATCGTAATCTAACGGAAGCATAAGCACGCCATAAATATATAAAAAGGATTTCTTATTTAGCGTATTTAATTTAATTTAAAAAAATTAGTACAAAACAACAACAACAACAACATCAAGCCTTTATCCCACTACGTGGGGTCGGCTACATGAATCTTTTTTCTCCATTATGTCCTGTTAAAAGTCAAATTCTCGTTTAAATCTAATAAAGAAAGATCATTTCTAATATTTTCTAACCAAGTCTTTTTAGGTCTACCTCTACCTTTTTTAACATAAGTCAAATCTAAGACATCTACTTTCTTAACCGGGTCATCGGGAGGCCGCCGTTTTATGTGACCAAACCATCTAAGGCGACTCTCTCTAATCTTATCTTCCACTGGAGCTACTCCAACCTTTTCATGAATATGCTCATTTCATATCCTATCTCTAAGGGTAAAGCCACTCATCCACCTGAGCATCCTCATCTCTGCAACACTTAACTTAGAATTATGCTTCTCTTTTAATGGCCAACATTCGGCACCATAAAGCATTGTAGGTCTCACCACCATCTTATAGAATTTTCCCTTAAGTTTGAGGGGTATTTTTCTATCACACAATAAGCCCGATGCATTCCTCCACTTCAGCCATCCCACTTGGATTCTGCTGATAATATCCCCATCTATTTCACCATCACTCTGAACAATAGATTCAAGATATCTAAAACGTGTACTCTTATTAATGACTTGATCGGCCAAAGTCACAATCCCTTCACTAGGTCTATTATTACTAAAATTACACTCCATATATTTCGTGTTCGATCTACTCAAGCAAAAACCTTTAGACTCTAAGGTTGACCTCCATGATTCAAGTTTACCTTCAACTCCCTCTCTAGTCTTATCAACAAGAAGAATATCATCAGCAAAAAGCATACACCAAGGTACATCCTCTTGCAAATGTCTACTGAGAACATCCATGACTAAAGCAAAAAGATATGGGCTTAAGGTTGATCCTTGATGTAATCCAACCGAAATAGGGAAATACTTGGTCAAACCACCTTGTGTTTGAACACAAGTAATAGCTCCTGCATACATATTTTTAATGATTTGAATATAAGCGTTATTAACTCCTTTCTTTTCAAGAACTCTCCATAGCACTTCTCTTGGAACTTTATTATATGCTTTTCCTAAATCAATAAATATCATATGTAAATCCTCCTTATTCTCTCTATATTTCTCCATCAAACCTCTTAATAAATGTATGGCTTCCATAGTAGACCTACCCGGCATGAATCCGAATTGATTTTGAGAAACATTAGTATCACGCCGCAACCTATGCTCCATAACTCGTTCCCATAGTTTTAAAGTATGACACATTAATTTAAATTCCTCTATAATTCGCACAATCTTGTGCATCACCTTTATTCTTAAAAATAGGGATTAACACACTCATTCTCCACTCATCTGGCATCTTTTTAGTCCTCAAAACAGTATTAAAAAGTTTAGTAAGCCAAGAAATTTCTTCATCTCCTAAGCATTTCCACGCCTCTATTGGAATATCATCAGGTCCAACAGCTTTTCCACCCTTCATTTTCTTTAAAGCCTCTCTAACTTCGATTTTACTAATACGCCGATAAAAACAAAAATCTTTTTTTTCATTTAGGGTGCTAAGGTCACTACAATCAATTTTATTTTCACATTCTTCATTAAAAATTTTAGCAAAATATCTCATCCACCTTTGTTGAATATTATCTTCTAAAAAAAGTATTTTTTGATCTTCATCTTTAATACACTTCATTTGAACTAAATCCTTCCTACTCCTATCTCTTTGTTTGACTAACTTATACATATATCTTTCTCCCTCCTTAGTATCCAATCTATTATATAAATCACTAAAAGCTAAACTCTTTGCATCGCATATTGCTTTCTTAGATTTCTTACGTGCCTCTTTATATAATTTTCAATTATTAGAATTTTTACAATTAAACTAATTTTTATAACAAATCTTCTTATTTTTAATCTTTTCTTGCACATTTGGATTCCACCACCAACTATTTTTACTATTAGAAGCTTTTCTCTTTGAAACTCCAAGCACATCTTTTGCAATATTCTTAATATCACTAGCCACTTTTTCCCACATAACATTAGCATCCTCATGCACAAGACAAAATCTTAAGATCTAAAATTTTACTCTAAAAAATATTTTTGTTAATATTCTTTAAATGCTCCCATCTAATCCTAGAAAATCGTTTTACTTTATTTTTTATTTTCTTCCCCATTATCTTCAAGTCCAAAATTAATAAACGATGTTGGGTACATAAATTTTCATTCGGAATAACTTTACAATCTTTGCAATCTAAACGATCTAATATCCTTATAAGAAAATAATCAATCTGAGTTTTACTATATCCATTTTTATAAGTAATGAGATGCTCATTCCTTTTTTTAAATAAAGTATTAGCAATTAAAAAATCATAAGCTAAACAAAAATCTAATATGGACTTATCACCTTCATTTGTCGTTCCAAACCCATGGCCACTATGAATGCTTTTAAAATCATCTACCTCTCTACCAACATGTCCATTTAAATCTCCTCCAATAAAAACTATTTCTTCAAGAGGTATCTTTTGTATTAATTCTTCTAAGTCATTCCAAAATTTTAATTTTAAATCCATATCCAAACCCACTTGAGGAGCATAAGCACTTATAATGTTAACAATCTTAGCATCAACAACAATCTTTAAAGCTATAATTCTATCTCCAATTCTATTAATATTTATAACATTATCCTTCAAACTCTTATCTAAAATCACGCCTATACCATTTCTAGTACGACTCCTACCCGAATACCAAAGTTTAAATCCTAAACTATCAATCTCCTTAGCCTTCTCTCCAATCCATTTACTTTCCTGAATGCACATAATATTTATCTTCCTATGAATCATAATATCTACTAATTCCATTAATTTTCCTGTAAGGGAACCTATATTCCAAGTTCCTATCCTAATTTTAGTTTCATGGACTAGCTTCTTTGCCCACATCCGTCCTTGATGTGGGAACCCTTGCTTATTTAACACTGCACCCAGGCGGCGGTGCAGCGGCCCTTGCACACTTGTCGCTGTATTCGGGCCATACAGCGCGTCGCTTCTAGGGGACGCCCTAGCATTAATACAATTTCTTAAAGGATTCATGTTATTTTTATTCGACAAGTTTTACGCTGGCTGTCGACTATCTAAAGCAACCCTCCACTTTTCTCATCCAGGACTTAGGACCTGGCAACGGCAGTGTTAAAAAAATTAGTACAAAATTGGGAAAAAAATCAAGTATCCTCTTGGTGTAGGGATACCCGAGGATTGTAACACTGCCGAGTTCCTATCCTAATTTTAATTTCATGGACTAGCTTCTTTGCCCACATCCGTCCTTGATGTGGGAACCCTTGCCTATTTAACACTGCACCCGGACGGCGGTGCAGCGGCCCTTGCACACTTGTCGCTGTATTCGGGCCATACAGCGCGTCGCTTCTAGGAGACGCCCTAGCATTAACGCAATTTCTTAAAGGATTCATGTCATTTTTATTCGACAATTTTTATGCTGGCTGTCGACTACCTAAAGCAACCCTCCACTTTTCTCATCCAGGACTTAGGACCTAGCAACGGCAGTGTTAAAAAAATTAGTACAAAATTGGGAAAAAAATAAAGTATCCTCTTGGTGTAGGGATACCCGAGGATTGTAATTTTTTATTTGCTGAGACATGCTAAATTCCCTTCTTGGTGTTTTTTGTACTAGCACTATGAAATAACTGACCTTCTATCCTTATTATAATGGCCATAACAAGCACCTGATGTTAGAGCCAATATCTCCTTTCCTCGTTTTTTTGTAAACTCAAGTTTGTATGCCCATATGTGGAGTGTGGATAAAACTTTTTTGAATACCAAGCAAACAATGAGAAGCAAGCATCCAAATTTGAAGAATGATTATTAATTTATTTTATCAAGCTAGGGATGGTGAAATCTATGTTGGAGGTGGATGTTTGCTAGTTTAGTTAAAAACTTCAAAACGTATTGTCAAGGTTATAGAATCAAATTCTTCCCACATCTAATTTGGGCTTTGACACTCGATTTTCTCAAAAAAAAAAAAAAAAAAGTTATATTGGAGTAACGTGAGTAAAGTAAATATTTCAATCCTTTACTCTTTTGCATTTATTCATGAAAAAACAGTTGAAGCATCATCTTTTAGACAAATGAGTTATTTTGCTGGCCCAAAAATAAGGGCAAAGTTGATAAAATGTGCGCAAGTTTTCTTTTTTGTGTTCTGTTTGCTCTAAAGTAATTCTATTTAGTTCATATTAATTCATTTTCTTGTCTATTTAGTTCAGAAAGCCACCAACTTGACAAACCTTCAATGTAAATTCAGCCAAAACTTTGCCACCATCTAAAACCTTCTTGCCGCGTTTCAAAAAAAAATTATATGATGAGGGAAGTTTTTTCACTAACAGATCTGTTAGATTATGGTTGCTATAAAAAAATTATTGCCCAAATTATATATATATATATATATATATATATATATTATTCACATGGCATCTCACAAAATTTTTACTTTTCTCATAATAATTTTACGACTAATTTTAAAGAGTTGGACTCTAAATTCTCACATGGTTGCAATCCATGTTTTGTTAGGCCTTATACTATACAACCACCAAATATTCATTAGTCTACAAATAGATCTAAGTCTCATTTCTTTTCGTTGTAAACTTTGCAAACAAAATTCAACTAAAAATGCGTCAACAACATTGTTAAAATGTTGAATGCAGCTCAAATCTTGCCTATTGCTTCACATTGATGGATCCACAGCTTTTGCCGAGAATAATGGCCGCCAGGTAAATATTAAACCACATTCATGAATTATGTACTCGCTGTGCCTTCAATGAGAAAACTGAACTTTAAACCCACTTAAGTTCCTGTATATTTTAACAAATTACTTGTATACCTTTGTATGCAGATGCTTACTTATGGACGTGTAGTTCCATTTCCAGAGCTTTTTGCTCGTATTGATGCTGTTGATGCCGCTGCTGTGAAGGATATAGCGGGAAAATTCATACTCAATCAGGCAATATTATCCTGCTTTTATGTTACTTTTATTATATCTTATCATCGATCTTCTCGCAACTATTTAGGGTCAGATTTATGAGTCCTTATTCTCCATTTATTTTTACTTACACGCAAGGCTTGAAGAACTGGCCTAGAAATTGAACTGGTGGAAGGAAAGGTTTAATGTTCAAAGTTCAGCCGGAGTCCAATCGTGATGATGTAAATATTATTTAAATTAATTAAAACTATTTAAATGATTTGATATTTTGAATGATAATGATAAATAAATGATAATATGAAGATACAAATTCTAGTTAAGTTGGTTCAACTTCGCTTGATTTTGCTGGTTGAGAGATTTAACCACCAGTTTTTATGGGTTGGTACTAGTTCCTTGAAAAAATATATATTTTTAATTAGGCTGGATTATGTTTGAGGGCCAGTTCATAGTTTGATTGGTTCAACTGCTTGTTTTGGTCCGATTTTCAGAATCATAGTTGCATGAGATATTAAATTGATTTTGCACGATTTATATGCAAACAGCATTCATTTTATTTGAAAATTTCTTCCTAATTCCTGTCTTTCTACGCGTCTTCTGTCTTGTTAAATCAAGTTAAGGGTCATTTGGTTGATTCTAAATATAAATTTTATGTTGGAATGTAATGTTTTATTTTCACAATTTAGTTTCACTTGTTTTGAGTGCGAACAAAAAAAAAGAAAAAAAAAAAAGAAATCATCACTCAAGGGAGCTTTCAGAAGATTTGTGGAGTTTAAAATTAATATTTATATTTAAATATATCCAACTAAATAAATAATGAATTTAACCAATTTTATCAGTATTCAAAACATGATTTCTAAATTCAAGCCAGAGTCCTAATTCTATTTTACTATATAGAGAGTAAATCTAAATAAAGTAAAGAGCCAGATATGATTATATGAGGATGAGGTTAAAATTTATTAAATTTATTTTGAGATTAATGTTATATATAGATAGATTAAAGTATATTAATCTCAAAATAAATTCAATTATTTATAATTTCATCTCGATATAGATTGTGTGAATATTTTTTCCTTCAGTATATCGGTTGCTTTGCAGAATTGGTGAAGATTACTAACAGTTTTTGTTTTATATATTTATTTATATTCGCTTCAGGATGTCGCCATTGCTGCCATGGGACCAGTCCAAGGATTGCCAGAACGCAGCTGGTTTCAGTCACAAGTTCGTGATGAGCAAAACTGACATGAAAAAAAAAAAGGTCATTGAGAAATGCCAAACCATGCATTTTGTACTATTTGCTTTGATCTGTGTTGATTGATAACATTTGGATTATAATATTATACCCAAATTTTTAGCAACCTCTTTAAAATTTTTATTCAGATATTTGTATAACTAGTTTTGATTGATATTGCACGAAGATTTCTTGAATCAGTCATAGTAGCACTGTTAAAATTCTGTTTAGGATCCCTTGATTGAAAATGATTTCAGAGGCTCATCACGTCATCAATATCTGTGAAGTTTGATGAGGTTTTTAGCCATAGGTCTTCTTTTATATGGAAAATTTTATTTGAAATTTGAATACTTGTTTTGAGACGTTTATAGTTATTTTAATTAAGAAATTATCACGAGTTTTTAAATGTTGTTGGGAATGAATTTTTTCTCACTGCCAAAAATTGTGAAAATTAGTATGAAAATTTATTCGAAATATTTTATATTCAACAAAAAAACTCAATACATAATAGATACAAATTTTGTAGCTCTATTGATATTCATATAACACTCATTTGATAATATTTTTTTTTTCAAACTAAAAAATGCCATTAAACTAAATTAATACAGTACAAGATCACCATGGGGCCACATCAATAAAATTACAATAAAAAAAATAAAAGGGAGTAGTAGCAAAACAAATTGATAGTAGGATGGAGAAAATCAGAGAATATCAGATTTGACACCGAGTTGCCAGGGAGGGGCCATCCATGGAGGACAATGAAATCCAAATCAAGAAGCAGCCAACAACACCAAAACGAGCCACCCAGGTTGCCAACCAACCCTGGCCATCCAAGGTGCATGCAGCATAATTGCTTCCTCATCGTCCATTCCAAATCCAACCCAACAATGCAACCAAAGCAACGAAGAGAGAAAAAAAACGAAAGAAGAAAATTATTTCTTCTTGGATTTCCGTTTACATTGCGAAACAAACTTATCGAGGGAGCCCGTTTCGAGGTTGGTATCAATAAAATCCTCCCCACTAGCAATCGACATGTCATCACACAACCAATCACATTGCCACCGAACAGAATCTCTAGCAAGATGGGCGAACAAACTAGCATTTGAAATGACAGAAATAAGCACATTCACTAGAGGCACCTCAACACCTGCCTCCCTAATAATAGCCAAAGTTTCTACACCACTATTAACTAAAGAGGCAGACTTGACAACAATCAATTATGTACTATCCGCATAATTAGGACTATCACTAAGATTCACACAACAATTAATATCAGACACTGCCACAATGGCAGGAGCCACATTAGGGGAAACAACACCATCTACGGCACCATAAACCACCAATTCACCATCAACAGCAGGAGAAATACTAGAACAAAAAGCAACAGCAAGGGCATGGGCTGCAGGGGAGAGATCAGGAGAAGACCGAACCAACCTGACATTAATAGGGGAATCCAGCACAGCAACCGAATCTACCAAAACCACTGGAGACCCTCCCATAGAAGGCAAAACATGAGAAACAACAACAGGAGTAATAGGAGAATTATAAGGCGCGGGCAAGCCAACATCCAAATTCACAGCTAAACCGTGCACATCAGAATCCTCATAGATAATGTCATTAGGGGCCACAACCACAGGGACAGATGGAACCACCACAAGGCCAGGAAGCACAGGAGCAACTTCCCCACCCTCCCCCATCATATTATTAACAATAAGTGTAGACAGAGGGAAGGCAGAGGAGTCAAGGTGAGGGTGTAAAATCCTACAATCAGCCTTCAAATGCCCCAAAGAGAAACTGTGCGTACAATACTCAGGGAAATCTTCCAGAACCACAGATTGAACATAACCAATGTTATCCGAGCCAATCCAAATTTTATCAGGATAATGTTTGGTCACATCCAGTTCAACCAAAATGCGAGCAACAGACGGACGGGAACCAGAGGAGGTCGCATTATCAATTTGTAAGGGTTTACCAAAAAAAGAGCCTAAGCCATTAAGAATACGAGGGGCAAACAGATGAAGCCGAAGATTAGGGAAGGATATCCAAATTGGGATATCTGGCGATTCAACTTCAATTGTCCAAAGTAGGAGTCTATTTAATCAATTTCATATAGAAATTACTCACAAAATAAGACCTATGAGCAAAAACCCTATAGTAATCCAAATAGTTAAAGAGTTTAATCAACACATTCCATTGGTTAAGAACGGTGACAGAACAATCACCATTAAGCTTGAGATTGAAAAAGAAATTCCTAATAGCATCAAGAGATGGCCTTCAGCCAGGGAATTTTCCAACAAGAGCAAATTCAAAAGGAGCGGAAAGAGACTAGATTTCCGCCTCCAAAATCCACAGAGCAGGTAGACCCCTATAAGAACCTTAAGGTCGGAAAAATCAACAGAAGAAGGTGACACACCAGAAAGAGCATCTTTAAACGAAAGAGAGGAGGATCCTTTTAAAAAACTAGGATCCCTAAAACGGGGAGGCGCCATAAAACCAAAAGACCGCAAACGACAGCGAAAATGAAAAGAAAGATAGAAGAAGGAACTTCCCTGAGGCACAGGAGGAGCAACGCCTAGCACGAGAGGCGGAGAAGAGGCCGCAAGGGGCGGCTAGGGCAAAGCCCTAGCACACCCCAGAGAGGGGGAGAGAACCATCGGGAGAATTGATTCATTTGATAATATGTTGTTATTAGTAAACTTAAATAAATAAATAAATAAATAAATAAATATATATATATATATATATATATATATATATATATATATATTAATAATCATTATTTGTTATTGATTAATGTTTCATAAATTAATAAATTGTATTTGAACCAACTTAAAATCTGAATTGAAGTCAAATATTATTGGTTCAATTCAATTTTGGTTAGAGTTAAAATTAAAAGGTTTTATTTTGAGTTGAGAATGATTCACTTTAACTTGATTTGATATCATCTCTATTTCTAATCATACATAAATCTAAATATGCTCCCCATTCTGAAGGTTCTATTAAAAAGTGTTATTAAAATAAATATTTTTAGGGTAATTAAATTTTTCTCTCTTTTGAAACAAATATATCTCTCCTAAAAAAGCTTAATTTCTTAATATTAATGTGGCATAAAATGATTTATTACCCATAACTCTATGTCTCTTATTAAATCTATTGAATTAGTGTGGATTTATTACAATTATCATGATAATCATTTTTACGTGCTAGAAAAAATATAGTGGTTCAATCGAGAATTCTTTTTTTATATAATTTTGATTTATTCGAAATGCATTATGCTAAAGTTTTTCTATATCCTTCTTGTTGTCTTTGTTTGATTTTTTTTTTGGATAATCTCTCATATGAGTATTATTACTTCTATTGAATTAGTGTGCCTTTGATGATTGCCCAATATCTAGGTATAAGAATCAATCGAGAGATGCAGTCATCTAAGGAAAGCCTTGCATAAAAGGGAACACAACTTAGCAAGATTCAATAAGGGTAGACACTCTCCCTGGTGAAGTTTAGCTCCAAAAAAGCTTGACTAGGGAAGCATACATCATGGATAGGTTTGGGAGGAAGGGATTGTCATAGAACACCTCAACCAAAGGAGGTTAACTTGCCTTTTTAAGGCGATCAACTTAGAGGAGAGCACCTCCACCAAAGGAATACTCACCCCATCAGCAGGAGATGTTCACCTATCCAGACTCAGGTGTAGTGATTACTCTCGCTTAGTCTATAATCATCAAAGGCACTCGCATTGAAGCCAAGTTAGATATGATAGGATACATGTATTCATCTTAGCTAATCAACGTCTATAACAATGAAATTTTATATTATTTTAATATTTTTATGTATAACTTCTCCTATTGCATTCCCAACCCTATAATTAAGGGCTTGGGAGGTATTATGGAGGTTTTTTTGGCCATTAGAGTTTATGATATTGAGCATAGATAGATTTTTTTTCTTATCCCCTTCTCTTTATCCTCCCATCATACTGATAAGTGTAAATAATGTATTATTTTATGTGTTATATTTTCAATGAAAATGTATTATTTTAGTTATATTATGCAGTAAAATATAAAAAGTGCACATAAATTCTAAGTATCATCAAGCGCTGTGACGTCGGACGAATCAACACCGCAGCGCTATTAATGATACCGCCGAAACACCACAATATTGACATGACAAGGCAGACTTCGCTGTTTAATAGTGTCACGACGTAAATATGGTTAGCTTAGTAGTGCCGCGTTCACTGTCTTTAAGCATCATGGCGTTACAATCTATCATGCCTTGGCACCAAAATTATCAATTGGGCGTCGTAGTGTTCAAAAGTCAGGAGCGCCGTAGCATAGCCGTTATAACTTTCAAAGGATACGATCTTCCAGCGAAGCGACGTGACTGTTCACTAAATAACTTATCCACATTAGCAGGAGCCCACGGTGGAGCAAAAATGTCAGCACAACAGCATTAGTTCATTTTATGGGCACTACGGTGCTAATCTTTCAAGTGTCGTAGTGCCAGTTGCCTAATTTGATTTTTTCTTTAAATTGTCATTGTGTTATATTTACATAGGAGTTCAATCACTTGTATGATTTTAGTACTTTCAAAATACTTCTCTAAATTTCTCTTAGAGTGACACTAAGAGAGTTTAGTGAAGTACTTGGTATAATCCTTTTGAGAGTTTTAGTCAGTATTTGTTAAAGCAACTTTGTAAGTTGACGGAGGATTATAGAAAAGATACTTTGATCTATCCTCGTGATATCTTTCTCTTATGTCTTTATTCTTCCATGGTATTAGTGAAAATGAGCCTGCTTAATTATTACATTATGCCTAGCTAAACCTCTTATTTTGGATTGGTAATATAAAAGGCATATTTAGTACTAATGGGCAATCTATGTTTAAGATATTTTTAATATTTACCCTGATCTTAATTTAATGCACATAGTGGCTATATGTGTAGTTAAAATTTAGTGTGATGTAGAGTCCTCAATAAAGGAGTACGAGAATAACTAGGAGTGTTAAAATAGATTATTACATGCCTGACTATAGTAGGTAAAAGATTCTAGGTTCTTAAGGAGATGATATAACTATAGGAGGTCAGTAGATATCCTTTTCACCCCATCAAGCTCGACAGAGATCTAAGGATGCATATGCTCTGGATCACATTAAATAGAAAGAGTTTCATCAAGAAAGATATGTATTTTATTATTAGCAATCCAAAACACTTTTATCAAATATTGTATTCAATATTTATCTACTTTTTTATTCAGTGATTGAATCTTAAAAACCATCATTTTTAATTGGTAGGATAATTATTGTAATTTAAGTAAATGGTACTAATAAATTTCAAGTAAGCATACTTCATCATGGGATCAATACTTTACTCTATCATTATATTACTTGATACAAGCACATTTACTTCTGTACATTAAGTGGTTATATCACAGAAAATCTAAGCATTATTTAGGGGTTGATAGAGCTCTAACAGTTTCATATAATCTTTAAGGTTCACACCCATGCTCCCATTAAATTTTTGACGCAATTGCCTGGAAAGTATTTTATTTCATGCAATTTTTACTATATTGTTAAAATTAATTATATAGTTAGACATACTTTTATTTTTGTTGTTTGATTTATTTATTGATTATATATTTGTGGTTGCATGCTTAGTAGACATAGAAAAGAATTATTGTTAATTTTTTATTCTAAAATTGAGAGAACCCTTTTTAAACTTAAAAAAACAAAAAAATTTATGAAATGGCTAACCCAATTATTCTAGACCTCTTAAGGATTTTGCAAACCCTTTAGTGGACGAAATTTATCAGAGCATTAATAGATTTACAATCCAAGCCAACAATTTTGAATTAAAATTAGTGATAATTCAAATGGTTCAAAATTTCCAGTTTGGAGGAACTCATGTTGAAAATCTTAACTTATATTTAACTAAATTCTAAAAGATTTATACTACATTTAAGTATAAGGTATTAGTGATGATGTCATTAGATATAGAGTGTTCTTAATTCCTCTAAGGGATAAAGTTAAATTTGATTGAATTTATTACCTCCAGACTCTATAACTACATGGAATGAGTTGGCTTATAAATTTCTTGGTAAGTATTTCCCATCTTTAAAGACTGTTAAACTTAGAAATGACATTAATTCTTTTACTTAGTTTGAAGGAGAATCTGTTTATGAGAGTTGGAGAGATTTAAAAAAATGGTAAAAAAAATACCCTCATCATGTATTACTTGATTGGTTGGTAAATCAAACATTTTATAATGAATTAGTAGGATCACTTAGAGCTATAATTGATATTGTAGCTAGAGGATCATTAATGTCAAAGCCATTTGATGATGCATATTAATTAATTGAAGAAATAACTACTAATAATTTTTAATGGCTTGTTGATAGGGTGTAGCCTAAGAGAGTGGCAACGATTTATGAAAATGTTGCATTATCTATCTTTTTTTTTGAAGAAAATGCAAATTCCATTAAAAAGAAACAAAAGAAAATACAGCTTAATGAAGAGACTCTAATCCATCACATTCCTCCTTTAACAAAGAAAAAAATGAAGGAGGAATGCCCACACTATTAATGTCATCCCAAATAAAATCACTAAATAAAGAAAAGTTAGCACATAAATCTACTAACTTATTACAACTTCTTTTGGTAAAACTAAAAATAACTTGATTAAACTTTCTAAGAAAAGAAAAAAGGTTGAAGTTGTCGCCACCATAAGAACCTTGAAGAAATTTTATAATATTGAAGTTGTCGCCTTCAATAATTATACCTTCTGCTTCCAACATCCAATCTTGAGTAACCTTTTCCAACGAATGAACAGCCATCAATTCCAACTGAGCTACATCCCAATGTAAACCCTTGAAACCAAACGCAAGAATGAACCTCCCTTCATGATCTCTGAATACACCACCAATACTGGCTCTACTAAAATTTAAGAGAGAAGCATCAATATTCACCTTTAACCATTCAGGTGGAGGAGGATGCCAAGAAGAAGACAGCTTAGACAGCTAATTAACATACCAGAATCCTGAATGAATATAAGGAATTGACAAAGCTAAAGCAAAAGATAAAGCATTTGCAATAGACGCTAGGCCATCTTCTTTTTCACCATGTACAAATTTATTTCTGCTTTTCCAAGTAAAGAACACTGCTGTACAATATAATTTTCCTATAAACATATTATTATACGAAAGGATCCTCAACTTATTAATGCAATTCTAAAAGAAGAGCAAATCGGAACTTTAAAACCACATTTATTCAGAAGCTTTAAAACAAGAATAAGTAATGAACATCCAGCCACTATATGATTAGAAAGAATTGCATTATGAAAAACACGCCACCAAAAGAGCTCCACACGAGGTATAAGCTTTAGTATTTTAATCCAGCTCCAATAATTTTCATCAGCCGAGTCCATTACCAGATTCTCAATAATCAGACCAGCAATAGTTTTACCAGACATTTTCTTTTTCAGTTCTAGACGATCCCTTGATAGAGCAACATTTATAGGAATCTGAAGAATTAAGTTGAGTAGCTCCTCACCAAAAAAACTCCCAAGCTGAGCAACATTCCATGATCCATCCGTAATGAAATTATTAAGACAATACCCATCTTCAAAATCAGCAACGAATGTTGGCCATTTCAGCAAACTCTTGTCAAGAATCCATGTGTCATTAAGAGTATTAATTAACTATCCATTTGCAACTTCCCATCTTACAATCAGACGGAGAAAAAGAGCACCATTCACAATAATTTTCCAAGTGGAAGAACTTCCTCTTTTGGCTTCAGCATTCCAAATATCACTACCATACTTACCAATCAAATTACGGTTAAGAAGAGAGTTGGGTTTATCAATAAAATTCCAAGCAAATTTAGCTCGAATAAGCCCTACTTTTGAAACAATATAGTGAATCCCACGTCCACGATACATTATTGGTTTACATAAAACATCCCAAGAAACATAATGAATACCAAATTTCCCATCCTTCTTATGCCAAATAAAACTTCTACACATTTTATCAAATTCATAAAATATTCCCATAGGAACCAGAGAGTGTGTAGCCAAAAGTTTAGGAAGAGAAAGACACACTGATTTTACAAGCACCAACCTTCCCTGTAAAGAAATGAACTTGTTTGACCAAGCATTTAATTTACTTAGCTCCTTATCCATGAGAATCTGAAAATTTGAAGCCCGAAGTCTCTTTAAAGCAATCTTCACTCCTAAATAATTAAACTCATTCGCAACTTTGAACCTCCACACAAGGGAAATAGCCTTCTTCTTCTTTCTACCAACAGATTTGCCAAATAACATGACAGATTTTTGCATATTAATGGTTTGACCTGACCACTTGCAATATTTTGAAATAATATATTTGATTTTTTTCACACTCTGATACTTTACTTCAAAAAAAAAAGAATATCTTCTACATTTAATAAGTGTGAAAGCATAGGGGAATTAGGAGAAATTTTAATCCCAATATTATGTCCTTCTTGGATAAATGCATTTGTCAAAAGCTGAGAGCAAATGATGAACAAATAGGCGACAAGGGACACCCTTGTCTAAAGTCACTCCTTGCTTCAATCCAACTAGAATTATTGCCATTAACCAATATAGAGAATCTAGGTTCCACTATGCATTCTAAAAGAAGCTCAGAAAATTTACAAGGAAAATTAAAATACTCCAGAACTTTCCTTAAAGATGACCACCCCATGCTATCATAAGTTTGCTCCATATCTACCTTGAAAGCCACCAATCCCTTCTTAGCTTTAGAGAATCTGAATTTATTGAACACTTCTTGAGCCAACAGAATATGTTTAGATAAAGAACGGCCTTTGATGAAAGCCGCTTGTTCTTCTGATACGATTTTATGAATAACCAACTCTAGTCTATTAAGCAACATTTTCACCACCAATTTATAAATAGACAAACAAAGACTAATATGCCGATAATTAGAAGGAAGAATTAGATTAGCAACTTTTGGAATGAGCACTATAAGAGTTTCTTTCAAAGTAGGAGACATCTTGTCAGAGGAAAAAAATGATTAATAGCCTTCCAAACATCCTTACTAATGATACTCCAATAAGCCTTAATAAAGGAAAAAGTGATTCCATCAATCCCAGGAGCAATATTACTCCCAAGGTGATCCATTACCAGTTGAAGCTCATCTTGAGAAAAGTTCTTGTCCGAAACTGATCTATCAATATCTCCAAGAGAATACATAGCATTCAGGCATCCTTAAAGAACACACCTCCTCTCCTTCCACTTATCCTTGAAGTAATCAAAGAAAACTCCTTATATTAACTTTTAATCTTCAACAACAACTCCATTTCCATCTTTAATTTGCTTGATCCAGTTAGCATTCCTTCTAGCCGTAGCATAAGAGTGAAAAAACTTTGTGTTAGAATCACCTTCTCCCATCCATTTGCTTTAGCTCTTTATCTCCACCAAGTATTCAAACGAGCGAGTGAGACATTCAACTCATGAACCTTTACCCTTAATAATTACAACCTACTTTTTGATAACCAACCTTCAGATTCCTCCAGTTGTAGTTCCAAAATCTCTCTTTTCAAATGCTCTTTGTCTCCGGATGCATTATCTATCTTGACTGCATAAGTTGTAGCTATTTCTAAAACATTGATATAATAGGAATTAATTCTGAATCATTTGGGCAATTAGAAGATAAAAATTTAATTGAGGATAATGAAATATAAGGGATTAAAAATATCCATTTTATTAGAAGACAAAATAATCCCTATTCCAATACAAACAATCCAATTTGGAGGAACCATCCTAATTTTAATTGGTCAAATATTAATGGTGGTAATAATCGATGGAATTCTGGTCAAAATAATTATAGAGTAAATTGGAACAATCTTCAGCAAGCAAATATTAATCCAAGACTAGCCTATCCTCCTGGATTTAATCAAAGCAATCAGTTTGGAAATAGAAAATCGCCATTGGAGGATGTAGTAATGCAACTATGAACTCAATTACAAAGTCAAACTATTTCTATTAAAAGATTATAAACTTAATTAAGTCAACTTGCAATTTTAGTGAGTAGTAGATGTCTTGGATCTTTGCCTAGCAATATAGAAGTAAATCCTAAAGAAAAGGAAAAATTATCCTAATAAAATTCATTTGAAGATCAATAGTCATCTACCCCAGAAAAATTAAGAAATCTAGGCAAGTTTGGTTGAAGACTATAAACTTAACGTTGTTTGGGAGGCAACAAAAATTTAGGTTTAGAAAGTTATCTAGTCTAGATGAAGACTATGAACTTAGTACTTTAAGAGAGGCAACCCAAATTTTTAGTTATGTATGCTTATTAATTTAGAAATTGCTTAAAAAAATCTTGAGAGAAGTTAGAGTACCGCATTGTTGTTATTTTTAGAGCTGCTGTGCTCGGCCGAGCATTAGTTATTTTAAAATTTTGAAATTTTGGCACTTCCTCACTCTTAAAACTTATGAAATCTATAAATTGGAAGTTACTTGTGTATCCATGATAGACCTTTTTGAAGTTAAGTGGTTTTGAGTGTCTCCTTCCACATTTTATTTAATGGATAAAAAGAAACAAAGACATTCCTTTTCTAGAAATAATAGTGATGTACATTTGAAAAATAAAGATTCCTTTTCTCTTCTCTACATGTAAAGTTCTGTTATCATTGATAAATTTCATGAATTCAAAAATTAAGTTCATGAAGATGCAAGAAAGTTCAATGCATAAATGAAAAAGATGTATGGATGCGAAATTCTTAAGTATGCATTTTCTCTTGGTCAAGATGTCTTGTTATTTGATTATAAGAAGAAATTTTACCATGAAAAACTTAAATCTCGATGGATTGGCCCTTATACTGTTATTAGAATATATCTCAATGGTGCCATCAGAATTCAAGATAAGAGGACTTTTCACATTTTTAAAGTTAATAGGCATAAATTAAAGCCTTATGGATTAGAAAATGATGTTATGTCCATTTTCTTTATGCTTGTTTAAGCAGAGAGAGGTATGATTGTTCATCTTGATTTATTTCAGAGAAGTTATTAGTTTTTGGAAAGTATGTCATGTTTGGAGTTGGATTTATGGCTAGAAGAGCCATAGTTGTATTTTTGGAGCTTAGAGCACTAGTTATCTTGTAATCATTATTTTGTTATATTTAACACATGTTTTATGTGCCTTTTATCATTCATATGAAAGTATGTGTTTGTATTTAATTATTTGTTATTATTTATTTGTATTATATTTATTTATATTTTATAAAAATTGTCCTCATGCTTATAATTATTTTCATTATCTTTTATTAATATCGTATATTTTTATTATTTTATTAAACTTAATAAAATTGATAATTAAAAATTATATAAAATTAAAATAATAATAAAACCCTAGATCATAGTTCAAATGAACATTATTTATACTTTGCAGAGTGGTAAAACTAATAATTAACTAACTTAGATCATTTAAGTTATTATTTTAATTTGAAATTATAAGTTATACCTTTATGCATTAATTTTTAAAATAAAGATGAATAATTAGAATTAAATATTATGTATGAGTAGATTAAAATTAAAAATCATAAGGAACTTGAATTTAGAATTGGTAATCTTATTAAATCCTTACATAAAATTTATTAAGATTGTAAAAGAGTTTGAAGCAAAAATTGATATTCAAAATCATTAACTATATACTCCATAAAAAAATTGTGAAAATAGTTCTAAAAAGAAAAAGAAAAGAAATAGAAGAAAAAGAAAAGATGAGTACATTCAAAAATTGGTATTAGTTAAAAGCTTAGAATTTGATTACAATCTTATACTTAAATTCATAAAAGATAAAATAAGAAAACTAATACGAATGATTGTGAACTAATGAAGTTTCAATTTTAACCACTATTATATCAAATCATTAAGCTATATTGTTTACTTTAAAATTCAAAAGTTAATTATTAAATATATAACTTGTGAATTCAAATTAAGCAATAACAAGGATGTCTGATTAATATAATTATTAGTATTTTTTTCAAACTAGAATTATAACCTTGTTCATTTTTACTACTTCTAAACTGTGATGTATTATTCTATATTTTAGTAATTTTAAATTATCAATTTTTACTTTGGTTAATTATTTAATCATAATTATAAAATTTTTATTTGTTTGAGCACAAACAAGAATTTAAGCTGTGGAGAATTTGATACATGTAAATAATGTATTATTTTATGTGTTATATTTTCAGTGAAAATGTGTTATTTTAGTTTTGTTATATAAGAAAAATATAAAAAGGGCACAAAATTCTAAGTATTATCAAGCACAATGGCATTTGAAGAATCAATGCTACAGCACCATTAAGGACACCACCAAAGCACCACAATATTAACATGGCAGTGCAGACTTCTCTGATTGACAACATTGTGATGTCAAAATGGTTAGCTTGGTAGCATCATGTTCACTGTCTTCAAGCACCTTGACATCATAATCTATTATGCTATGGCGCCAAAATTATCACTTGGGTATCATAGCATTTGAAATTCAGTAACGTTGTGGTATAGTGTTGACCTCATTTCTGTATGAGGTCATCACGATCTATTTAGACTCCTATGTGTTGATCTGATGGTTAATAATTATCCAGCTATCAATTATTTAGAACTCAATCCATACTTTAAACATCAGCCTGCACCTATCTGTAGCTGCCCACTATCCATTCAAACTTCAAACATCTAGTCTTCAATCAAACCTCAATTATATAAATAATCAACTTCAATCATCCAGTTGATATCAATCTATAATCACTTGAGGTTGCAACCTTGCACTATAGCCAGGTGACTCAATACACTACCCAGCTCAGTGCATTTTGTGAAACCCTTAAAATTTTTAATTTTTTTTTTATTGACCTAAAGTAGTCAATAATTATTTCAAGAGTCATTATAAGTTCAAATCATAAATCATCTTCTTCAGAACATTTATAGTGTTGTGTTTTAGCTTCTTTAATATTTTCATAATTTTTGGGTACTATTAAAATTTCTTAAAAAATCGACACTTGTCGGTACAAGTGGAGTTTTTGGGACTGTCATGTGTCCATTTTGCAAACTAATTTCATCAAAATTTTTTAAATAAAATGAGTTAATTTATAAATATTTTTTTTGTAATTTTTAGAATCCCTAAAAGTATTTTTATGAATTTTATATTAAAAATTAAGTATAATATATTATTATATTATTATTTTATATAAAATCAAAATATCTTAAATCACTAATCTCCCTAATCCCTATTCATTTCATTCCATAAATCAGAAATGGCTAACAAAAAGGAAATTAAGGAATTAAGAGAAAACGTGAAGAGAGAGAAAACCAAAACCTAGTTTTGGGCGACTTCGGGCCGTTTTTATCTATTAGCCCAGTTGGAAAACTTGTTTTTCTTGAGGTAAGTTACAATAAGCCCATCTCAATTTTAAAAAATATGTAATTTTTAACAAATTTTTTGATTAAAATTTTATTTTCATTAGCTAAAAATATCGATAACTTTACACAGGCAAAACTTTCACCACGTAACTTTTTATATGTTATAGAGATTACGATTATGCACATTTTGAATATTTTTAAAAATTTAATAATGTGGGTTTTGAAATTTGTGATATTTTTTTAATAAAAAATTATCCAGATATTAAAAAATAGTTATGTAGTATAATAAGAGTCTTAAAACATTATTTTACACAATCCCTCAAAATTTCATAATTTTTCAAAATGTACATTTTTTCCTAGTAGGATTCTTTATTGTTTACCGTTATACAACACTGTAATTTTGATACCTGCTTAATTACTATGTAATTGCTATAATGTGATGATATATGATCATAAGTGATTAAATTATATCTGTTGGGAGCCATAAGGGGTCAAAATTCTTTGAGATTTTATCTGTGTTAGGGAATTGCTAGGAGTTATAAGGGGCCAAAATCCTTTGAGATTCTGTCTGATATAGAGATATACAATATGTTCTGGTGCTATAAGTACAAATAAAAAGGGATTCATAAGGGGCTAGAATCCTTTAAGATTCTATCTAAGTCTTGGAAATGTGATATAAGCTACTTTGAGATATGAATTTTAATTAATTTATTTATTTAGTATTATTATTTAAATTAGGGAATAACTGTTATGTTTTTATTACATCTTTCAATATTGTGATTTTTTAACTACATTTAACTATTTTTAAATATTTAATAAAATATTTGATAAAAAAATATTTAAAAATTTAGATTAGTTTGCATAGCTTGCTGAGCTGTTATAGCTCACTATGATTTTGCTTCTAGTTTTCAGGATCTGGGAAAGAGAAAGAGATTATGGACTAGCAGTTCAAGATTATATATTAGGCCATAGTTTTTTTGCTATTTTAATTTTTGTACAGTCATGGCTAGTTAAATTTTTAGTTATATAGCTCTTACAGATAGACATGTACTGTAGTGTAGATATTTATTTTGATAAAATGAAAGAAACTTGGTATATGAGTTATTTTTAGTATTTGAATATTTTAGTAGCTTTGTAGTCTATAATTTATTTCAATGAATATTGGTAAAAAATTTGAAATAATTCAAAAAGTAAATCTTGGGATTTGCCTATTATAGCTTAACACGATAGAACCTGTCCTGATCGGGTTGGGTTAAGACAAGCTTTTGTGGTATCAAAATAATATTTTTAGAATTAGACTGTAAAATAGAGCTATAGGAATTGATCTGTAAGTCTAGCGTAGTAGTTTCAAATATGTCTGGGTATTCATTATTTTTGTTTCATGTGCATGTGGGTTCAATTTTATATTCTATGTGATCATGAATCCCTCAGACCTAGATATGACCAATGAACAGAGTGCTAATCAGGCAGCTCTTATATATAGTACTATTCTGATAATTAGTTTAGATCAATTTCACAGTTTGCTACTTTGATAGTCCAGATGATGGGTGAGGCACAAAGTAGGGTTTCTATTGTTACATTTAAAGAGGTAGACAAATATCTATAGATGTTTCTAAGATTAAAGCCTCCGAGATTCTAGGGTACTGTTGAGCCCAAAGTAGTAGATGACTAATTAAGAAGGCTAGAAAAGATATTTGACGGTATGCAGTGTCCTCCTGAGAGGAAGGTACCATTAGTAGCCTTTTTATTAGATGGTGAGGCAGAGCATTGGTGGATGAGATAGTAGGAGGAAAAATTTTAAGGGAGATTGAACTCTATGATTATCTGGGAGGTGTTCTTTGATGTATTTAAAGCCTGATTTGTACCACCTTCTGCATGATAACAAATACCGGAGACTTTTCTAAGGTTGGTTTAAGGTAGCAGGATAGTTATGCAATATGAGGTAGAGTTTATTACTTTGGCTAGATATGCTCCATAGTTTATTAACACACTTGTGGATAAGTGATACAGGTTCCTGAGAGGACTTCGGGATAGCCTAAGAAAGCCTCTTGTGCCATTTCACATTTTTGATTTCTCTGAGCTTATGGAGAGAGCTCATTTGATAGAGAATGACTTGATGGCTAATCCGTAGTAGTGGAATGCTAGTAGGAGAGGTTCAGTGGTGAGATTTTTGGTTGTGGCTTTTTTGGGAAGAAGAGTATATTTACTCCTGGAGATTCCATGAGAGGTGGACATTCAGCATGTACAGTAGTCTCTTGAAGTGGCAGCATAGCCAATTCTAGTTCTGTTAGTGGGAAACCTGTGTGCCAGAGTTATGGAAGATGTCATTCTAGTCAGTGATATAGAATGATTGGATAGTGCTTCAGATGCGATCAAATAGGGAATCGGGTAGTAGAGTGTCCATAGATAGGATTTGATCAACATTCTAGTCTAGATTTGAGAGCTTTATCAGACTGGCAGGGAGACCAAGGGAAGTTCCTCTCCATACTTTTTCTAAGGGACCAACTAGTATAGCAGGTGGCTGGGGTTAGTGGAAAGGAGGCCATCTAGTAGTGATCAGAGAGAGCCTAGTAGTTCTATTGCTCAAGCTCTAGTTCAGCCATGTGTATATAGTTTGACTCAGTAGAAAGGTCGTGATGCTCTAGATGTTGTTACTGGTATGGTTTATATTTTAAAGCTTCCATGTCATGTTTTATTTGATTCTGGAGCTAGTCATTCCTTTATTTTCGAGCATTTCTTTGATTTATTATACTTGGCTTTAGTTATACTGCCTATTTTTCTTTTTTATTATTTTGTTAAATGGATATAGTATAATAGCTAGTAGATTTTATTTTTGTGATATTGAGATTTCTGATAAAAAGTGGAAATCTAATTTTATTTTATTACCCATTTTATCATATGATGTTATTTTGGATATGAATTAGTTGAGTCAGTATGGGGCTTAGATTAATTGCTTGAAGAAGTGAGTTATATTATTTATGGGTGATGAGAGTTATGTATTTCAAGGAGTTAGAGTTATTTTATCCTATTTGATCTCTGCATTAGAAGTAGATAAATTAAGGAAGAAGGGTTGTATGGTATTTCAAGCATCAATTTGGGATAGGAGTATAAATGCTGGTTCTCTTTTTGATATCTCGATAGTACTAGATTTTTCAGATATATTTTTAGATGAGTTAGTAAGTTTACCTCTAAATAGAGACTTAGAGTCTTGTATTGACATATTTTTGGGTATGGCTCTGATATCTAGAGCTCCATATAGGATGGCACCTAAGGAGCTTCAGGAGTTGGTTAATAGAGGATTTGTTCATCCTAGTGCGTCTCCTTGGGGAACACCTATTTTATTTGTAAAGAATAAGAATGGTACGATGCGTATGTGTATTGACTACAGAAAGTTGAATAAAGTCACTATCAAGAACAAGTATCCACTACAATGGATTGATGATCTATTCAATCAGCTTGCTGGATCTTCTGTATTCTCAAAGATTGATCTGCAATCTGGTTACTATTAGGTGAAGGTGAGAGAGGCTGATGTGATGAATATAGCTTTCAGTACTCAGTATGGACACTACGAGTTTTTGGTTATACCATTTAGGCTGAATAATACACCAACTATTTTTATGGATATGTTGAACATAATATTTAGAGATTAACTGGGTCAATTTGTGATTATTTTTATAGGCGATATTTTAATATATTTTACTTCTGATGAAGATCATGTCAGACATCTGAGGTGTGTATTGGAGACCTTGAGACAACACTAATTATATATAAAATTCTCCAAATATGAGTTTTGGTAGAGGAGTATTTCTTTTCTAGGACATGTGATGAGTGGTGATGGCATCTTTGTTAATCCCTAGAATGTTCAAACTATCACTGATTGGCCGAGGCCTACTACTGTGTTTGATATATGCAATTTCATGGGTATAGCTGGATATTACAGGAAGTTCAAATTTCTGCACCTCTGACGAGATTGACTTAGAAGTCAGTAGCTTTTATCTAGACACCAGAGTGTGAGGATATTTTTTAGAGATTAAAGGATTGTTTGACTTCTGCTCTAGTTTTGGCTCTTCCATCTAGTATAGAAGGATTTCAGGTATTCATTGATGCTTCACTGAGAGGTTTTGGGTGTGTTTTCATGTAGTATGGTTGAGTGATAGCTTATGCTTCAAGAAAGTTGAAGCCACATGAAAGGAACTATCTGACACATAATCTAGAGTTGGCTACTATTATATTTGCTTTGAAGATTTAGCAGCATTATTTATACGATGTTAGGCGTGAGATTTTTACTGATCATTATAATCAGAAGTACAAATTCACTTAGAAGGATCTGAATTTGAGGCAAAGGAGGTGACTTGAGTTGATCAAGGATTATGATCTAACTATACAGTATAAGCCTGGTAAGGCTAATGTGGTGGCAGATGCTCTGAGTAGAAAGTCTTATATATTATCTTGTATGTAGCTCACTTCTGATGAGTATTTGATATGAGATATAGAGAGATTATTATTAGAGGTAATTTCTTCTACTAATTGGGATTCTAATATAGTGACTCAGATGAATATTCAACCTTCTTTAGAAAAATAGTTTCATGGAGCTCAAAAATTAGATGCTAAATATCTGAAGTTGATTAATCAGATCAAATATGGTAAGAAATTTGAACTATGAGTTTCTAATTCTGGTATTATTTTCTATAAGGATAGACTTTGGGTTCCTATGTTTAGAGATCTGAGGCAGGAGATTTTATATGATGCTCATTATTCAAGCTATACTATTCATCTAGGAAGTAGCAAGATGTACAGAGATTTGAAGGGTATGTTTTGGTGGCCTCGATTATAGAAGAACATAGCAAAGTTTGTATCAAAGTGTGAGGCCTGTCAGCTAGTGAAGGTAGAGCATCAACGATCAGGAGGTCTTCTCTAGTCGTTACCTATTCTAGAGTGGAAATGGGAAAAGGTAACAATGGATTTTGCTATGGGTTCTCCTAAATCGAGGTAAGGGCATGATGCTATTTGGGTTATGGTCAATCAATTGACAAAATTTGCCTAATTCATTCAGATTCAAGCAGATCCAGTGGATAGGTTAGTACATATCTATGTTAAAGATATTGTCAGGTTATATGGTGTGCCAAAGGTGATTGTATCTGATCAGGATGGCAGGTTTACTTCCAAATTATGGAGATGTATTCAATAGAGACTCGATACAAAGTTGCACTTTAGTATGACTTTTCATCCGCAGATAGTCGGACAGTCCAAAAGGACTATTCAGGTTGTGGAGGATCTTCTGAGACTATGTGTTTTGGATTTTGGGATAGTTAGGAGGATTATATCCCGTTGATAGAGTTTGCATATAATAATAGTTATCAGTCCAACATAGGTATGACTCCTTATGAAGCTCTATATGGTAGAAAATATAGGACTCCTTTGATTTTGTAGAGGTGGGAGATAGACAAGGGATATGTTCAGCCTTTATGGATGATACTACAACAAATGTCCTTTTGATAAGAGAAAGGTTAAAACTTGTATAGGATAGGCAGAAGAAGTACTATAATAAAAAATACATGTTAGTTGAGTTTCAGATTGGTGACGTAGTTTATGTCAAAGTCAGCCCTATTAAAGGTGTCAGTAGATTTGAGAGAATCAGCAAGCTCAGTCTAAGGTATATTGAATCTTTTAAGATCATTGAGTGAATTGGTAGTTCTGCTTATAGGTTATTTTTATCTTATCATATGTTTGATATACACAGTGTGTTTCATGTACCTTCTTTGTAAAAATGAATATTTGATTCTGGGAAGAGATTATCTGTTGAGGATGTTGACATTTGTCCGAATCTATAATATAGGGAAGAATCCAAAAGATTTTTGGCATATAATGTGTGAAATGGAGAAGCAAATAGATTCCTATGGTCAAAGTACAGTAGAAGCATAAAACTACTAGAGAGACTACTTGGGAGAAGGAATTTGCGATGAGCCAATTTTATCTAGATTTATTTTGACTCATTCTATTTTGAGAATATCGATGATGACATTTTTCTTAAGGTGGGTAGATTGTGAAACCCTTAAAATTTTCAAGATTTTTTTGTTGACCTAGAGCAGTCAATAATTATTTCAGGAGTCATTATAAGTCCAAATCATAAATCAGCTTTGCCAGAATATTTATAGTGTTGTGTTTTAACTTTTTAATTTTTTTATAATTTTTGGGCACTATTAAAATTTCTTAAGAAATCGGCACCTATCGGTATAAGTGGAGTTTATAGGACCGTCAGGTGTTCGTTTTACAAACTAATTTCATGAGAATTTTTTAAATAAAATGAGTTAATTTTTGAATATTTTTTTAAAATTTTCAAAATTTCTAAAAGTATTTCTATGAATTTATAATAAAAATTAATAATAATAATAATAATAATATATTATTATTATTATTTTATATAAAATCAAAATATTAAATCACTAATCTCCCTAATCCCTATTCATTTCATTTCCATAATTTAAAAAAGGCTAACACAAAGGAAATTGAGGAATTAATGGAAAAAGTGAAGAGAGAGAAAACCAAAACCTAGTTTTGGGTGACTTCAGGTCATTTTCATTAGTCGGCCTAGTTGGGAAACTTATTCGTGTAGAGATAAGTTACATTATACCCTTCTCAATTTTAAAAAAATATGCAATTATTAGTGAATTTTTTGATTAAAATTTTATTTCTATTAGCGAAAAACACAGATAACTTTGCACAGGTAAAACTTTCACTGCGTAACTTTTTATATGTTATAAAGATTGCAATTATACATATTTTGAATATTTTCTAGAAATTTTACAATGGGGCTTTTAAAAATTATGATGTTTTTTTAATAGAAAATTATCTAGATGTAAATAATAGTGGTGTAGTTTAATAAAAGTCTTAAAACATCAATTATACAATCTCTAGTAATTTGGTAATTATTTGATAATGTGCATTTTTGCCTAGTAGAATTTTCTATTATCTACCGTTATACAACACTGTGTTGTTTTGATACATACTCAATTACTCTTTAATTGTTATAATTTGATGATATATATGCATATGTGATTAAATTATATCTTTGGGATCCATCAGTGGCCAGAATCCTCTAAGATTTTATCTGTGTCAGAGAATTGCTAAGAGTTATAAGAGGCCAAAATCTTTTGAGATTCTGTCTGAGACAGGAATATGTATTATGTTATGGTGTTATAAGAATAAATAAAAAGGGAGTCATAAGGGGCCAAAATCCTTTGAGGTTATGTTTAAGTCTAGGAAATGTGATATGAACTGCTTTGTGATATAAATTTTAATTTATTTATTTGTTCAATATTATTTTTTAAATCAAGGAATAACTGCTATGCATTTATTACATATTTCAATATAGTGATTTATTTAAATAATATTTAACTATTTTAAGGATTTAGCAAAATATTTGATAAAAGAATATTTAAAAATTTTGATTGATTTGTGTGGCTTACTAAGCTATTGTAGCTCACTGTGATTTTGCTTCTAATTTTTAGGATTTGGAAAGGAGGAGATTAGGGACTAGCTATTCAAGATCAGATATGAGGTCATATGTATTTTGCTATTTTAATTTTTATGCAGTCATGGGTAGTTAAATTTTTAGCTATGATAGCTCTTGCCTGTAGCCATATAATGTAGCATAGATATTTATTTTTATAAAATGAAAGAAACATGGTGGATGAGTTATTTTTAGTACTTAGATATTTTAGTAGCTCTATAGTCTGTATTTTATTTCAATGAATATTGGTAAAAGATTTGAAATAATTCCAAAACCAGATCTTGGGATTTGCTTGTCACAGCTCAACACGATAGGACCTATCATGATCAATTTGGGTTATAACATATTGGCAGCTAGTGACCACCTCCATTGGGTCTAAAATATCAATTTGAATTTGTTAGACCCAACTCCAACTCCTGGTCTGATCTGGTTGATTATATCAACCATGGTTGGCCATATCAATCATAAATCATAATCTTTTGGGTTCAGTGTACTGCTTAACCTGATACACTAACCATTTGACTTTAATCATGCTCAGATATCCTCACTAGGAACTCCACATATCAAATCATGCATCACTGGCCACTTGGGCTAGTGGTTGACCCAATTTGACTTAGTTGAGCTAGCTCTCTCGTTAATTTTATATAACCTCCAAATTAATTCTAGTCTTCATTAAATTCATTTGAACACCCCCCTAGTGAAATGGACATGATTGGTCACGTTGACCCAATCAATAGTTGACTTAGTTAACTGAACCAAAGTTTGGTTAAACTTGACCTATTTGGATCAAATCACCACATGTATTCAATGTAAACTCCATCAAGCCTTCATCTTCATTTCATTTCATAGTTTGAATGTATTCAAACTTACCATGAATCAATCCATAGGGAGTTTGACTAAGTTAACTCAAAGTATTTGGTCAAACTCCACCCCACATTCACTCATTCACTCTTACATTGGGCCTAGCACTCATGATCCCTTCCACTCTAGCTCAAAAGAAAATCTACTCCTTCAAGTCCACCTCATTAGTCAACTTGACCAGTTGAATGGTCAAAACTAGGAGCTTATATAACTTTAATTGGTTAAATTATATGACACTATGCCTTTCTCTCCATCCTAAGCTATTTAGGTAACTCTATATTTTCCTAAAAGCTCTCTAAATTTCCTTTAAACTGAGCTTAGGCCCTGGCCTAGCCCAAAAGAGCAAATGTGGTCACCCTCCCATGCATGGCCACCCAATGATATCCTAGCTCTCCCAGCCTTTGGCTTTGCCATTCAACCACCTTGGATAGGTATAGGGCATCTAAGGGAAGGCTCCGAGACATCTCAACCGTTCATGCAAGCCTAAGGGTTTTGAATTAACCTAATGAACTAATTTCATTCAAGAGATATTTTCTCACTACCCAAGCTCTCTCTAGCAAAACCCCTATTTCATTTTTTCTTTAGAGAGGTTCCTCCACATTCCCCAAGTAAGAAACTGGCGATGAGATTTCAGCGAAATATGCTCCCTAGTCCATCCAAGTTGAATAGCTCATGATCCAGACCATTCCAGCAGTCGAACTCTTCAATGGAGTTTTTTTAGAAGTCTCAAGGAGCTTAGCGAGCCAAAGTTTGGCCATTTACACCCATTGGATCGAGGTAAAAGTGAAACCCTAACTACTAGATCTAGGATTTAATATGTTTTGCATGTGAAGCATATTTAAACATAAAAATAACTCTCATTCTCCTCTTTATTCATATTTTATAATATTCTAAAGTTTCATGCCATTTAAACTATCCTACGATATGTTTAGAAAGCCTTTTTAGTTTAGTTTTTTGGTCATTCTCAAGTAGAAGACAAAATCACAGTAATCTGTTTCTTTTATTTTGATCAAACAATTGTGATATAGCTCCAAATTGCATAGAAATAATATTGTACGATCTCTATATTATACAGTACAATCACCAGTATGATTCTACTCAAAATAGGTATAAAATATCTTACTATATGATTTTGGATCATGCTGTATGATATGGATCGTCCAATACGATCTGAGATCCGTACAATATGATCCTTGGTTCAAAAGAGGATAGAAACTTTGAAAAATGGCCAAAAAGCCATTTCTTATTTAAAAATTCTTAAATAATTCTAAAAAATTCCAACTTGAGCAAATTCAAAGGAATTGGACTCCTTTAAGGGTCTAATATTTATTAAAAATATCAAACTTTCAGAATTTACTCAAAATAAAAAAGTCAACTATTTGGTCAACTTTAGTTCAAAAACATGCCCAAACTTTAAAAAATCATAACGTAATCTACAAAAATTCAAATCTAGCAAACTTAGAGTACTTTTACTCATCTTAAGGTCTAATATGTAGAAAAAATTATTAAAACTCCATAATTTAATTAAATTTAAAATGTTAAAATTAGACCCCTTAATTTAATGAATTAAAATAATTCATAAAATAAAAAATTTAACAATTGATCAAAATTCCAACAAACTTTAATCTTATCATTAAAATTGGATAACCAACCTTAAAATATATAATAAATGCTCCATTAATAAAGTTTTTAGGATAGACTACCTTGACTTGTGGGGCTAGGTATTCTAAGGAGACTTGGTTTCTCGAGCCCACTATGACAACACCACGAATGGATTCAATAGAGTGCAAAACTTTAAAATTAATTTATTTTTAATTATTTAAACAAATTAAATCATTAATTCAACTGCATCAACTTAGTTTTTAGGATTGACTAGCTTGAACTGTCAGGCTACGTGTTCTAAGAAGGCATGGTTTCTCGAGCCCACTATGATAATGCCACGAATGATTAATAGCAAACAAAATTAATTAACTTAATAATTCAAACTAACAATTAACTAATTAATTTAAAAATTATCAATCCTTAAGTTCAACAAATTAAATTAATTAATAATATTGGTTGCTATTAGGTAACCTGGGCCTACGAGGCTATTAACTTCACGACACTAGTGTAAACAAAGATAAAAACCACTAAACATTAAGAATTCATCTTAATACTAACATTAAAACAAAAATACTTAAACTCAAATTAAAATCCCTTTTGACTTATAATAAATATTAAAAAATTAGACAAGTTTAACAACTACCCAACATAGGAACATATATGCTACAAAGCCTGACGCACACACTTTAAATAGTTTGTTAGGATAGCCAATCCTGATTTTAGGCTAGGCCGGTGTTTTCCTTTCCTGTTGTTTGTGTGCTGAGATTTTTTATGGATTTCATTATATACTGGTTGCTATAATTGATTGATGTGATTCATTATGATGTGTTAATTTTAATATGCAATCTATGAATTGATGTGATGGGCATTAGATTACTCCTAGGTTAGGAATGATCTAGATGCTCATAGAATTTTTTATAGGTGGCCATATTCGTGCAGGGCTAAAATAAAGGGGGAAAATTAAAATTTAACTGATAAATTTTCTGCAGGTGCTACAAATTAGTAAGCCCCCTTAAAATTAAAAGAGCTTGCCCAAGCATGATTATGCTCTAATTTGAGCAATTTGATAATATAACTGCTTGAGATTATCAATGATTTTGATTCTAATTGCTTAGGATAACCAGACAGGTTATCTAGAGTCTTTTAAATTTTTAATATGTATTTTAATTTAATTGAGTTGTGAAAGTAAATTTTAAGATGAGATATTAACCATCCAATTTGAAGTCCAAAGAAAAGGGAAATATCCCCTTATGAGAGAGTTCCCTTCTTTTGGAAATTCAAATTAGGATGATTTAAAAATCTAAAGAGGAAAGAAACACCCTATCGGGGAGGAGTTCTTTCCATTTGGATACTTGGTCCTAATGAATCCAAGGAGCTCATAAAAGGGAGGAAGATGAATAAAGGATGACATCAAAAATATCCTATTCTTAAAATTACTTACGTCATTTCTTGGACTAGAATCCGGGTTGTTGTCAGTGATACCCAGCCACTTTTAATTTTTGCAGACCCTGGGTTGTAATTAAGTATATTTTCCACATAGACTTTTTACACTTACATGATTTATTTTGATTCATTGATTTGATAAATGTATTTAATCTTGCACAGTAAGAGTTTCATAATCTTTCTAGGTTTCTTACTCTTGCATGCCAATTTTATTTTTTCCTAGAAGCGTTTAAGCAGTTTAAGGACTAAAAATTTTCTACTTATAATTTAAATAAAAAATTTAGGCAAATATAGAAAGATAAATAATTTTAAGAAGTAAGCTCAGGTTCATCGAGGGTCTCATGCACACATATTAAATCTTCTCTCCTTGTTAGGAACTTCCCTTCCTGTGGGTTATGGTAAACCACCTGACCTATTAGGGTGGAGTTTTGTCTATGATATGTTGTGCAATCTCTAAGGAAAGATCTATTTTCTAAGACAAATTTTAAATTGCTTCATATTATTTATACATACAAGGTCAGTCAGCATGTATTGCATTAAAAACTAATTAAAGAATTAAAATTTTAATTACACTCGAGCATAATCACCCTACATAAGTAAAGGGACCAATTAGGACATTCTCTAGAGGTCGACTCTAATTTCTCAAAACTTAAATAATAGCCCACCCATCTTTCATAAAAGGCTAGATACATAGATTTAAAATGCCTAAGTTGTTAGCTGGCTCCCCAATCTAAGCTAGGATAAGTCCAGATCTACACATCATTAGTTAGGTTCAGGCCACTATGGTTTAGTGCCCAAAATAAACTTAGGGTTCGGGGCAGACCCAAAATTATAAGACACCAATTTCAGGAATAAAATCCCAATATTCTAATAAATTGATAACCCAAATTAAAATTTTATCTAATCCAAATATTAAAGCCCAACACATAGGGTAGACAAAGACATTTTTGAATTATTTTAAAATCCCAAAGTTCCTCCTACTCCTCCTCTAATAGTCTCCAAAAATAAATGTCCAAATTTGATCCAAACCCAGTTGAAACTCTAACCTCACTCCTTTGATATCACTCATTAAAAATTCAAAATAAAATTTCTACCATTATTTTAATCAAGAGTATTCATAGGAAACTCGAGCTTCATATGATGTTATTAACTATGAGGGCTTACCTTCATAGGAGATTTAAAGACCCCAGATCAATTTAAAAAAAAAATTAATTCTCTTTGAAAAAATCAAAATTAAAGACCATCATTATCATCATATTCGAATGATTGATAATAAATAATATTCTCATTCCTTGGAAAGATATATCATTTGTTATCATGATTTTGATTATGAAATTAATGATAACACTATTGCAAATCTGGTTTTGATGATGACAAACATGTTTCTATTGTGTTTTTCTTGGCTAACCCGTTTCAGGCATAGAAGATCACGAGCAACTCAAGCCAACTCAAGATCGGGTCCAAGTGTGTCTAAGTGTACTATTTTCTTTTTCTTGAGTCAATTGTAATGTAACTGATCCCCTAGCTAAGTAACCTTGCACACACACACTCAGGGGGAGAGCTTGAGTGAATTAGTGTTTCTGTTCATGTTTTTGTTCAGATCGTCCTGGACGATAGTCACACCGTCCTGGACAATCATGTAAAAATAAAAACCCTAATTAGGGTGACCAAGTTAAGTGTGTCTGATTAAGCAGATCGTCCTGGACGATCATTGCATCGTACGGGACGATATGCTCAAATCAGAAATTCTCTGTCGCTAGATCAAGTTAAGCAAGTTTTTATTTTAAGATATTTGGTCTGATCGTCCCGGATGATACGTGTATCGTCCTGGATGATCCAGTACAATCATGCTTAAATTAGTCTGGTAATTAAGAAAAGTAGTTAATACTTGATTGATACGATCATATCATCCTGGACGATCGTAGGATCGTCTTGGACGAAACTGATCGTCTAGTGTGTTTTAGCTGTACGTCCAGAGTGGTACTAAGGATGATTTGGGCACATTTTGAACTAATCGTATAGGATGATATCCTTATTATCCTGGACGATCAAGTCATTTTTGGGTCATCTAGCACAAGTTTCTCTGGACTACCCGAGCGATCTTCTGGATGAAATTCCTTAATTTACACTAATCATCCCGGACGATCGCAGAATCGTACGGGACGATATGAACAACTTTTTCTACTGATCATCCAAAAGAGCTAGATCGTCCAGGCTGAAGCAGCTGATTTTGTACTGATCATACAGGATGATCTATATGTTGAAATCCAGGATCCCGAGCACTTAATTTTGATGGTGACAACTAATACTTTCTGAGTACATATAGACTTCCATTTGATTATAAATGTTTAATCTTTGTATATGAGGACTAACATTTCAGGTCAGATGCACACTGCTAAAGATTGCTGGAGACTCAAATTGGGTAGAATAGGATGTTGAAGAGTGTGTAATTTTTATTTCTTTAATTTTTTCTTTTTGAGTCTGCCACAGAAGCATGCATGTGAAAGGAGCAACAATGCACACACACAGGGGGAGATTTTTCTTTTAAAATGATTAATTTTTTTTAACACATCGTACTGTACGATCTTGGATCGTACTGTACGATTAATTAAAATACTCAGGCTAACGGCTAATTTTCTAATGTTTATGTTTACAAACTTATCGTACTATACGATCCATATCGTACTGTACGATAATATCATACTGTACGATAATATCGTACTGTACGATAATATCGTACTGTGAAACCCTAGCCGCCAGAATAAGTTTGGTAAGTTTTCAAATTTGATTTTTTGAACTGATCGTACTGTACGATACTATTCGTACTGTACGATTAATTAAAACTTGCCAAAATTATCTCCCTAATCAGGAAATAAATGTTGGTTTCTAATTAATATGTCGATCGTACTGTACGACTGACAGAGACGATTTCATTCGTCCCAGAGATCGTACTAGATGAAACCAAGGTTTTATGTTCTGTTCGTCCTGGACGATATTCGTATCGTACAGGACGATATCAAGAAATGAACTAATCGTACGGTACGACTGGTGGAGTGCTGGACGATTGAAAGAGATGATTTTCTTCGTCCCAGCGATCGTACCAGACGATCCCAAGAAATTTTGAACTGATCGTACTGGACGATATTCCTATCATACAGGACGATATCATGAAAAACACTATTCATACTATACGATTAAATGAGTGCTAAACGACTGACAGAGACGAGTTCTTTCGTCCTGAGGTTCGTCCCACAGTTCGTCCCGTACGAACAGTACGAATCAATAGTATCGTACTGTACGATATACATATCGTACTGTACGATATGAATAAAATTCGATACCTGTTCGTCTGTACTCGTACTGGACGGAGCTGTAATTGAACTAATCGTACTGTACGATTATAAATCATACTGTACGAACAGAAACGCAAAAGTTGAAATTTTTAGGGTTTTCTGAAGCCTGATATAAAAAACAACTTATTATTTTTCTAGAGGGGTTGTTGATCAATCCTTTGCTGTGAGAAGCTTAGAGGAAGAAGGGGATTCGTAGAGAGAAGTTTTTGGAGAGATCTAGGGCTTGAGAGAGGAAGGTGAAGGTGAGCTTGAGCGTGAGGGAGAAGTAGTGTGAGGGGATCGCACGGTGGCTCCAAGCTAGCTGTATGCTTTGCTCCTCTTGTGGCTTTGGAAGCTTCAAGAATGTTCTCGAGGGAAGAGTCACTTCAAGATCAACATCGCCAAGGTACTCTGCCATCTCCAGGAGGGAGAAAAAGGAGAAGGTCCGCTGCCGTCACCAGGAGGGTGACATAGCGTTTGGTATTCCGCCGCACCGAGGGAGGTGAAAGTGAGTATTGTAAAGGCTTCTCCGCCTTGCTGTGGGGGCAAAAGGAGAGTCAACTTTTATTAGTGCAAATCCCGGAGTAGAGGACTCCGGGGAGTGGACGTAGGTCAAGTGACCGAACCACTATAAAAATCTCTGGTGTGTTTTTTCCTGTTTACCGTACTTTACTTTTCATGCTTTAAATTTGTGCGTTTTAATTGCTTGGTGAAAAATCGGTATTTAAATATTGTAGTGTAAAATCCAAAATTGAACTGTCAATTTCGTAGTTGTGAACGTTGTATTTGCTTCCGCACGTTAGTCGTTAAATTATGTTTTAAAAATACAAAAAAATTAGAACTCTTGTGTAGGGTTAAATTTTTAAAATACCAATTCACCCCCCCTCTTGGCGCATCTCGTACTTTCAAGTGGTATCAGAGAGGGGTTTCAAAATAGTGTTTTAGAAAACCTAGAAACGTAAGATCCATGGCTCAATTTGGTAACCGTAACACTACGGAGGGTTATTCCATAACTCGTCCACCTTTGTTTGACAACATACCGTTTGATTTTTGGAAAATACGCATGTCTACATTTTTACAGTCTTTAGACTATCGCATGTGGATGTTAGTCCAAGAAGGTTATTCTGCACCGTTTCGTATGTTGAATGGAGTGAAAACTGAACTGTCATTTAATGAATTGAGCATTGAGGATAGAGAATTTGCACAACTGAATGCTAAATGTCTAAACTGTTTCTTTTGCGCATTAAAATCAGAAGACTATATGCGAGTATCAACGTGTACTACTGGTAAACAAATTTGGGACAAACTGTGTATCACGTACGAAGGAACTAGTGAGGTCAAACAATCTAGGTTGAACATACTGTTACATGATTACGAACTGTTCCGCATGAAACCTAGTGAAACTATAACTGACATGTACACTCGATTCACCCAGATTGTAACATCACTGCATGCTTTAGGAAGAGAGTTGTCTAACTCAGAAAAAGTAAACAAAATACTGCGATGTTTGCCTAGCTCATACGATGCTAAAATCACTGCAATAACTGAGTCAAAAGACCTAAATGTTTATTCTATTGATAATTTGCTTGGGTCACTCATTGCCTACGAGCAAGGAGTGAGTCAACAACAAAGTGATGCAGGTGAAAAGAAAAAGGAGCGAGCAGTGGCTTTAAAAGCAAATAATTCTGAAAGTGACAGCTCAGCAGCGGAGGAAGATGACGACATAGCTTTGATGACTCGTCAGTTCAAAAATTTTCTGAAAAGAAAGCAGCGCCATCATTAAAGCAATTGGAACAAAGGTAAGAACTCAAAGTATACTAAGGTTGCATCTGAAACAATTTGCTTTGAGTGCAGGAAACCCGGTCATCTCCGAGCTGATTGCCCCAACATCAAAACTCATCAAACCAAGGAGAAGGGTGAGGAAAGATCTAAGTTCAAGAAGGGCAAGTTTAAGACTCAGAAAGCTTTTTGGGCCGACTCTGCCTCAGACTCATCGGAAGAAGAAGCAGAGGAGGAGGTAACAAATCTGTGTCTTATGACTAATGATAATCTTGATCAATCAGATCAAGATGAGGTATGTCAACTGTCTTACGATGAACTGCTTGTTATTTCTGAAAAAATCCATGACTCGTATAGAAAATTAAAGAAAAAGCATGCTAGTCTTAATACTGAGTTTAGTACTTTACAAAAGGAACATGCTAGTGTAGTAAAAAATTTTTCTGACTTAGATAGAGATCATATGTCGTTGCTTGATGAATACGATGCATTAAACAAGAAGCATATTGAGTTAACCACTGCACATGAAACCTTGAAATCATCGCATGTTGAATTAGATAATGCATTTAAGGAACTAGAAGAACTATCAGGGGAACTTAGTAGTAGTGAGCATGCATTGAGATTCGAATATGCTAGTCTTAACCAAGAGAACAAATTCTTAAATGAAAAACTTCATGCATACGAGAATAACAAAAAACCTCCCACGTTTGCTGAATTCTTTCAGCCTCCACCATGTGAATCATCTCATTCAAAACCAGCACGACATGCATCATCCAAACCCAGAAATAGGCACTACCACCCTCGTAGATTAGTGAACCCATTTCCAGGTGTTGGATGTTATTCTTGTGGCATGCTAGGTCACATAGCTCGCACGTGCTCAATTCACTATAGGACACATCTAGTGTGGAGACCAAAATCGCAATCATCACAGCATAACATGCATACATTCCATTCATATAAGCATGATGTGGAACCCAAACTCACTTGGGTTCCCAAAGCTAATCCATGATTGACATTGTAGGGGTGCTCTCACAAAAGACCTAGTGAGAGTATGTGGTACCTGGACAGTGGCTGCTCAAGACACATGACTGGAGACATGAAGCAGTTTGTGACACTGGAGGCCAGGTCAGGAGGCAAGGTAACTTTGGGAGACAACACCACCAGAAAAGTGGTGGGCTCAGGTAACATTGGAAATACTAAAAATTTAATTATTGAGAATGTACTTTTAGTGGATGGTTTAAAGCACAATCTTTTAAGTATAAGTCAACTATGTGACAAGGGTTTTGATATAAAATTTTTGTCTAACAAATGCATGATTAGTTTAAATGATTCACTTGTGTTAGAAGGAAAACGTATAAACAATGTTTACATGTTAGACTTGAACTGCATTGAAACCTCAAATTCCTTGTGCCTGAAAACAATAGCAGATGACTCTTGGCTATGGCATAGGAGACTATGCCATGCTAGTATGAAAACACTTAGGAACATCACTCAGAAAGACTTAGTTAGAGGCATACCAAAGTTAGACTTTACTAAGGACCATCTTTGTGATGCTTGCCAATTAGGAAAACAAGTTAAATCTTCATTTCATGCAATCAAGGATATCAGCACCACTAGGCCACTAGAAACTCTCCACATGGACCTGTTCGGACCTGTTAGTACAGCCAGCCTAGGAGGGAAGTTGTATGGGTTTGTAATAGTAGATGACTACTCTAGGTTTACTTGGGTGAAATTCCTAGCTCATAAGAGTGAGTCATTTGAAGAATTTAGAGTTTTCTCCACTTGGATTCAAAGGAAATTAGGATGTGTAATTTCAACAATTCATAGTGATCACGGTGGGGAATTTGAGAATGATAAGTTTGAATCGTTTTGTAAAGAGGTTGGAATGGAACATAATTTCTCTGCCCCTAGAACTCCTCAGCAAAATGGAATAGCAGAAAGAAAGAATAGAACGTTAGTTGAAGCTGCTAGGGCTATGTTAGCTGAATACACTCTCCCTAGATACTTTTGGGCAGAAGCAGTAAATACCGCATGCTATGTATTAAATAGGGTAAATGTTAGGTCCAAACTTAATAAGACACCCTATGAGTTGCTTAAGGGTAGGACACCCAATCTTTCCCACTTACACGTTTTCGGATGCAAATGCTTCATCCTAATCAATGGCAAGTCACCCTTAGGAAAGTTCGATCCTAAATCTGATGAAGGTGTTTTCCTAGGCTACTCATCTGTAGGTAAAGCTTATAGAATATTCAATAAGAGAACCCTAGTAGTAGAAGAGTCCACTCATGTAGTATTTGATGAATCCAATAAGACATCGGAACCTAATCATGAAGAAGAAGAAGCTGAGGTTATACGGGGAGTAGAAACCATTACCATAGAGACTAGAGCAGAACCTCAGGAACATCTGCCTAAAGATTGGAAATTTTCTTCTAGTCATCCTAGAGAGCTGATCTTAGGAGACCCATCAGAAGGGGTAAAAACTAGGCATGGACTTAGGAAAGAGGTTAGCCATTCTGCATTCATATCTATGATTGAACCCACGAGTATAGATCAAGCCTTAGGAGATGAATTTTGGATCCTAGCAATGCAAGAAGAGTTGAACCAATTCGTTAGGAATGATGTATGGGAATTAGTCAAAAGGCCTAAAGAGCAAAGTGTGGTTGGAACTAAGTGGGTCTTTAAAAATAAGATGAATGACTCAGGAATAGTAGTAAGAAATAAGGCTAGGCTAGTAGCGAAGGGTTATAACCAAATTGAAGGAATAGATTTTGAAGAAACCTTTGCTCCGGTAGCTAGACTAGAAGCCATCAGGGTACTGTTAGCTTTTGCTTGTTTTAGGGATTTTAAGCTGTATCAAATGGATGTAAAGAGTGCCTTCCTGAATGGAGTAATCAAGGAAGATGTGTATGTGGAGCAACCTCCGGGGTTTGAAAACTCACAATTTCCAAACCACGTGTTCAAACTGAAAAAGGCACTGTACGGGTTAAAACAAGCACCTAGAGCCTGGTATGAAATACTTAGTACGTTCCTACTAGATAGAGGCTTTGTAAAGGGTAGTGTGGACACCACCTTATTTTTGAAGAAGGTAGGAATTGAAGTACTCATTGTTCAGATTTATGTAGATGACATATTGTTCGGATCGACGGAGAAAAACCTATGTAATGAATTTTCAAAAACAATGAGCGACGAGTTTGAAATGAGCATGATGGGTGAACTTAGTTACTTCCTTGGATTTAGTGTAAAACAAACGGAAGGTGGAACGTTTCTTAGCCAGTCTAAGTACGTCAATGATATTTTGAAAAAATATGAAATGGACAATGCTAAGGCTATGAATACACCCATGAGCTCTAATATTCAATTGGATAAAGATCCCAGTGGGAAGTCTGTAGATCAAAAGAGGTATAGGGGAATAATTGGATCGCTTCTCTATCTGACTGCCAGTAGACCAGACATAATATTTAGTGTGTGCCTCTGTGCCCGTTTTCAAGCTGACCCGAAAGAATCTCACATGACTGCTGTCAAAAGAATTCTCAGATATCTTCTAGGCACCCCGAACTTAGGAATTTGGTATCCTAGACACAGCACCTCTTTTGAAATCTTAGGATACTCCGATTCAGACTTTGCAGGTTGTAAGGTAGATAGAAAAAGCACTTCTGGCACTTGTCAATTCATTGGACAATCATTAGTTTCATGGTCCAGTAGGAAGCAAAATTCAGTAGCCCTATCCACCGCCGAAGCGGAATATATAGCGGTAGGTAGCTGTGTTGCACAAGTGTTGTGGTTAAAACAATAGCTTGTAGATCTAGGACTACCTGTAGGAACGATTCCGATCATGTGTGACAACACTAGCGCAATTTGCATATCCAAAAATCCAATTCAACACTCACGAACCAAACATATAGACATTAGACATCATTTCATTAGAGATCATGTAGCCAAAGGTGATATTGAACTGCACCACGTTGCTACTGAAGATCAATTGGCGGACATTTTCACAAAACCATTAGGCTATGACACATTTAGCACTCTACGAACCAAATTAGGTGTCATAGACATTCACGCCTAATGTAACAAAAAAAAAAAAAAAAAAAAAAAAAAACAAACAAAAAAAAAAAAAAAATTTTTGTGGTTGATTTGTTTTTGTTGTTAAAACCAAAAAAAAAAACCAAATAAAAAATTGGACTCCTGATCCTCTTCCCATGTTGCTCACAAACCTTGATCTTCTCTGACAATCGTACTGTACGATACACTATCGTACTGTACGATCAGGTTCCAATCACTCAAATCTTAGCCGTTCATTCCCATTCACGATCCAGATCTTTCATGTCTTATACACATCGTACTGTACGATTCACTACTCGTACTGTACGATAGTAATTATTGGTCATCGTACTGTACGAACATCCCGATCGTACGGTACGATCCACGTGGCAAACGGATTAGGACGAATTTAAATCGGCCGGTACGAAAATTATTGCCCATCGTACTGTACGAACACCTGTTCGTACTGTACGAACACTTTTGGTCAAAAAGTCGTTCAGACGACTCGTTGGGACGAACGCCTTACACTCACGTTCGTACAGTACGATACTGATCGTACTGTACGATTTGACTCACTTTTCTGAAAAGTCATCCAGACGATATTATTGCGCATATCGTACTGTACGATTATATATCGTACTGTACGATATCCCCCAAATTCTATAAAACGAGAGGGATTCTTAGCCATTTCTCCTCACCTTCAATCCCTCTGAATTTCCTCATTCGTCCCATCCTCTTTTCCAAAATGTCTGGGTCCAGTAAGCGCGGTCGTATGATTGTCGGGAGCTCTTCCTCCTCTCGGCGCTTCGACGATCGTTTTCTCTCCGCTGTGGATGGAAAGCGTATATCAAAATCAAGGAGGCAAAGTTCACTCCCTCCCGCATGCTCAATCAGGCCGCCCTAAATTTTGAGGTGATGAATCTATTCGCCTCGACTAGCCTTCAATTCCTTCTGACTCTTGCTTTTCCATTCCACTCCGAACTATTGTTTGAGTTTTTTGCAAACATCCGAGTCAACCTTGAAAACACTACCTTCACATCCTATGTCTGTAAACAGAATGTCGTTATCACCGTCAACGACATTGCTGAGCACATCGGGCTGTCCACTGACGGCCCTCGTCCCCAATCCATGATCTCCCACGACTATGATTGGACGTCCGTAAATATGACCCTTAGAGGTGTCCCCTCAAATCAACACCTACCACTGGTCCAAACCTTAAATCAAAATGCTCGCGTTATCCAGCATGTCCTACACACATCTATTATACCTAAGGCTGGAGATCACATCCATATCACTCCCCTACTATCTGTCGTCACCTATCTCATTATGTCGGGCACAAAATTCAATGAAGCCCAAATGGTATTCGACTACATTCATACCTTGTCTGCCTTCCGCTATCCCGGTGCCCGTCGTAAATTGAACCTGGCCTTAGGGCATGTCATAGGCTACATTCTAGATGCAAAATACCAGCTTCATTATCCGCTCCCTCCTGATCACCTTCCTATCTTCTACTCGGATGCCTCCTTTCGTATCCTGTTCCATCGGGGGGCCGCTCCCGCCGATCCCGAGTTTGATGACGAGGAGGCTGCTGCTCCTGCTGACGCACCTCCGCCACCACCAATCCAACCACCTGGCCTTGCACCTCCCGACTACCCTCACGATGACATTATTCGATGACTTGATCGTCTGGAGACTCGGTTGGATGCGCACATTACTCAGCAGCATCAGGAGCATAACACGGATATGAAATGGTTTAGGGAGCGCTTCCAATCGATCGATCACCAGTTCGCCTCCCTTCATCAGTACCACCAGCTGTTTCCCGACCCTCCACCACCACCTCCGGATCAGGATCCAGATTTTTAGATTGTTGTAGTTGTTTCTATTTTCTGTTTGTTATCAGTGTACTTGTTTTTCTTTTTTCTTCCCTTTTTGGTGTTGTCAAAAGGGGGAGACTTTTCTGTGTGTTCTGTATTATGTTTTTACTTACTATTAAATGTTTTTGGTTGTTTATGTTATCACTTCGTTTGTTTTTTCTTGTTGTTTTATTTTTGTTATAATAAAAAAAAACAAGAAAAAAAAATATATATATATTTGTGTAGAACATCTGTCCGTCAGAAAATATTATTTGACACCATCAAAGAGGGGGAGATTGTTGAAATCCAGGATCCCGAGCACTTAATTTTGATGGTGACAACTAATACTTTCTGAGTACATATAGACTTCCGTTTGATTATAAATGTTTAATCTTTGAATATGAGGACTAACATTTCAGGTCAGATGCACACTGCTAAAGATTGCTGGAGACTCAAATTGGGTAGAATAGGATGTTGAAGAGTCTGCAATTTTTATTTCTTTAATTTTTTCTTTTTGAGTCTGCCACAGAAGCATGCATGTGAAAGGAGCAACAATGCACACACACAGGGGGAGATTTTTCTTTTAAAATGATTAATTTTTTTTAACACATCGTACTGTACGATCTTGGATCGTACTGTATGATTAATTAAAATATTCAGGCTAATGGTTAATTTTCTAATGTTTATGTTTACAAACTTATCGTACTGTACGATCCATATCGTACTGTACGATAATATCGTACTGTGAAACCCTAGCCGCCAGAATAAGTTTGGTAAGTTTTTAAATTTGATTTTCTGAACTGATCGTACTGTACGATACTATTCGTACTGTACGATTAATTAAAACTTGCCAAAATTATCTCCCTAATCAGGAAATAAACGTTGGTTTCTAATTAATATGTCGATCGTACTGTACGATCGTATATCGTACTGTACGACTGACAGAGACGATTTCATTCGTCCCAGAGATTGTACCAGACGAAACCAAGGTTTTATGTTCTGTTCATCCTGGACGATATTCGTATCGTACAGGACGATATCAAGAAATGAACTGATCGTACGATACGACTGGTGGAGTGCTGGACGATTGACAGAGACAATTTTCTTCGTCCCAGCGATCGTACCAGACGATCCCAAGAAATTTTGAACTGATCATACTGGACGATAATCCTATTATACAGGACGATATCATGAAAAACACTATTCGTACTGTACGATTAAATGAGTGCTGGACGACTGACAGAGACGAGTTCTTTCGTCCCGAGGTTCGTCCCACAGTTCGTCCCGTACGAACAGTATGAATCAATAGTATCGTACTGTACGATATACATATCATACTGTACGATATGAATAAAATTCGATACCTGTTCGTCTGTACTCGTACTGGACGGAGCTGTAATTGAACTGATCGTACTGTACGATTATAAATCGTACTGTACGAACAGAAACACAAAAGTTGAAATTTTTAGGGTTTTCTGAAGCCTGATATAAAAAACAACTTATTATTTTTCTAGAGGGGTTGTTGATCAATCCTTTGCTGTGAGAAGCTTAGAGGAAGAAGGGGATTCGTAGAGAGAAGTTTTTGGAGAGATCTAGGGCTTGAGAGAGGAAGGTGAAGGTGAGCTTGAGCGTGAGGGAGAAGTAGTGTGAGGGGATCACACGGTGGCTCCAAGCTAGCTGCATGCTTTGCTCCTCTTGTGGCTTTGGAAGCTTCAAGAACGTTCTCGAGGGAAGAGTCACTTCAAGATCAACATCGCGAAGGTACTCTGCCATCTCCAGGAGGGAGAAAAAGGAGAAGGTCCGCTGCCGTCACCAGGAGGGTGACATAGCGTTTGGTATTCTGCCGCACCGAGGGAGGTGAAAGTGAGTATTGTAAAGGCTTCTCCGCCTTGCTGTGGGGGCAAAAGGAGAGTCAACTTTTATTAGTGCAAATCCCGGAGTAGAGGACTCCGGGGAGTGGACGTAGGTCAAGTGACCGAACCACTATAAAAATCTCTGGTGTGTTTTTTCCTGTTTACCGTACTTTATTTTTCATGCTTTAAATTTGTGCGTTTTAATTGCTTGGTAAAAAATCGGTATTTAAATATTGTAGTGTAAAATCCAAAATTGAACTGTCAATTTCATAGTTGTGAACGTTGTATTTGCTTCCGCACGTTAGTCGTTAAATTATGTTTTGAAAATACAAAAAAAATTAGAACTCTTGTGTAGGGTTAAATTTTTAAAATACCAATTCACCCCCCCTCTTGGCGCATCTCGTACTTTCACTATAGACGATGTTGGCCGACCAGTTAAGATTTAGGGCAAATTTTGAGCCCTCTTATAAAAGATCTTTTTCTTTCAACAAGAAAAATCTTTTGCCACTTTCCTTTCCTGAGAAACCCTAGAGAGAGAGAGAGTTTGGGAGAGAGAGAGAGGATCTTGTGAGGGGGAGTTCGTGAGGGGTTCACGAAGGTTGCTCCAAGCAAGGATCAGAGTCGTCTTCTCCACTCATCATGTTAGTGTTCTTTATGAGAGGATCGTTCGCAAGAAGATCAGGGGTTCTCTGCCCGCTTCAGGAGGAAGCGAAAGGAGTCTGAGGTTCTTTGCCTGCTTCAGGAGGAAGAAAAAGGAGGTTGGGTTCTCTGCCTCACCGTGTGGTGGAAAGGAGGTTTTTGTACAGGCTTCTCCATCTTGCATGGGAGCAAAAGGAGAGACACTTTGAGTTAGTGTAATATCCGGAGGAGAGGCTCCGGGGAGTGGACGTAGGTCAAGTTGACTGAACCACTATAAAATTCTGGTGTGTTCTTTCTGATTACTTTCTGCACTTTAATTTTCTGTGACTATCTACTTGGGTGAAATTTATGTTGAATCTTTTCGTTTGAGTATTTACTTATTTCCGCTGCATATCATAGAAAAGATTATCACTGATGCTCTCGAATTTTTAAATAACCAATTCACCCCCCCTCTTGGTTAGCCTCGGGACTAGTTCATCAGGGCTTAACATCCCTATCAAACTTTCAAGTGGTATCTGAGTGGGATTCAAAATTTAAGTTTAAAAACTTTTGAATTTGATCCATGGCTAACTTTTGTAATCGTAATACTGCTGAAGGATATTCAATTACACGACCGCCATTGTTTGATAACATACATTTTTTATTTTTGGAAATTTTGCATGTCCACTTTTCTATAATCAATTAATTATCGCATATGGATGCTAGTTAAGGATGGATATGAACCACCTTTTAGGATGGTTAACAATGTTAAAACTGAACTGCCCTTTACTGATTAGACTTTTGATGATTGTGACTTAGCACAATTGAATGCCAAATGTTTGAATTGTTTTTTCTGTGCTTTAAAATCTGAAGATTATATGCGTGTCTCTACTTGTACGACTGGTAAAGAGATTTTTGATAGATTGTGCATCACTTACGAGGGTACAACTGAAGTCAAACAGTCTAGGTTAAATATTTTGCTTCATGACTATGAACTATTTCGCATGAAACCTACTGAAATCATTTCTGAAATGTATATGAGATTCACTCAAATCGTCACTTCTTTGCATGCCTTAGGTAGAGAACTTACAAACTATGAAAGAGTGAACAAAATACTTAGATGTTTGCCTTCATATGATGCTAAGATAACTACAATCACTGAATCTAAAGATTTGAATACTTACTCTATTGATAGCTTACTTAGATCACTCATTGCTTACGAGCAAGGGGTGAACCAAAGACAGCTTGATGCAGGTGAGAAGAAGAAGGAGAAAATAGTGGCACTGAAGGCCAACGAGAGTGATACTAGTGCTTCCGGGTCTGATAGCGATGACATTGCCTTGATCACAAGGTAATTCAAAAGCTTTCTAAGGAAGAAACACAAGAACTTTCAGAAGTGGAATAAGGGTAAGTCCAACAAAAATTTTAAGGGTTCATCTGACACTATCTGTTTTAAATGCAGGAAGCCTGGACACATTAAGGCTGATTATCCTACACTTAAAACTCTCCCAAGCAAGGAGAAGGGTGAGGAGAAACACAAGTTTAGGAAGGACAAGAAGCGGATTTAGAAGGCATTCTGGGCAGATTCTGCATCCGACTCTTCTGAGACTGAAGCTGAAGAGGAGGAAACAAATCTATATCTGATGGCTGATGATTATCCTGGTCAGTCTGACCAGGAAGAGGTATGTGAGCTTACTTATGATCAATTACTTGAAATATCTAAAAAAATTCATGCATCGTATAGGAAGCTTAAGAAAACCCATGCTAACTTGAAATTGGATTACTTAACTTTGCAAAAAGTGCATGATGTTTTGATTAAGGATCATTCCACTGTTGATTGCAATCACATGTCTTTATTTGATGAATTTGATGAACTGAATAAAAAGCATTCTGATTTAATTATTGAGCATGATGCATTAAAAATATCACATGTTGAATTAGAAGCTGCTTTTAAGAAATTGAATGATATGGCATGTGACCTAGAAAGTAATGAAAGTGCAAGGACTTTTGAAATTGCTAGTCTTAATAAGGAAAATAAATTTTTAAGAGTGAAAATTGCTGCCTTTGAGAAGAATAAAAAACTACCTACTTTTGAAGAGTTTTATGCACCGCCACCTTTTGAAAAATCTGTTGCAAATTCATCAAAGCATGTTTCATACATATCTAGGAAGGGGCACTATCACTCACGATGTTTAGTTAATCCTTTTCTTGGTGTTAGATGTTATTCATGTGGCATGTTAGGACACATCTCTCACACCTGCACTATTCACCATAGTACACATTGGGTATGGAGGCCCAAACTGTCTGTTTCACAGCACAGCACACATGCATTGCATTCTTCTTTTCATAAGAAGGAACCCAAACTTGTTTGGGTTCCTAAAACTGATGTTTGATAATTTTGTAGGTGTGCTCTCACACAAGACCTCGTGAGAGCATGTGGTACCTGGACAGCGGATGTTCTAGACATATGACTGGAGATGCAAATCAGTTCATTTCGCTGGAGGCCAGGGCTGGAGGTAAGGTTACACTTGGAGATAACACCACCAAGAGGGTGGTAGGTTTAGGTATAATTGGTGATTCAAAGAGTTTTATGATTGACAATATTTTGCTTGTAGATGGACTGAAACACAACTTACTGAGCATCAGTTAACTTTGTGACAAAGGATACAGCATCAAATTCCTGCCCACTTGCTGCATTTTAAGCTTAAATGATAAAGTTATTTTGCAGGGACAAATAATCAACAACATCTACAAGCTGGATGTAAGTTGCATTAAAGCTGAAAATCCAATTTGCTTAAAACTGCTGCTGATGAGTCTTGGTTGTGGCATAGGAGATCGTGTCATGCCAGTATGAGAAGCCTTAGGAGAGTCCCCCAAAAGGACTTAGTTAGAGGTGTGCCCAAGCTTAAGTTTACTAAGGACCACCTGTGTGATGCCTGTTAGTTAGGGAAGCAAGTCCAATCCTCTTTTCATTCTGTTAAGGACATTAGCACCTCTAGACCTTTAGAAGTCCTTCACATGGATCTTTTTGGACCCATTAGCACTACCAGCTTAGGGGGGAGAGTCTATGGGTTTGTGATTGTAGATGACTACTCGAGGTTCACTTGGATTAAATTTCTGTCACATAAATTTGAGTCATTTGATGAGTTTAAGTCCTTCTCCACTTGGATTCAGAGGAAGTTAGGTTGTGAGATCATGACTATTCATAGTGATCATGGTGAATAGTTTGAAAATGTGAAGTTTGGAAGTTTCTATGAGGAGTAAGGGATTAGTCATAATTTTTTAGCTCCTAGGACCCCTCAGCAGAACGGGGTAGCTGAAAGGAAGAACAGGACCTTAGTGGAAGCCGCTAGAGCCATGCTTACTGAGTATTCACTTCCAAAATACTTTTGGGCTGAAGCGGTGAACACTGCCTATTATGTGTTGAATAGGGTGAATGTGAGATCAAATCTGAACAAGACACCTTATGAGATTATTAAGGGTAGAACTCCAAACCTGTCCCACCTTCATGTCTTTGGCTGTAAGGTTTTCATTCTGAACAATGAGAAATCACCCTTAGGAAAATTTGACCCCAAATCTGATGAAGGAGTGTTCTTAGGCTATTCTAGTGTGGGGAAATCCTTTAGGGTGTTCAATAAAAGGACTTTGGTGGTGGAAGAGATAACTCATGTGGTGTTTGATGAATCTGATCCTAAGGTGAATAGAGTTGAGGAAGAAGAAGAGCTTGAGGTGATTACCGAAGGGATTGGAAATAAAAATCTAGAGGAGAGGGTAGAACCTCAGACCACACTACCGAGAGATTAGAGATATTCTTCGAGTCATCCTAAAGAACTGATCTTAGGAGACCCTTCTGAAGGTGTTAGGACTAGGCATGGACTTAGGAAGGAAGTAAACCACTCTGCCTTTATCTCAATGACTGAACCCACCAACATCAATCAAGCCCTTTCGGATGAGTTTTGGATCTTAGCTATGCAAGAAGAATTGAATCAATTTATAAGGAATGATGTTTGGGAGTTAGTAGAAAGACCTAAAAATTAAAGTATAGTGGGAACCAAGTGGGTCTTTAAGAATAAGATGAATAATTCTGGTGTGGTGGTTATGAATAAGGCAAGATTGGTGGCTGAGGGGTATAATCAGATAGAAGGGATTGATTTTGAGGAGACTTTTGCCCCTGTAGCTAGATTGGAAGCCATTAGAGTGCTACTAGCCTTTGCCTGTTATAAGGGATTTAAGCTGTTTCAAATGGATATCAAGAGTGCCTTTTTAAATGGGATAATAAAAGAGGATGTTTTTTGTAGAATAACCCCCAGGTTTTGAGAGTTCCCAATATCTAAATCATGTTTACAAATTAAAAAAGGCCTTATATGGATTGAAACAGGCACCCAGAGCTTGGTATGAGAGGCATAGCACATTCCTGTTAGAAAGAGAGTTTGTTAAGGGGAGCGTAGACACCACCCTTTTTCTGAGGAGAATAGGGGATGACTTACTCATTGTCCAGATCTATGTTAATGATATAATTTTTGGATCTTCTGATAAATATTTATGAGATGAGTTTTCTAAAATAATGAGTAAGAAGTTTGAGATGAGTATGATGGGAGAATTATCCTACTTTTTGGGGTTTAGCATAAGGCAAATGGATGATTGAACCTTTCTCAATCAATCTAAATACACTAAGGACATTTTAAAGAAATATGAAATGGACAAAGCTAAGCCAATCAACACTCCCATGAGCTCCTCTGTTCAGTTAGATAAGGATTCAAGTGGAAAATCAGTTGATCAGAAGAAGTATAGAGGAATAATTGGATCACTGCTTTACCTGACTGCTAGCCGACCTGATATCATGTTTAGTGTCTATCTTTGTGCTAGGTTTCAGGCTGATCCTAAAGAGTCCCACCTAACTGCTGTTAAAAGAATTCTTAGATATCTTTTAGGGACCCCAAACCTAGGAATTTGGTACCCTAGGCACAACACCTCTTTTGAGATTATTGGATATTCTGATTCTAACTTTGCAGGGTGTAGGGTGGAAAAAAAGAGCACTTCTGGAACTTATCAATTCATAGGATAGTCGTTAGTCTCCTGTTCCAGTAGATAATAGAACTCAGTTGCACTTTCCACTGCTGAAGCTGAGTACATTGCCTTAGGGAGTTGTGTGGCCCAAGTTCTTTGGTTGAAGCAACAAGTCTTGGATTTAGGATTACCTGTGGGCATAATTTCTGTTCTGTGTGATAATAGTAGTGTCATCTGTATCTCTAAGAATCCAATCCAACATTCTAGAACCAAACACATTGATATAAGGAATCACTTCATTAGGGACCATGTTACGAAAGGGGACATTGAGCTACATCATGTAGCAACTGAAAATCATCTGGCTGACATATTCACTAAACCACTGGCCTTTGACTCATTCAGCATTTTGAGGACCAGATTAGGAGTGATTGATATAAATACTTGATTCTGATGACTGCTGAGTTCTGATTTATCTAGTTTTCATTCTGTTTTCTGTTAGTTAGCTTTTGTGTTGATTATTTACTTTCTGTTGTTTTTATTCTACTGATTTCTATTTTAGCTTTGGTGTTAGTTTGATTTGAGTATTTCTTTTGATTTAATTTTCTACCTATTTTTATTTACTGGTTCATCTCTGTTATTACTGTTTTATGCTTTTCAAAATTTGATCACTACTCTCTACTTCTGATAAACTGGATTTCTGATTAAGAGTTTTACCCTGTTTTTATTCTGAAGCTGGTAAGCTGTGATTGATTCCACTGGATCTGTTAAAGGGAAGAAACATTGATGATTGTTTCTCTTCCTCTAACTCCTTTACTGGTGTATTATTTCTTTAGATAAAAAATTCTCTTCAAAATTAAAATATTAGTTTTTGGAATAGAGATTTGTTTTATCTTCCTACAGTAATCTATCTCATATAAATAAGTATTTTCAAAGTCTTGAGTCATTATTATGATTTTCTAAACCAAGCGATTGCACTTATCATATGACATATAATCTTTGTTTTGTGGATTACTCTTCCTTATTGTGGAGAGCGTCTCTTATATATGGAAGGTAATTTTACAGCTGAGATGCTTTAATGATTTTGAGAGGAGAAAGCTTACAAAAGATGTGCAGTGCGCCAAATAAATTGAAAAAGAGGCACAAAATGAGCCCAAAGTTGAAAATATGCGAAATGTCGGCAAACTAAAAGATACACAAAGTGTATCAAAAATCAAAGATGCGCAAAGCTCCAAAAAAATTGAAAAGAGGCATTAAATGAGCCCAAACCAAGCTTTCTTCCCTTTCAGATTGTTAAATGTCTTAGAAAAATCCGTGCGCCATTTAATATTTTCAAAAGCTTGAGTTTAAAAATCTTTATTTTTAGTTTATTACTTTGTCACACTATTATATCAGATATTTTTTTTGAACGAGGCTTGAAAGAATCTCTTTTTGAATATAATTTCTTTTCTTCTGAATTAGATTTTTGTTTTGAAAGAGATTTGCATCGATAAGGTGCCCGAGGTCGGAGTTATGAAAGTTAATTTTTCCAACTTTTTCTAGATTTCAGTGCTGTCAATCATCTTCTTATTGGTTTTTGGATCTAAAATCAAGAAAAAATTCTGATTTACTGGAGCAGCTTGATCAGAAAAAATAATTGTTGCTTTTATGTTCTCATTTCATGTTTTATTTCCCTTGGTTTTGCTTTTCTTTTTTAATGGTTGTGTTTTTGGGATCCTGATCGTTCATCTTCATCCTCCATCTTTTTCCTGCTTTCTTCACATCATCCTAGACGATACATAGAACGTCCTGGACGATCTTCTTCATCCTGGACGATCAAAACATCATCCTGGATGATCAATTCAAAATCATCTCCAATCTGATCATACGGCTAAGGAACACCAATTATTGGTGATCGTCTTGGACGATCCATCAATCATCCTGGACGATATGATCCATATCTTCCTGATATGATCAAATGGCTGAGATTGCACCAATTATTATCCATCATCCTGGAAGATACACCTCATCATCCTGGATGATCTACGAGTCAGCAGCTGGACGATTCAAATTTGGCCCGTTCGACATATTTATTACATATCATCCTGGACGATCCACCTAATTATCCTGGATGATACTTTTCGTCAACGGTCATCAGAGCTGACTCCTCGGGACGATCGCCTATGTCTAATCATCATGGACGATCTCTGATCATCCTGGATAATCGGACCGCCTTTTTGACCAATCGTCCTGGCCGTCATAAATACACATATCATCATGGACGATCTCGCGATCGTATGGGATGATCCATCCAAGTTCTATTTAAACAGCCATTTTCTTTAAGTTTTTCCACACTTCTCCTTCCACTCTCCCTCACTTGTGCTTTCTTATGGCTAGCGGGAAAAGTTCTAGACAAAAGGGTGCGAGTTTCTTGGGGGGGGGGGGGGGGGGGGGAATGTTGATCCCCACTTTCCAAATGTAGCCGATCAGGCTGCCTTTGAGCACTATCGTGAGGTGGGGATCACGCACTCAAAAATAGTAAACCCCAGCACCTTTACCTATCCTATTCTTGATATTTTCTCACACACCTCCCTCACCTTCATCCTTACCCTAGCCTTTCTATTTAGTCTTGAACTTCTTCTAGTTTTCTTCGCCAATCTGTGCATTTCTGCTGACTATTCCACTCTTCACTCATATGTCAATCAACGTCCCGTAGAACTCACTACCCAAGACTTTCACAACATTCTTCAACTTTCTGTAACTGGCGAAAAAATTCACACTCTTATTACTGACCCTGATTATGATTAAAGTGTCGCCAATCACTTCCTTCGCAATACGAATGCACCCTACCATGACAATGCTTGCACTTCACTTCTTAAGGACGTACGGACAATTCAGCATGTCCTTCGTTCCTCTGTCATCCCAAAGGTGGGGGATCGAATTCACATCACCCCGTTACTATCCTTGACCATATACTACATCTTAGCCCACTAGGAGTTTAATGCCACTGACCTTATTATCCGATATATCGAGCACTTCACCACTATTAGGGATCCGGGTCATAGGCATCGCCCAAATCTAGCTTTAGGTCATATCATTGTATATGCCTTATAAACTAAATATGACCTGCAGTATCCAGTCCCTCCTTTCTTCTTCACAAACAATTCATTCCACGTCCTATACAGCACCCGACTACATCCGGAGCCCACCCCGGATGTTGAGGAGGAAGAGAAAGAGGATATTCCCGTTCCTGCTGCACATGATGCACTTGCTCCCCTTCGTATCGCTTCTCCTTTTGACCATCTAGTGCAGCGCTTTGATCAGTGGGAGGCCATATTCGACTCCTATGTTCTGCGTAAGAGCAACGGCATGCTGAGGACCTACAGCGCTTTACTGACTATGCTGCTCCTCAGCAACAGCAGCATGACCAGGACATTGCCTGGATTGGAGCCCACTTTACAGCCATTCACAGTTACTTCAACCCACCACCGCCACCTCCTCTTTCCGATCAGGATCCACCTCTATTTTAGTGTTATATTTTGTAGCTGTTTTCTTTTCTGTTTGTACTGATGTTTCAGTGTTTCTGTTTACCCTCCTCCTTTTTGTGATGTCATAAGGGGGAATCAGTTGTAGTATTTTCTATACTTGTTATATTTTTGTAGTTTTATTTCCTGTATTGCTTTGGTTGTTAAATGAAAATTGGAAAAAATTTATTTTTCGATCTCCTAGCTATTTTATTTTTCAAACTACTGCACAAATATTTGCCATCATCAAAAAGGGGGAGATTGTTGCAAATCTGGTTTTGATGATAACAAATATGTTTCTATTGTATTTTGCATGGCTAACCCATTTCAGGCACAAAAGATCACGAGCAACTCAAGCCAACTCAAGATCGGGTCCAAGTGTGTCTAAGTGTACTATTTTCTTTTTCTTGAGTCAATTATAATATAACTGATCCCCTAGCTAAGTAACCTTATACACACACTCAGGGGGAGAGCTTGAGTGAATTAGAGTTTCTGTTCAAGTTTTTGTTTAGATCGTCCTAGATGATAGTCACATCGTCCTAGACGATCATGTAAAAATAGAAACCCTAATTAGGGCGACCAAGTTAAGTGTGTCTGATTAAGCAGATCGTCCTGGACGATCATTGCATCGTACGGGATGATATGCTCAAATCAGAAATTCCCAGTCGCCAGATTAAGTTAGGCAAGTTTTTATTTTAAGATATTTGGTCTGATCGTCTCGAACGATATGTGTATCGTCCTGGACGATCCAGTACAATCATGCCTAAATTAGTCTGGTAATTAAGGAAAGCAGTTAATACTTGATTGATACGATCATATCATCCTGGACGATCGCAAGTTCGTCCTGGACGAAACTGATCGTCTAGTGTGTTTTAGCTGTACGTCCAGAGCGGTGCTCAGGATGATTTGGGCACATTTTGAACTAATTGTACAAGACGATATCCTTATCGTCCTGGACAATCAAGTCATTTTTGGGTCGTCTAGCACAAGTTTCTCTGGACGACCCGAGTGGTCTTCTGGACGAAATTCCTCAATTTATACTAATCGTCTCGGACGATCGCAGAATCGTACGGGACGATATGAACAACTTTTTCTACTAATCGTCCAGAAGAGCCAGATCATCCAGGCTGAAGCAACTGATTTTGTACTGATCCTATAGGATGATCTATAGATCGTCCTGGACGATTTAGGCCGACCAGTTGAGATTCAGGGCAAATTTTGAGCCCTCCTATAAAAGATCTTTTTCTTTCAACAAGAAAAATCTTTTGCCACTTTCCTTTCCAGAGAAACCCTAGAGAGAGAGAGTTTGGGAGAGAGAGAGAGAGGATCTTATGAGGGGGAGTCCGTGAGGGGTTCACGAAGGTTGCTTTAAGCAAGGATCAGAGTCGTCTTCTCCGCACGTCATCTTTCGTCGTGTTGGTGTTCTTTGTGAGAGTATCGTTCGCAAGAAGATCAGGGGTTCTCTGCCCGCTTCAGGAGGAAGCGAAAGGAGTCCGAGGTTCTCTGCCTATTTCAGGAGGAAGCAAAGGAGGTTGGGTTCTCTGCCTCACCGAGTGGTGGAAAGGAGGTTTTTGTACAGGCTTCTCCGCCTTGATGTGGGAGCAAAAGGAGAGACACTTTGAGTTAGTGCAATACTCGGAGGAGAGGCTCCGGGGAGTGGACGTAGGTCAAGTTGACCGAACCACTATAAAATTATGGTGTGTTCTTTCTGATTACTTTCTGCACTTTAATTTTTTGTGATTATCAGCTTGGGTGAAATTTGTGTTGAATCTTTTCGTTTGAGTATTTACTTATTTTCGCTGCATATCGTAGAAAAGATTTTCACCGTTGCTCTCGAATTTTTAAATAACCAATTCACCCCCCCTCTTGGTTAGCCTCGGGACTAGTTCATTAGGGCTTAACATCCCTATCGAACTTTCAAACACATCTAGATTAACGTAGCTAAATATTTGATCGAAATTATTTTGACCCTTCGGGATCATATATAGTTCCTTCTTGAATTTGGCTATGATATTCATGATGAAATTTATAATTCTAAATCTGAACCTATTTGGAAATCTTATGTCCACCTCTTGAGATCGTATATCATTTTTTATGGTATGTTTGATTTCAACATTAAATTCAAAAATTAATTTTAAAATTTTCCAAAGAAATTATAATTCCAATTACTTTGCACTTTTCCAAAGAAAAGCAAAAAAAAAAGAAAAAAAGAAAAATATAGCAATTATAATTCCAAAGGATATGATTTGCTAGCAAAGCGATGCGGCTGTTCACTAAGTAACTGATCCATATCAGTAGGCACCGTGGTGGAGCAAGAACATTAGTGTAGCAGTTTTAGTTCATTTTATGGATTATATGGCACTAATCTTTCAAGCACCACAACGCTAATTGCCTAATTTATGTTTTTCTATAAATAGTCATTGTATTATATTTGTAGAGGAGTTCAGTCACTTGCATAATTTCATTACTTCTATGAATTTCTCTTAGAGGGATACTAAGAGAGTTTAGGGAAGTACTTGATATAATCCATTAGAGAGTTTTAGTCTGTGTTTGTTGAAGTTACTCTGTAAGTTGAGGAAGAAGGATTGTAGAATAGACACTTTGATCCATCCTGGTTATATTTTTCACTTGTATCTTTGATTCTTCCATGGTATTAATGAAAATGATTTTTTTTAATTGTTATATCATATATGGCTAATCCTCTTATTTTGGATTGGTAATGTAAAATACATGTTTAGTACTAATATATACTCTCGGGCAATCAATATTTAAGATGTTTTTAATATTTATCCTGATCTTAATTTAATGTACACAAAGGCTATATGTGTAGTTAAAATTTAGTGTGATGTAGAGTCCTCAATGGAGGAGTATAAGAATAACCAAAATTATTGAAATAGACTATTATGTGTCTATTTGTAGTAGGTAATAGATTCAAGATTATTAAGGAGATAATTTAACTATAAGAGGTTAGTAGAAATCCTTTTCACCCCTATAAGCTTTATAGAGATTTAGGGATGCATATGTTTTAAATCATATTAAATAAAAATAGTCTCATTAGGAAATATATGTATTTTATTATTATCAATCAAAAACACTTTTATCAAATATTATTTCCAATATTTTTCTACTACTTTTATTCTGTTATTAAAACTCTAAAATTGTCATTTCTAATTGGTAATATAATGATGGTAATTTAAGTAAATAGTACAAGTAAATTATAAGTAAGCATACTTCCTTATGGGATCAATACTCTACTCTATCATTATATTACTTGGTGCCAGCATGTATACTTATATATATTAAGTGGGGATTTTTATTTTATATCATAGAAAATCTAAGCATTATTTAGGGATTAATAGATCCCTAACATTTTCATATAATCCTTAAGGTTCAAACCCACGCCCCATCACATATCAACTAATCCTAATAAGGCAAGTTTTTTTCCCATGGGCAAATTTAGATTCTACATCCTCTTAGGTGTAGTGAGTGCTGACAAATGAAAAAGCCAAACACTACATGAAATAAAACATAAGTATATAGATAGATCAATCGATGTAGTGAAGAACTAGAACTTTATAATCATGTATTTCCTTGATGGAGATAGAATAGGGAATCAGATATAACATCAAAAATATTAGAGCAAGTCCCTAGGGATAAATTGCATATGAATGACCTAGATGGAAACTCAGACTCGATAACTTAAAAAGCATGACACGATGATAGAGCACTGACCGAGATACCTAAGATAGGCAAGTCCTACTATCACACGAAGAAGAATCAATTCCTCACCTAAGAAAGTGAGAAATAAGGAGCCACAACTTACTAATGTGTTCTCCAAGGAGATCACATAAGCTATGCCACCAACAAAATTCAAACCCAAAAAAATACTGATAGAAGTTAGATCATTTTGACCACATCACCTTCTTTGTGTCACCCACCTTACTAATAAACATCAATGATGCATTGACATGCCACTTAATTTTTCACCACTTTTAAGGAGTTAGCTATTCGGTGGTTCTCATACATTTATCTTGGCATTATCACATCATTTACTAAGTTTAATAGGATGCTCACCACATAGTTTGTGAATGCCAAGAAGCCCTAAAGTGCTTGTAGACACTCTTTAAGATGAGGCTGGAGCTAGTAAGCCCCTATAGAACTTTTTTTAGGTTTTAAAGGGAGACATTAAAAGTGAAAGAATTGGTGCTAATTATCACTCAAGCAACTTTGAACCAATACTTAATAAAAGGGCCATTCATGTTCGTACTTAGTTTGTAGTAACCACGGACATTAGTAAAGTTATGGGACTTTACAATAGTCACATTAATATTGTGTATAGCTACATGGCCAAACCTTCCACCTTTTTATTACCTTGGAGAAGTTTTCATCAAGAATGATCTCCCGTAACCATTGAGGAGTAATAGGAGTCACCAATGATGCATTGGATAAAAAGGAAACCGCACTTCCATTTTAATAATTCCTCTCACTAAGGGGCGTCATTACAAGTGAGACAACAACATGTTGTAAGTTCGCCCACCATGCAAGTAGAAGATGCAATACTTATAACTTCCCATCATTAAGAAGGGAGACCTAGCCAACACACTCATACTTGAAGATTTTCTCTCTTTGAGGAGACTGTTATGATTTGGGTAAATCTGTTCATTCAAGTGAATTATAATACAAGTTATTTTTGATGATTACAAAAGCTTATTATTTGTTTTATTCTTCTCCTAACAAATATTTGAGTTTTGTTATTGTGTGTACTAAAATATTTTTCAGGAAATTCACACTCCAGATTGTTGAAGACTTCAAGTTCATTTATTCACTGTAAATGAAGTCTGTATTTTTATTTTTCTTGAGTCTGAGAGAGTGTGATTGTAAGTTGGATAACTGTGCACACACATAATAGGGGAGTAAAAAACTTAATTTTTTAAACGGATCGTCGTACAGTATGATTGTATATCATACAGGATGATCTATAGTATATGTCCTCCATATCGAACCCATATACCAAGAAAATTTTCTAAGTTACATTCGTACAGTACGAATTACTATTCATACATGAGGTTTTATTGTACGAATTGCTCTGACTTGGGTTCATACAGAGGTTCGAACTGGACGAAGGTTCGTACGAACTGCTCTATTTGGGTTCGTCTAGAGGTTCGTACTGGACGAAGGTTCGTACGAACGGCTCTGTATGGGTTCGTCCAGAGGTTCATACAGGATGAAGGTTCGTACGAATGACTCTGTCTTGATCGTCTAGAGGTTCGTACTGGATGAAATGTCTTTATAAACGGCTCTGACTTGTTCATCTCATGGTTCATACGGGACGAATCGTTCAATTTTTGAACTATTTATACAGTACGATAGTCGATCGTACGGGACCATTGTTACACGTGAAACTTGAAATTTTCAGTTTTTGGATGGTTTTTCTTGTCCCAAGTATATAAATGACTTAAAATTGAATGAAGAAAAAATCCTTCTGTGAAAATTCTTTTAAAGAGTGAAAGGGAGAGTGATTGGGAGAGTGTTTGGGAGTGAGTTTTGAAAAATCTTCGAAGAGAGAATTGTGAGGGATTCACAAGGTTATCCAATTATGAGGATTTCTTTACTTGTTCTTCAAGCATCTTCCTAACTTCCTTGGAGACCTTTACAAGAGTTTTGTTCTAGAGGATTCTGGTTCTCTACCGTCACTTGGAGGGTGAAAAAGGACGATGGTTCTCTGCCGCACTTGGAGAGTGTAAAAGAATGTTTGGTTCTCTGCCTTCACCAGAAGGGGTGAAAAAGGATGATGGTTCTCTGCCGCACCGGGTTGGTGGAAGAGAGTTTGTAAAGGCTTCTCCGCCTTACTGTGGGGGCAAAAGGAGAGTCACTTGAGTTTAGTGTAATACCTAGAGAAGGAGTCTCTAGAGAGTGGATGTAGATCATGTTTGACCGAACCACTATAAATTTTGGTGTTTTCTGTTCTTACTATTTACTTTTCTGCACTGTTCTTTTCTATGTTTTATTTTCTTTCTGTGATTGAAATTCTGTGATATGAAGGAAGTAAAAAATTAACTATGTTCGTACTATAAGAAGTCAAATCGTACAGTACAATTTACTTAAAATTTTTCCAAAATTCTAAGAGTAATTTTTAAAAGGACCAATTCACCCCCCCCCCCCTCTTGGTTAGCCTAGGGTCGTGAGTAATAGGTCTAACAACCTATTTGCACTTTCAAGTGGTATTAGAGCCAATTTCAAAATCACTGTTTAAAATACTTTTTGAAATTCGATCATGGCTAATTTTGGAAATATAAATACTTTAGAAGGTTACTCGATCACTAGACCACCTTTGTTTGATAATATTCCATTTGATTTTTTGGAAAACTTGCATGTCTACATTTCTATAATCTCTTGATTATCGCATGTGGATGTTAGTACAGGAAGGTTATACTGAACCCACTAGAATTGTAGAAGGAATTAGAGTTCAATTACCTTTTGCCGAATGGACTGTAGAAGAACATGAGCTAGCTCAATTAAATGCTAAGTGTTTGAATAGTTTCTTTTGTGCTTTAAAATCAGAAGACTACATGCATGTTTCAACTTGTAAATCAGGAAAAGAAATTTGGAATAGGCTTTGCATTACTTATGAAGGTACAAATGAAGTGAAGCAAACTAGGTTGAACATTCTCTTGCACGACTATGAACTATTTTGCATGAAACCGAATGAATCAATCTCAGACATGTACACACATTTTACTCACATAGCCACTTCATTGCATGCTTTAGGTAGGGAGTTAACTAATGCAGAAAAAGTTAACAAGATACTTCGTTGCTTACCTACCGCATATGATGCAAAGATAACTGCAATAACATAATCTAAAGATTTAAATATTTATTATGTTGACAATCTTCTTGGATCACTAATTACTTACGAGCAATCTGTGACTCAAAGACAGATTGATGCAGGTGTGAAGCAAAAGTAGAAGAACATAGCTTTGAAGGTGGACGATTCAGAAAGTGATCAATCACTACCTAAGGATGAAGAAGATATTGCCTTGATGACAAGGCAATTTAGAAGTTTCCTAAAAAGGAAGCAGAGAAGATGCCAACAGTGGAATAAAGGTAAGTTCCAAAAGAATGTTAAATCATTTGCTATGAGTGCAGGAAGACATGATACATAACAACAGATTACCCCAATCTCAAGGGAAATCCTAGCAAGGAGAAGGGCCGAGGAGAAACCAAAGGAAAGAAGGGGTAAAAAAGAGACTTCAACGAGCATTTTGGGTGGACACAGCTTCAGATTCCTCAGAAACTGCACCAGAAGAGGAAGTCACAAATTTGTGCTTAATGGCTGACAATCTTGATCAATCAGATCAAAAAGAGGTATGTGACTTAAGTTATGAAGAATTATTTGAAGTTTTTGAACGCATACATACAATATATAGGAAACTGAAAAAACTGCATGCTAAATTAAATTTAGATTATTTAGAGCTGCAGAAAGAATATGAGATCCTTAGGAAAGATCATGCATTAATTGATAACAACCACATGACCTTGTTGGATGAGTTTGATGATTTAAACAAACAGCATAATCTTTTAAAATTATCTCACACTGAACTTGAAAATGATTTAAAACTTATATGGATGAATCAGATACTAGAGAGCATGATTTGAAGATTGATAATTCGATTCTAGAAAGTGCTAATGCTTATCTTAAAGTTCAGTTAAAAGCACTTAAAGAAAATAGAAATCCACCTAAACTTGAAGATTTTCACGAATCCTACTACAAGACCATTGGTTCAAAGTCTAAGAAGAAAATTTTCAGGAAGAATAGTACTACCAATGATACTTTTCAATTCTTTAGACACCAAATAAAATAAATTCTATTACTACACATTTCTTCCCCTTTAAAAATCAATTTTACAGCTCTAGTTACAATCTAATTCTTCCAATAACCTTCTCTTTACTACCAACTTCATGCCCCAAGATCAAATTTTGGAAGAATTTCCTATTCTATTCCTCATTTAGATTACCATATATTTTACTTTCTTTTAATTAAATAAAACTATAAGACCTTGGTCTAACTCACTCCATTGGATCCTGACCCTTTCATAAAAATATATAAAAATGAAAGAGTGAGCTAACAACTCAGTAGTTTATCAAAACCTATAACTCAAACTAATACGATAATAAAAATAATATGCATGTAGTCATTCAATCCAAATTAATGTAAATATATAAGAGTAAGAAACACATAACAGTCAGTATGAACTAAATCATGTCATATGAGTAGTGTCGTTTCATATAAATAATAAAAATCACTATAAGCAATCTAATTAAAAATCAATATTATTATAAAAAAGGATTTTCTTTGCTAGGAAAAAATATATTTCCCTAATGGGTTCAAACAATAAAACTGTAAGTCTCATCTTCATTATGATAGTCAAATTCAAGGAAGAATTACATATGACCCCGATGGGTGGTCAAAATGAGGTTTGACCGAGTATTTAACTATGATAATCTAAATGAAACATCATTAATTTCATATTCAAAGTCAAGATAATAAATGATATATCTTCTCAAGGGAAGGAAGTATCATTTATTATCAATCATCCGAATATGACGATAATGATCGTCACTGATTTGAATTTCCCAAAGAGAATTATTAAATTTTAAAAATTGATTTGGGATCTTCAAATCTCCTATGAGAGCAAGTCCTCATAGTTACTTACAATGTAGGAAACCTAAATTTCCTATAAAAACTCTTAATTAAAATAAACATAGAATTTTTATTTATAATTATCAAAGAGTGATGTCAAAGGAGTGAGGTTAAATTTTAACTGGGATTAGATCAAATTTTGAACACTTATTTCTTGAGGCCAATGGAGGAGAAGTAGGAGGCATTTTGGGATTCTGAAGCACTTTAGAAATGCCTTAATTTGTCCTATGAGTTGTCTTTAAATTTTGGTTTAAAGAGAAATTTAATTTCAGTTGTCAATTTATTAGAAAGTTGGGATTACATACCCAAAGTTGGGGGCTTATAATTTTGAGTCTGCCCAAGATCCTAAGTCTAAATTGGGTACTAAATAATAGTAGCCCAAACCAAGCTAGTGTAGTGCAAACCTAGATTTACTCCGACCTGGATTAGGCAGCTAGCTAACCACCTATGCACTTTAAACCATTAATTTAGTATTTTAATGAAAGATTGATGGGTTGTTGATTAAGTTTTGAGGAATTGAGGTTGATGTCTAGAGCAAGTCGTAATTGGCCTCTTGACTTATCTAGGGTGATTATGCCTCAAAAAGATGTAATTAAAATTTTTGACTCTTTTTAATCTATTTCTAATGCAATGAATGTTGATTGAACTTTGAATGCATAACATTAATATGAAGCAATTTTAAAATTAGGCTTAAAAAATACATTTTTCTCTAGAGATTGTACAACATCCCCTTAACAGAACTGCACCTAATAGGCCAAGTGGTTGCCAGAACCCACAGGTGGGGAGGTGCTTAACAAGGAGGAGAAGAATTTAATATGTATGTATGCAAACTCTCAGTGATCCCATGCTTACTTCTTAAATTATTAGAATTTTTATGTGAGCCTAAAAATTTTATTTAATTTAAGTAGGAAATATTTTTTAAGTGTACCCTTATGAGCCTCCGCACATTTTCAGGCTAAACAAAAAGCGGCATGCCAGAAAAGTAACCTAGAAAAAAGGTAAATTTTAAAGTGCAATTAATGTATATAATTAATATCAACCAATCATTAATAAATGTCAAGTCCGTGTGGCAAATGCCACTTAATTTATAACCCAGGATCAGTAGGAATTAAAAGTAGCTGGGTACCACTGATGACAACCCAAATTCCAGTCCTAGAAATTATGTAAATGATTTTGAGAATTGGTTGTTCTCTATGTCTTTACTTCTTCATCCTTCAACAAAAAAGCTATCCCAAATGAAGCCATAACCCATTATTCAATAAATACAACATTTGTTTGTTGTGTTAACCCTTTGACTTGAACTAAAAAAAACCTATAAAAATAGAATTGAAACAAAACTAATATTTTCAATGCAATCAAACAACAAAGGCTTTAATTTGAGGTGCATTATCATCTTGCTATCCTCAAAAGATTTCAACTATTTTTGATCGAGTATGATATGGAAAATATTATATTATTCTGAGGGATAAGAAAATTATTTTATGATGAACTCAAACAATACTTCCATTTTTTATTTAAACAAAGATTTTCTAATACTCAATATGCTTGATTGAATAGAGTTTAATTTATTTTAAGGCATAGATTTTAATAGGAGCAATCAATTGTGGTTTGTTACATTCCAAGGATATTTTTTCATTGAGAAAACTTTTGATTGAAATGGTGGTTTATATTTGTTCATCAAATATTGGCTAATATTTCCTATGATTTTAAGAAATTAATAACAAAGATTCAGTCTTTGGAATTTTAAGGGAGATTGAATTAATTTAAATTAATTTTCGATGGCTTCTTAAATAAGCTCAAAATGTTATCTCACAGCCATATATTGCTTCTTAATTTATAAATTATATTTAAATAAAAAAAGACTATACTACTAATCATATGTTAAGAAGAATAACCTATATATAATAATCATGATTAATTGATTGGCACTTGTAATACAAATCTGATTTATACTCTACTAGTCATACCTATTTAGGGCTTTGTGCTTATAGGTGATGCCTATAAGCAGACTTTGTTTGATGATAATTATTTAATTATTTATTATTTTTAGGTATGGTTAGTTAAATGAAAAAATAAATATCTTTACCCTAACACTTAAGTGCAAATGTCCACAATATAGATTATTCATAAATTATCACAAAAATATCTTAACCATATGCGCTGAAAAGAAAAAAATTCTAATCCTAGAATGCATAGTGTGTTATTATATAAGATGTCAAATATTTATTTAAATATCATAAAAAAAGGTCATTCTAATATTTTCTAACCAAATCTTTTTAGGTCTACCTCTAACTATATCTACTCACTTAACCGGGTTATTGGAAGGTTGATATGTGACTAAACCATCTAAGGTGACTCACTCTAATCTTATTTACCACTGGAGCTACTCCAACCTTTTCATGTATAATTTTGTTTTGCAGTCTATCTCTAAGAGTGAAGCCACTCATCCACCTGAGCATCCTTATCTCTGCAATACTTAACTTAATTTTATGCTTGGCTTTTAGTGGCCAACATTCTATGCCATAAAGCATGTAGGTCTCACAACCATCTTATAGAGTTTTCCCTTAAGTTTGAGAGATACTTTTCCATCACACAATAGGCCTTGATGCATTCCACCACTTAGCCATCTAACTTAATTCTACTAATAATATCCACATCTATTTCAGCATCACTTTGAACAATAGACCCAAGTGAAAGTTCAGTGGATGGTTGTGAAATCAATTTAACTATTGAATGGCACACCAAGAGGGGGTGAATTGGTATTTTAAAATCTTTTTCAAAATTGTTTCTTTTTGAATTAAACAACAACTAATTTCAGATTTATAAAGCTGAAGCAGATAATAAAATAAATGTTAAATTTTTGTTTTCTTATTTTCATAGATAAAAATAGTTTTGTTCTTTTGTATGTATGATTTTTATTTCTTTTTCAAACAAAGACTAAACACAATTAGCCACATGTTGCAATAATCACCAAACTAAAACTAGATCACATAAAGTAAACATACAAGAAAGTAAAGCACAAAAAATAAATGTGAAAAAAAAGAAAATGCAAACTAGATTTTTATAGTGGTTTATTCAACTTGACCTACGTCCACTCCTCGAATTTCTCCCTTTGGGTATTGCACTAAACGGCTAGTGACTTTCCTTCAGCTCCCATAACTAGGTAGAGAAGCCCTTACAAAACCACTTCAACCTCCTTAATATGCATGAGAACCAGAATCTCTTTGACCCTCTTAGTGAGGCGGAGTAGCCCGAATCACTTTCCCCTCCTGGTGAGGTAGAGTAACTTGAATCATTTTCATCTTCCAAGTGAGGTGGAGTAGTTGAAAGCCCTTTGACACTAAAGGCTTCTTTACGGAGTTTCCCAAGACAAACCTTAATGCATGAAGGATAAAGGGTGGAAGTTGGTTTGAGAACTATATGAAAACTCTCTCTCACACTTTCTTAAACCCACAAGGATCTTCTCCCTCTCTCACAACGTCACCTCTCTCTTCCTTGCATAAGCCTCTCTTCAAGCCCTCACTTACACAAGACTCAACCTCTAGACTACTAAAACACTTATTCAAAGTCTATTAAGAGAGTTTATATAATGGGCTTCTAAAAACCCTAATTATTCAATTCTACTGTATCTATTCATACAATATAATTCATTAATTGTATAGTATGATTAGTTCAAATTTACCCTGTTAGTATTGTATAATGAATAGTAGTACATTACAATCAGTTTAGTTTCAATCATTAATCATATAGTATAAATGAACAGTAGTATAATATGATTTGTCCAATGGAATTACAGTTCATATAGGATGAACCCTATGATGATCAAATATCATCTCTATCAATCATCCAATACGATCATATTTATATAGTATGATCTTAAACATTAATTAATCCAAAATTGATTGATTGATCATAGGGATTAAATTAGGAAATATTTTAAAACATTGTATAGTATGATTAGGTTCATCTAATATGAATAGAATAAAATTTAAAATTCAAATTATTACCTAATTTAATTAAAGATGGGGTTTCTTAAACTATGTGATCATCTTGTATAATGAAGTGGTCGTAGTATACAATTAGTTCATTTTTATGTCAATTTAATTCTCAATTAATAAGCATTTTAATTAATTTTTTATTATACAAATTATACAATATGATCTAGATCATCTAGTACGGGCTTAAAAAAAATATTAATTATACTCCCCGTTATGTGTGATGTACGGTTGCTAATCCAACATACACCTATTATAAAAATTGACTCAATAAGAAGTAAAAGAACAAACTCTTCAATATATAGTTTAACTAACACACTAAAGTCTTGAGCCTAAATCTTTAGCCTTTTTCGTATATGTTTATTACCTAAAAGTTTAGTAGTACACAAAGAAAATATCCAAAATAATCCTTTAACAATAAGTAGATAATCATTCAATAATAATTATAATCATTAAAACATAAGGTCAAGCTCTGGATTTAATAATCTCCTCCTTTTTTATGATGGTAAATATTGTTGGTTAGAATTGCAAGTTAATTTTAATTTCCCGCTAAGGTCTCTCTCTTACTAATTGATCTCTTTAAAAAATAAAGAGAAACTCTCTTTTTTTTTTTTTTTTTAATTTAATTTAATTAGTTTTTTCATTTTACTTTTAATGTAAAAATAACATTAACTAAAAAATAAAGCACAGTAAAGAGCATTGTAAACTATGTAAACAAACTATACTAATGAAAATAAACAGTGCAACCAACAATATCCTACTCCTCCTTTTGACATCACCTAAAAGGGGGATTAATTGACTAACACTAATATAGAACAATAGTATAAAATAAAACATAATAAGGAGAAAGGTACACATCACATAACAACAATTCTCATAGGAAGGACCTTGATTAGGTGGTGGTGGTGGTGGTGGTGGCTGGAAATAGCGCTGAAGCAAGGCAGACTGGTCACTGATCCATGCATGATTAGCCTTATACAATTACTGCAGCTGGTCCAAAAGATTGATAGACTCTTAGAGGAGGTAGAATGAGCTATTTGTATAGAAAGAAGGGAAGTTGTCAATCTATGCTAGGTACATGAGGTTATATTTTATATCAAAGACATATGTAATGATATGTCCTTAAGTCAGATTCTACTTATGTTATACTTTTGAATTTCTAATTGAAGTTAGATTATCAATATAATGGACAATCATATTCGCTACATTGAATTCTATGCAAGATATAATAAACTAGGTAACTACATATAACAAAGGGGTGATGTTTATCCTATCTCCAGCCTTAGGTAAAATTGAAGTGCTAAGGATATGTTGGATGATTCATGCAACTTGGGTAAGATTGTACACTAAGGGTAAGTGTTAACTAATAGATGTATTTTTAATGGTAAGATACTTGGGTCCAATCATAGTCTCCCTTAAAGCTGGCACTATACGGTGTTGTGCCTGTGGTAGAAAGATGTAAGATTTCATCAAGGTCCTAATAACTAATTTCTACTGGACACCTATTGACATAAGATTGCATTATTGTTCTTTCAACATTAATTTTGAGAAGGCTAGGGTAAGGATGAATTGTAAAGTGGTGTTAGCATCAGTACCTAATAATTGAGAATTTCATGGTTTATGATTCTAGAAGGGTAATCTAGGAAGCCCTCTACTTGTGATAAGATGACCCATCCTCTATAGATTGGAACCTATCATCTACAAGATGGTGAGAGAAACTTCTTACTAAAGCTCAGGAATGCTTACCACCAGTCATTTGAAAAAAAAGTAAGAGAAAGAAATAATAGGGGAGAAAGGATTTGTTTGAAGGCGTAAAGATGAATGGAGATTTACCCTTCCTTATAAAGAGTTCAGAAAAATCACACAGTGCAATGTACATCTTATAGTTTGATAAAAGGAAGACAAGCTAACCCATCTAATCTATTCAAAAAGTTTATCAAATCATACAATACAATTAGGATCATACAAGATGATATTTATAAAAAGTGTTCATCCCAAGGGGTCATATGTATGATCTTTGACCAAATGGATCATCCAGTATAAATATGTGTTCTTACAATATAATTTATGTTAATGGATTATACTAACCAAATTTAAGATCATCCCAACTGCATTGCCACGCATCTCACCATATAAATATATGATTGTACAGTATAGACTCTAAAATTAATTTTATCTAGACTATTGGATTAGATGAATAGTATTGATTTACTAACTATGTAGATAGTATTGTATGATGTGAACAAAAATTTTATTTGGTGTGATGATTAGGGAAAATTCTACAAGAAATTTTTAAAAATAAACAAACACATAATAGATCACAAATAGGAATAAACTAGTATAAATACATATAAAAATAACACGATCATAATTTTAAGATACTATTGCCCCATTTTTCTTAGGCATGAATATCAATGATACCTAGTCTAGTCCTAAGTGTGCTAAATGTGTCAAAATTGAAGGGTTTGCTAAATATATCTAGCAATTGATTTTTAGTATCCATATAAAGTAATTCTACAACTCTCTTAACTACATGATCCCTATTGAAATGTAGAATTTTACACATCATGTTTTCGATAATGAAAATATTTTAGCTTTTCAAATAAATTACTTTTGTTTCAAGAAATTCAATTTAACTGTACCAAGTTTAATCATAAAAAAATAAAACCAGTCTAAAATACTTGCTTCCTAGAGTTACTATATTAATAGGTCCAAATCCATCAATTTAAAATATTTTTAAGTGTTGCTAGGGGTGACTAAATTCTCAATTAAATTAAATAAAGAACTTGCTTCCTTTCCTATTTGTCATGCTTCACAAAGATGCTTTTGAAAGGTTCTATCTTGGGAATGCTTCTAAATAACCATAACTAGGTGATTTCCTAAGAATCTTCAAGCTAACAAAGTCATTTTTAAAATAATAACCTTCACTCATTAAAAATCAGCAATCATCAAAATAATTTTCAAAATAATAAGCATCACTCATCAAAAGTCATTTTTCAAGACTACAACCATTACTTGATTCATCAATTTAGTTTAAATCAGTTTATTCATTCTTAATCAATATAATTTTGTCATTTTAATATTTTTGAATATTTTGTAGAAATAAATATAATATTAAAAACTTTTATTCTAGCTGATTATTGCTTAAGAGATTGTATATATCCTTCTACAAAATATTTTAACATAGAAAATTTATCAACTTTACCAGTAATACCTATACATATTACCTTTCTTATATTGTTATCTCCAGATGTAGCTCTTCCTTCATTCCTAGCATATGGTAGAATATAATATTTCATATATCCATTTATGTGTTGCATCTATTATCTAGAAATTATCTGATCTCATTAGACCTCATGTGAGAGCTACCTATAAGCTCAATCGAAGGTCAGTTTTGGGACCCAAGTGGGTTTGGGTCCTATCTTATGCTTGATTGTATGCACGAAATGCTATTATACTAATTCTTTGGGCCTCCAAATTAATTATATCATATGGCATTATGTGCAAGTCTATACAATGTGTCATACATGCCACAAGAATAGCACCTAATCCCTAGAAATGGATTCACTAATCTAAATGGGAGATAATGCCTCATATTAAGAATGTATGATGTATGATGTGTCCTAGGTTATGGCTTTGTATGCATAGGTCTGTGTGTTATTTTGTAGTGCATTTATTTCTTTATCAAAAATTCATTTATACTCTTTTAATGCTCAGTTCAGCTAATTCTTCATGCTCTTTACTATCCATTTCTAGTGCATGTATTTCTAACTCCTTGAATGCTTCCTCTAATTCAAGATATTCAATTTTCAAGGATTATGATTTTGATAATTCAATATGATTCTTATTCAATATATCAAATTCATCCAATAAAATTGTATGCTCCTTATCTAATGAAATGTGTTCAATTTTAAAAATAGAATGCTCTTTAGTGAAATTATCATATTCTTCTTTTATATCAATTTTTTTTTTCTTTAATTACGAGTTTTGCTTTTTCAGCTTTCTGTACAAATCATGTATTTACTCAGATATACAAAATAACTCATCATAAGATAGCTCGCATACCTCATCCTGATATGAGTTGCCAATTGAATCATTTTCCATTAAACAAAAATTTTTACCTCCTCTTTCAATTTTAGTTTTGAAGAATTTAAAGCTAAGTTCGCTCAGAATATTTTTTACATATTTTGCTTTCCCCTTTTTGCATTAGGCTGATTATAACCCCTTTCGCTCTTAAGATTAAGTCAATTAGACCTCATGTGTCTAGGCTCTTGCACTCATAGCAAATTATGTAAAGAGAAAACTTATTGCTTTTACCTGATTTACCTGTGCTTCTATGATGGTGGTGCTTGTGCTTGTTCTTTAGGAAGCTTTTATATTGATGGGTCATCAAGGAAGTATCCTCATTTTTATTATCTCTTGAGCTATTGTTGTCGATATCATATTCCTTCAGTGCCATGGTTATCTCCTTGTTCTTATCATCTACATCTAAAAGTCTTTGGCTCACATTTTGCTCGTAAGCAATGAGAGAGTCCAAAAGATTGTCAATAGAATAAATGTTCAAGTCTTTAGATTCATAAATTGCAGAGACTTTGTATAAAAGTATTAGGAAAATAACTTAGTATCTTGTTAACTTTCTCAAAATTTAAAAGTTCTCTTTCTAAAGTATGCAAGGAGGTTATTATCACCTAATATGCATATTGGAAATAATTTAACTAGGTTTCATACAAAATAATTCATATTCATGTAATAACATATTTAAATGGGATTATTTTACTTCATTTGTACCATCATATGTAATGCATTACCTACCCCAAATTTCTTTTCCAGTTGTACAAGTTGAAACATGCATGCAATCTTCATATTTTAAGGCACAAAAGAAATAATTTAAATATTTTGCATTAAGTTGAGCAAAATCCCTATCTTCTAAACTCTATTCAGTAAACATGATATCTACTTTATGCCATTACATTGCGATAAGGAATATAACTATCAACTTGTATCATATGCAACATGCGAAAGTCAATTGATTGTAAGAAAGTAGACATGTGGATTTGCCAAAGTCAAATGGTATGTTATATCAAAAAGAGGTAATTGGGTAATTGAATACCCTTTATAGTGTTTCAATTTCCAACGTGTGCCATTGGATCAAACTCTAGGTTTTAAAACCACAATTTAAGAGAACCCGCTCTGATAATAATTGAAAGTTTAATATATGGTAGAGAAAATAATTGAAATATTAAATGACACACCAAGAGAGGGGTGAATTGGTATTTTTTAAATCTTTTTCAAAAGTTTTTCATTTTGAATTAAATGATAACCAATTTCAGATTTATAAAGTGAAAGCAAATAATAAACTAAGTGTTAAATTTTTGTTTTTCAATTTTTATAAAAAAAACAAATATTTTTTTTTATTTTATAATTTTATTTTTTTTCAAATAAACTCTAAACTAAATCAATCACATGTTGCAATAATCACCAAACTCAAACCAATTACATAAAGTAAATATGCAAGAAAGTAAAGCACATAAAATAAATGTGAAAAAGAAAAGAAAATGCAAACTAGATTTTTATAGTGGTTCATTCAACTTAACCTACATCCACTCCCCAATGCCCTCCTCTTTAGGTGTTGCACTAAATAGTTAGTGCATCTCTTTTAGCCCCCACACCTTGGCAGAGAAGCCCTTACAAAATAACTTCTATCTCCTCGATGCGGCTAAGAACAAGAATCACTTTCACCCTCCTGTCGAGGTGGAGTAGCTTGAATCACTTTCACCCTCCTAGTGACACAAAGTAACTGAATCACTTTCACCTTCACGGTGTAGCAGAGTAGCAGATGGACCTTTGATTCCAAAGGCTTCTTCATAGAGTTTCCCTCAAGACAAATCTTAACACATGAAATAAAAAAGGTTGAATTTGGTTGGAGCAACTATGTGAAAACTCCCTCTCACACTCCCTTGAACCCACAAGGATCTTCTCCTTCTCTCAGTACTTCACCTCTCTCTCCCTTGCACAAAGCCCTCTCTTCAAACCCTCACTTATAGAAGACTCAACCTTTAGACTACCAAAAGACTTATACAAAGTCTATTAAGAGAGTTTATATAATGGGCTTCCAAAAACTATAATTATTTAATTCTACCATCCATATTCATGTAGTATGATTCATTGATTGTATACTATGATTAGTTCAAATCTACCCTATTAGTACTATATGAATAATAGTAATACATTATGATATGTTCAGTTTCTTCACTAATCATACAGTATGAATAAACAATAGTAAAGTATAAATAGTTCAATTGATTTACAGTTCATACAGGATGAACTTTGGGATGATTAAATATCATCTTTATCGATCATTTAGTATGATTAAGTTCATACAGTATGATCTTAAACCACAATTAATCAAGATTTGATTGATTAATCATAGGGATTAAATTAGGTAATATTTAAAACATCATAGAGTATGATTAAGTTTGTATAGTACAAATAGAATAAAATTTAAAATTCAAATTATTGCCTAATTTAATTAACAATGGGGTTTCTTAAAATATGTGATCAATCTATATGATGAAGTGGTCATACAATATTATTATTAGTTCATTTACTTTAATTTAATTCATAATTAATTAAGCTTTTTAATTAATTCCTTATTATATAGATCATACAGTATGATCCAGATCATCTAAAATGAGCTTAAAAAAATTAAATTATTTAGTTACACTCTCTTTGCATGTGTCTACACGGTTACTAGTTCAACATGTGCCTATTATAAAAATTAATTCAAGAAACGTAAAAGTATAAATTTTTCTACATAGTTTAACTCAAACACAAACAAAGCTTGGTCTTGAGCATGAATCTTTAGTCTTTCTACGTGTATACTGTAACCTGAAAGGTTAGTAGTGACAAAATAAATATCCAAAATAATATGAAGGAATAAGTAGATAATAATCCTATAAAATTTTTAATCATCAAAACATAAGGTTAGGCTCTATAATTATAACACCAAGATATCTAAATTTTGTGCTCTTATTATTGAATTGTGTTGCAATATAGGATCCCTAAGCACTTGATTTTGATGATGACAAATAATATTAACTGAATTACTATGTTCTTCCTTAAAAAATATTAATGTTTTTTTTATCTGTGAGCACTAACATTTCAGGTAAGATACACACCACTCAAGACTGCTGGAGACTCAAGACTAGGTAGAATATGATGTAAAAGAATTTGTATTTTATTTTCTTTAATTTTATTTTGTTCAGTCTGCCACGAAAGAGTGTATGCAAATAGGATAACCATGCACACACACACAGGGGAACGGTTTTCTATTTTTTAAAGTAAAATGTTATTCAAGAAAAATTGTATTGTATGATTTTTAATCGTACTGTATGATTTTTTTAAAACTCAGGCTTAATGGCTAATTCTAAATTATTATTTTATGAACTAATCCTACTATATGATTCATATTATACTATATAATTTGTTTCCATCTGAGAACCCTAGCCGCCAGCATAGTTTAGGTAAGATTTTAAATTTGATTTTTTAAACTAATCGTACTGTATGATCCTAATCATATTGTACGATCATTTGAAATCTTGCCAAAATTATCCCCCATAATCAGACAATTAAATCTTGGTTTCTTAATTACTATCATTCCTACTGTATGATATGGATCGTACTGTACGAACTACAGAGATAATTTTTGGTCATCCCATAGATTGTACCAGACGAAACCACAGTTTTTTGAACTATTCATCCCAGATGATATTTATATCATACAGGATGATAGTCTGAATTGAACTAATCATATTGTATGAAGTGTACAGTATGGGATAATGTACAAAGACAAATTTTGTTCATCCCATAAGTCATTCCATACAAATAGTTGAAAATAAAATAATCATCCAGTACGATCTCTTGATCGTACTATATGATGTTCGTAAAATTTGTGAAATATTCGTCTGTCTTCGTACTAGATGGAATTGATTTTGTACTAATCGCACTGTATGATATTGAATCATACTGTATGAACAGCATCATCTGAATTGAATCATTAGGGTTTTTTGAAGTCTGATTTAAAAAAAAAAATTTCGTATTCAGAGGGTTATTATTGTTGTGATTTCTATGTGTGAAGAAGAGGAGTATGATAACTTAAGGAACTCTTAAGAGGGAGCTTTTGAAGAGATCCAAGGTTTGTGAGAGGAAGGAGAAGGTGAGCTTGAGCGTGAGAGAGAAGGAGTGTGAGGGGATCACATAGTTGCTCCGAGCTAGCTGCATGCTTGCTCCTCCTGTGGCCTTGGTGAGTCTTGTGGAAGCTCTCTAGGGAGAGAGGCTTCAAGGTCAACATCCTTGAGGTTCTCTGCCTTCTCCAGGAGGGAGAAAAAGGAGAAGGTCCACTGGCGTCACCAAGAGGGTGACATAGCGTCTGGTACTTTTACCATACTGGGGGAAGGTGAAAGTGAGTTTTGTAAAGGCTTCTCCGCCTTACTGTGGGAGCAGAAGGAGAGTCAACTTTTAGTAGTGCAACTCTTAAAGTGAAGGACTCCGAGGAGTGGACGTAGGTTTAGTGACCAAACCACTATAAAAATTTTTGGTGTGTTTTTTATTTTTTTTGCATTTTTACTTTTTGTGCATTTATTTTCAGTGTTAACTACTTGGTAAAAAATCTAGTTTTAGCTTTTCATTGTAAGATTTAAAATTGTTTCACCACTATTGCAATTGTGTACGAATCATTAGCTTTCGCATTTGACTAGTTAAGTTTAATTTTAAAAATTTGAAAAATTCTTTAAAAACTAGAACTCATGTTTAGGATTTATTTTTAAAATACCAATTCACCCCCCCCCCCCCCCTCTTGGCGCATCTCATACTTTCAAATTGACCACTGAAATTCATAGTCCCCCACTAGATCTATTTTTACTAAAATTATACTCCATGTATTAGCTTTTAGATATACTCAAATGAAAACTTTTAGACCCTAAGGTTGATCTCCACAGTTCAGGTTTATCTTCAACTTCCACTCTAGTCTTTCGAATAAGAAGAATATCATCAACATAAAACATACACCATGGTACATCATCTTGCAAATGTCTAGTAAGAACATCCATGTCTAGAGCAAAAAGATATGGGCTTAAAGCTAACCCTTAACATAATCCAACTAAATAGAAATATATGGTAAAACCATCTTTATTTGAACACAAGTAACAACTCCTGCATACATATCATTAATAACTTGAATATAAGAACTATTATTAAAACTAACAGCAGGGTCACATCCCAAGCACCTCACCCTAGCCTTGACAACCCATGGTTTGACCTAGGTCTAGCATTAAGTTAGCCCAAAGGACACCCAATGTGACCAAAATCCAATTCTTTCCAAATTGGCCTTCACCAGGTTAATTTGAGCCTAGCTTGGACTAATCCACTTACATTAGATACCCTACTCTACCCTATGGCATCCCAATGCCTCAGTCCACTTGGAAATATCCTAAATTACTTCCTTGACCCATCCATACTGCCTCTAATGACCGACATTGATCGAGAGGACAAAAGACCAAAAATAGAAAGATATTCATACCTCTCTACCTAGAGGATGTTAAGGCCTACAATATATTTGAAAATAAGATAAAGAGCCATAGGATTATTCCAAGCTCCCAAACCCCTCCAAACCTAACTTTAAGTGAGCTCCGATGAGAGGACTATGCTCGAAACTAATCTTCTTCCAAAACCCCAACCACTAAAGTAAAGTTACTCCCTAGACATAGGAGAACTCAAAGGAACAAAAATCCCTTTCTATTCACCATGATCTAGAGGTATATCTCAATCCTGAGCTCCTTAGCTTAAGGGCTTGAGCCTTTATAAAGAAAATATCCACCACACAACCATTTGGCCAATGAAGTTTGGTTTTATTCATGAAGATCATCTTGAATCAATTTTTAGTCATTTAGCCATTAGAACTCCTGAATCAGTAGGATTTGTATAAATGACCTCTATTTAGGGCTAGAAGTTAAAAATAAAATCACAACCATCATTTTGTCTATTTTGCTTTCACAACTCTGATTTCATTGAATATACTCCCACACAACATCCTTGAAATTTCCTCCTTTAAATGGTAGCCATCTAACCCTAGATTGAATGGCCACCATTTGATTTGATTTATCTCAGGGGCCCACTGTAGATCAAGTTACACGTACCACAAGGAAAGCATGCTATGAGTTGACAGCTTACCGTAAAAATCATGGGATTTAAGAGTATAAAATGGTTTTAAATGGATCAAACTTTAAAAAATTATTACTCTTGATCTAGTGAACCATTTTGTGTGTTTGACGCCTCTATGAATTCAGGATAGAGAGCAATATCCAATGAAATTAAGTTTGAGGCCATTGTTTTGTATATTGCATGAAAAACATTAAAAATAGTAAACCATAATTCATTTTTTATGACTTATTCTCACCTTTGTTTGCCCTTAAATTCACAGGGGTTAGTTTTTGGATGTTTCTCACATCCCAAATGTAACCATGTGTGTTTGAGGCATATCTTGGCCTCAAATGAAATTGAAATCATAGGTATGCATTTTGTCCTAGAATTTCAAATTGGCATATCTTTTAATCCATAGAGGTTTGTGGTATGAGTTTTTATATGATTTTTACATGTTTATACAAGGGCTAGTTTGCCACTAATTCCACCCTAATCTAAGATATGGTATACCATAGAAAGTTTACTTTGTGATTTGGGGTATATATTTAAGAAAATGTAAAAAAATTAACCCCTCATCTAATTGACCCCAAATTTTCACAAATTTACCTAGGGCTCCTCAGGGACCTATAATTTTAATTTGGTGAAATTTGGAGTTCAATGGTCACCCAATTAGCAAACCCAATAATTAGCCTTTGGTGAAACCCTAATTTGACCTAGAACTTATAAAAAATCTATTAATCATAAAAAAATTTAAAATTTTAAAAAAATTGCACTAAACACCCAATTGACCCAAAACCTAGGAAAAGTAATCTTAATCACCAAACTCAACCCTAATTAAATATAGATATTCCCTAATAATAATTCCCAATTTAAATTTAAAAAGATATTAAAAATAAGAAATATTTTCGAATGATTTCAAATTTGGTGATGATTGGGTGTGATTCATCTCTAACTTGTGCAAAATATTTAATCAGATTTGGAGATCAGGTTGTCCACTTAATGCAAAACTCAATCTCACTTAATACACCTTAAAAGCTTAAACATACATACCCTTAATTAACTTAATTAAAATTTTAAAAATTTGAATTATGACCTAATTAATTCATCTAATTAGTAAAACAACTTTATTTACCTCTCCTTATATTAATCATAAAATTACAATAATATACCAAAGTTAAGATATTCAACATTTTATATAATAATCTATATTGGTTAATTAACATTAACCTTAATCCATAAATAGAACTAAGCCATAACACACTTCTAGAAATAATAAATCCCTGATTAATTTAACAAACTTTAAACCATTAGCTTCATCATTTTAGGAGTTTAGAATATGTTGGTCTATGGGTTCATAGCACTTTGAACCCATGGGCTGACATAATCTTGCAAACCTAAACATAATTAACATTAATAAGAATATGACAAAGGACTTAACACCTTTTAATTTAAAATCAACTAATTTTTTTTTTAAACCTATAACCAGCACTTAATATTTAGAAAATTAAACCTCAAAGCCTAATAAGCCCTCATATTGACCTAGCACAAACTGTAGAAGAATTATTAGGGCAACAAACTCTAACTCTAAGTTAGGTTAATTTCACTTTTTTTTTTTTACTTCTATAGATTATGAAA
>CM034306.1:40815590-41028582 GCA_019925795.1 Dendrobium chrysotoxum | reverse complement strand
TTTTTCAAAATACTATCAAATGAAACAAGATATAGGATACAGTAAGTCTAAATATGCAATTTTTTCAATAATATAGTCAAAATTAGAATACGCATGTTACTTTTCTAGCAACGGTGCCGAAAACTTGATGGGTGAGGGGGCTTGAGTTGGTTCTTATTTTGAATTAATATGAAAATATGCTTAGGTTTTCTTTAATATAAAAATTAGTAAAAGTCCACTAAAATACATAAGTATATGTGTTGATCAAGTAATAAAGTGTTAGAGTAGAGTATCGATCATATGAGGATGTGTTCTGCTTAAATATAATTAAACTACTATGTTTAATTCAAATATATAATTTATCTTATTAAAAGTAAAAATAGATATTTTTGAGTTTTTGTCACTTAAAGAAAACTTACAAGAAGATTTTATACCAATAACATCATCATCATCATCAAGATTTTATACTAATGAAGATAAAATGTTCTGGACTAATGAATGCAATAACATAGTTTTCCTCCTTATACTCTAAATTTTAGATGTGGATTATAGCATATGCATCCCTAACTCTCTCTCAAGCTTATTGAATGAAAAGAAAGTTTTATAGACTTCTTACAGTTTTACTATCTCCATAGAATCGAGAATATTCAGATATCCTATGTCTAGGCAGGCCAACATTCCATTTTAATACTCCTAACTAAATATTAACTATGTACATGGCTACTATATGCATTAAATAAAGAATGAGAGTATATATATATATTCATTTAAGGCACAAGAGTCTACATTAGTACTTATTATGCTTTTATATAACTAACCCAAAACCAGAGATTTAGCCTGATAAGGAAGGTACTAAAAGTAAACTCATTTTCATTTTATTCATTAAAAAGAGGGATTCAAGAGAGGTAATAAGAAAATTATCACCCGAAAATCTTCTCCACACTCCTTCTTTCTCTAATAATTGAGTTGCTCTCACATAACTAGCTAAGATCTCCCAATACAAGCATCTTTCCCTTCTCAGACCTCTCTTAGACTTTACTCTAAGGGGGCACTGAGAAACACACTAAGAATTACAAATTTTTGCTCAAGTGATAGATCTCTTAAAAATAATTGAATTGAAAAACTATTTATAGTAAGTGCATGGATGGGCTCAGGCACTAAGGTTCTCGATAAGGTGGCATTATGGCAGTATAAAATTATGCCTCAGCGCTTTAATGCTTGCTCCGGTGTGGCACTAGTTGACCTGGTTAGGGTAATGGTTGAATTTGCATATCTTTTGGCTAAGTCGGCATGGCTTCTCATCTCAGCAATCGCTCCATTGTGGTGTCTAGAATGTGAGTGCTACAATTCTTTAATGTGACTTTCAGTGCTAAGTTATTATAAGGTTAGTGCTTCAGCACCCATTTTCTTGAGGCTCTAGTGCTGCGGTGCTGAATTTGGGCGTAGTGATGCTGTGTTACGCCATGACAGTAACCTTAATGTCACTTCAATGTTGGAAAAATAAAGAAACTAGTGTAGTATTGTATGAATTAGGCACCTAGGTGTTGACGATCATAATGATGTGGCACTTTATCTGATGGCACTACGATTTTATTCAGCACTTGTAGTTTTTTTCCTTTTCCTATATATTTTTGGACAAACACAATTAAATAATATATTTTTATTAAATTTAAACATAATAAATATTACACCGTTTATACTTAACATGGAGCCTGATGATGTTACCTGTGTGGAAGATTTAACATGGAGCCTGATAATGGAAGCATCTTGATGATGTTAATCAAATCTTAATTGGGAGGGGCGAATGTCGCATGTATCCTGAATCAAAGGGGAAAAATGATCTATCTTTATATCATTGTACCTTTTTGTGGTTCAAGTTAGGACCTTACCCAAGGAGTAAAACTCTAGTTAGAGACTGTATAAAGGTTATAATGGAAGCATCCTTTTTTTTGTTGAGAGTTTCCTAAAATATTATCTTGGATGTTGAAAGTATTGGAGCAATTTTCTTGGCCACAGTTGTAGTAAAGGTTTCCCCACAGGCCACATCAAATTCCCAGATGCAGTAATGGCTAATGTCATGACATTGACATAAAAAACTTTTTAAGGTTCTAGTAAAAAATTCCCCCAGTCAGGAACCACGTTCTTGCAGTTGGCGCCAAATTATTAAATCCTAGAATATTTGTGTTGATAGAGAAATATAAAGTTTAATGTCTTAGCTTTGTACAAATCAAGCAGACAATCAGAATAAGAGAGGGTATAATGCTCATGAGACACTAGAATTTTTATGTGGAAATCACTAAAATAGGGGGAAAACCATGAGGCCTTACCTAGCTTGAATGAATCCACTAGTGGTTGCAATCAATTATAAATGAGGGCCTTCCTTGAGGGAAGGCCTTTATTTCATGTAGTAATTATACATCATATAGAATTCATTACATTTGAAAGAATAAGTATTGACATGTTTGTTTGGTCAGCAGGACCATAGTGGTGGGCAACGGAGGTCATAAAGATTGTATACTGGCGACGGAGGTTAGAAAGACCATATTTATCAAGTAATGGAGGTCAGAAGGACCATAGTTATCGAGCAATAGAGGTAATAAGGACCATAGTTGGCAGGTGATGGAGGTCAGACTCGAAGGATAATAGTCGGTAGGTGACAGAGGTAGGAAAGATCATAGTCTGGTGATGGATGTTGGAAGGACCATAGTCAACGAGTGATGGAGGTCGTAAAGGCTATTTTCTGGCAATGGAGGTCGTAAGGATTATCGTTGGTGGGTACAAAGGTTGGAAAGACTATTGTCTGGTGATGAAGGTCAGAAGGACTGCAATTAGGAGTGATGGAGGTCAAAAAGATCATAGTGTGGCGACAGAGGTCGAAAGGACCATAATTGGTTGGAGATAGAGGTCAGATAGATCGTAGTCAGTGGGTAATAGAGGTCATAAAGATTGTGTTCTAATGACAGAGGTTAGAAGGATTATAGTATACGGGTGATGGGGTTAGAAAGACCGTTGCATGGTGACGGAGGTCAGAAGGATCGTAGCGGGAGACGGAGGTCAAAATAACTATTGTATGGAGATAGAGGTAAGAAAGACAGTAGTTGGTGGGTGATAGAGGTCAGAAAGACTAAAGTCGGGCAACAATTATTGGGTAGAAGTCTGACGATAATCAGTGGTCAGACGAAAGACCAACATTAATTAGTGGCCAGGTGGAAGTCCAGTGATGGTTTAGTGGCAGGGCATAAATCTGGAAAAAGTTGGTGGATGGGAGGAAATTGGCAAAAGTTACACGATGGTTGTTGACTGGGTATAAATCAAGCTATAGTTGGTGGCTGGGCAGAATTTCGGTGATAATACAATGATGACCGGTGGTCCAATGGTGGTCGAGGAGGACTCTGGTGGTAAGAGAACTCTAGTTTCTCTCCCTTCCTTCTCTTTCTTCTCTTCCTTATTCGGGTCCCTCTTTCCATGAGGAATGAGGGGTTTATTTATAGTTTTCTTAGAGTGGCATGGCTAGTAAATAGGAGAGAGGTCAAGGGTACGTTGGGAGCGGTTTCAATTGATGACCAATATTGATCCCCTTGATCGTGGACCATTTACTGGGTATTTGAATGTCCTAATGATATCATAATTTAACAATCTTAGGCTCATTGGATTCATCTCATCAAATGGCTTGATTCGACTATAAGCAAGTCACATTTGGAATTTGTTTGGTAATCCAAATTATGGTTTGAACCATCCATAGACTCTTCGAGTCTTTGATTTGGACCCATTTGGGCTCGGATTTAGTCGAATTTGGAGTCGTTGGGTTGGTCTTTTTGAGAAATTGAGTTCAAATATAAGTTTGTTGAGTTGGAGTTCAAATGATTTTGAATTTAATTTCAAAAGATTCCAACTTGATTTAGCCTCGATATTTGTGATCGATCAAGATAATTATTGATGATATATAAATTTTATTACTTAATATATTTTAAGAAACAAGCTGAACTAGAATAACTATCAGTTTTCTTAATGTTAAATTTTAAAGGTGGACACAAACATTCTTTAATAGAGTAATTTACTTGATCATTTAAATATTTAAGAAATCACTTCATGTCTCTTGCGAAAGCTAGTCTAAGAAATTTGATTTTGCATTTTCTATGGTTTACATTGAAATCTATAATGAAAACATAATTGGATTTAAAAATAAAGTAGGATGAAATTAAAATAAAATTGATTTATACAAAGCCATAGGTCTAATTGAATTTTTCATTCATTTAGTAGATTTGAATAAGAATATAAGCATAATATAATTCAATCTTTAAAATGGTCATCTGTATTATTATTATTATTATTATTATTATTATATATGCTTAAAGAAGTACTTGAAGGAATGAATGGTCATCATCAAGGCCCGTTATTGAGATAGAAATGTAGATTAAAAATAAACTTTGATAGAAGCAAAATTCATAGTAGAATCAATGAAAGGTTAAGTCTAAAGAGCATCATATATGTGAATTTGATATCCCAAGTAGTGAAAAAAATGGCATCTATAGAGAAATCAACATCAAGTAGTGGGCCTAGATCAAAATTGGTAGTGAGGTGGATCAACATCTAAGATTATTATAGACCTTTAAGGCCCCAACATCCAAAGGTACAAGTGATCTAACCATAGCTTAAGATTAGTTATTGAATATTGGGAAACTCATGGATGGTATAATTGTCCAGATAATAAAAAGGTAGTGTTCGCTACTTTTATGCTTGTAAGTAAGGCCAAATGATGGTGGCAAGCTCAGCATAGGAGAAATTTGGATTGATACCTATCACTATGATATAGTGGGATGATTTTGTGCTGGTATTCAGAGGTTGGTTTATTCCACCACCATTCAAATTAGCACTGTAAGATAAATTCTTTAATTTGACTTAAGGTTCAAAGACAATTATGCAATATGAAATAAAGTTTACTTTTCTATCTCGATATGCGCCTCATTATGTCAACACTCGTGAAGAAAAGCCACTATTTTTAAGAGGCCTTAGGGATCAGTTAAGTTATCAATTGATACCTTTTGATATAATGAATTCTTAGTCTTAGTGGAGAGAGCAATAAGAATTGAAATGAACTGAATTTTTCTAAATAAAATTTGGAGTAACAAGTAGGTAAAAGAAAGATTTTTGAGAAGGATGATAAGTTTAGAAATAATAAGCTAAATTCGATGATAAGCAGAAATAAATTCAGTATGAAAAGCTGTTTATGGTCAGTGAGGGAAAAACACTTTACTTAATGTCTAGTTGGTTATGGAAAGTGTTATAAATGCGGTGAATTGAGACATCATCAGATGGACCGGTCTCTAGAGAGGAAGCAATGCAAGGCCATAGGGATACCAAGAGTAGGGATAATATAGGAGATATTTGGAAGGCAATAAAGCAGGATAAACTTAGTTTCAAGGTATTGGCCTCTTTTTCATGTGAGGTTAACTAAAAAAATCAAAGCCTAAATCCAAAAAAGAAAAACTCAAAATTCCAACCAGAAGTCAAGGGCAGAGCCCATGTCCCATGGCCATTTTTAGGTGATTTTGCAACACCTCAAAACTAAATCAAATGACATTGGATTCATGATTTTTCAATTACATATTAATTAGGCATGTCCCTAGTTCAACCCTTTAAATTTGAGGTCAATCCAAGATCTTTAACACCCAAGCTCAATTGAAATCCAAAGGCTATAAAACCTTCAAATATTTATAGTCTGTGCCACTAGATTTTACACCTTATGGAAATTGACCTTAGGACCTTCCCAAAACTTTGAACATGTCCACAATCATATTTATGGCATGTTAAACCCAAAACTAACTTTTGCTAGACCCTGGCTGACCAATGTTGACCATGGGCCCACTTGACCCGAAAGACCCTTAAGGGCAAAATTGAAGTTTTCTCTAAACTTCAATGTGGCTTAATCAAACTAAGCCATGGAACATCTTCTAATGAATCCTAGACATCATTAAGAGTACATTGAACATAAACCAAAGTCTTGGTTTGACCTGGTTGACCAAGTCAACTATGGTTAACCAAATGCCATTTAAGAACCAAAACATGCATTTCATATAAGGAGGCCTCACCATTGTATGGGACCACCTTGTTGGATCTAACCCTAACCCTTAGTTTGACCAAGTTGACCAAGTAAACCATGGTTTGACCAAATCAACTATACACCAACCAAACTCAAATCTAATTCTTCAACCACTAACAAACCAAATTAACACTTAAAATCATTACATTTAATATTTTAAGCATGTCCAATATCTTCATGGGTCAAGTCATCATTGGTTTGACTTGGTCAACCAATCAATGGTGTTCAAACCTATGTGTATGCTTGGCTTTGCATCCAAACATTGAAACCTTTGCTTCAAACTCCTTGGAGTTATCTTTATAGCTCAAATAATATCCCCAATAACTCATCCTAGTCACCATTGATTGGTTGATTAATAAACAAGTCAAAAAAAACCATTCAAAACCAAAGAAATGGATGGAAATGGGTCAAATGGTCAACAATGGTTGAGCATTTCATTTCCCCTAGATTTTCCTCCCTAAGCCACTCAAATCAAACCAAAATAAATCCTAAAGCAACCCTAAATGGCTCCTAAACCATGCCCAACCCCATGGCCTAACTAAATGAGGAAGAGAGTGGTCCCCTCCCTGACATAAGCCCATGCACATCTCTCTCAAGCGCCTGCCATTTCCTTGGCTCCCAAGCACTTTGGACATATGGTAAGCATATACATAAGGGCTCAAATTAATCCAAGTCATTCATTCAAACCCTAGGGGTTCGAATGACCTAAACCATCCCAAAAACCCTCATTAAATCATCTAGCATTCTCTCGACTACCTCCTGTTGTAACTTGAGCTCACGAGTTTATATTTTTAATGATAACAAATATTATGGCTCACATCTTTATGCCTGCTTGTATTTGCAATGTATATTTATTTTTCTGTATACTAATATTTTTGGAACACAATGCATCATCCAACGATGATTCAAGGCTTAAGATTTGGTAGAATAGGTTATACTGTAAAGATTTTTGTAATATTTATTGATGTATTTTTTATTTCTTTAGTCAAGACCTATAAGGGTGTATGCTAGCTTGGTGATCATGCACACACACTCAGGGGGAGTGAGATTGAGTCAAAACCAAAAGTTTAAATTTTGAACTAATTATACTATATAATTTATATCATGTTGTACGATCATCTCATCTAAATGGCTAACTTTGATAATTTATGTATTTTGAACTAATCATACTGTATGATTCACATCGTATAGAACGATCTATAGAAATCAAGAAACTCAGCTGCCAATCATAATTTCGGCAATATTTTGAATTTCATTTTTATACTAATCGTACCATATGATGTGCATCATACTATATGATCTATAATAATCATGCCAAAAATGATCTTGTGATTAGGGGAGTAATTATGGTTATTTTGTTCAATGAGATCATAAGGGATGATCGTAGACGATCGTACTGTACGACCCAAATTTACCATTGGATGATAATTAATCTCGTATATCGTACAAGATGAAATACCATAATTATTCATCTAATTTTCTTGGAAGATCCCCGACATTATATTGGATGATCAGTATAAATTTGAACTGATCGTATTGTACTATATTGTGATCATACAATACTATCAGGTCAAATTCAACACATCATACTAGATGATCCTGTGATCGTACTGGATAATCTTTACCGCTAGAATTGAGTTTCTAGGGTTTTTCAGATTCTAAACATCACACTGGATGATCCTTCGATAGTACTGTATGATCTTTGTAGCTAGAATTACATTTCTAGGGTTTTTCAAAGCCCTCTATTTAAGCTTTCTCAAAAGACTTAGTAAGAGTCTTTAGCATGCATTGGGTCTCCATTCTTCTGGAGAAAATGTGAAGAGAGAGCTTTGAAAGGGAGAGAGGAATGGGTGGAATTTGAGAGGGAGATGATCCTTGTGGGTTGCAAGGGAGTATGGAGGGGGTTTCACACCGTCACTCTGGCAAGCTTGCACCTTAGTACCATCATAGTCAGGGTTTATCTTGAGAGAAGTTTTGGGAATAAGAAGATCTCTTTGGTGTCAAATGACCTAACTACTATACTGTACTGGGGAAGGTGAAATTGATTCAAGGTTCTCTACCTGTGAAAGGATTTGTGATCCTCTGCCATCTCCTAGAGGGAGAAAAAGGATTACAATCCCTCTACCGCACTAGGTTGGTGAAAGAGATTTTATAAGGGCTTCTCCGCCTAGCTGTGGGGGCTAAAGGAGAGTCACTAAAGGTTTAGTGCAATACCTGGAGTGGGTGACTCTGGGGAGTGGACGTAGGTTAGGTTGATCGAACCACTATAAATCTTTGGTGTTTATTCTTGGTTTTGTTTTTTCGCACTTTATTTTTGCATTTATTTTTGTGATAATTATGTGGTTGAAAATCACTGATTTTCTATTATTATGAAATTTTTTTGCTTCTGTATTGAGAGATAAAATTATCAATTTTGATATATTCAAAAAGCTTTAGAAAGTAGGATTTTTCTTTTTATTTAAAAAAGTTTTTAATTAACCAATTCACCCCCCCTTTTGGTTAGCCTCGGGCGTGTTCTTAAAGGTTTAACAACCCTCACAAACTTTTAAGTGGTATTAGAGTGGGATTCAAAAATTAAGTCTTAGAAAACTTTTGAAAAATAATCAATGGATAACTTTAGAAATTGTAACATTATAGAAGGCTATTCAATCACGCAACAACCTTATTTGAAAATATTTCTTTTAATTTTTTATAAAATTTGCATGTCTACTTTTTTGCAATCAATTGATTATCGAATGTGGCATATGATTCAAACTAGTTATTTTGTACCATCACATATTATAGATGGAGTCAAATTGATATTCCTTTACTGAATGGAGTAGAATAGAATAAATTAATGCTTAATTGAATGCTAAATATTTGAACTATTTTTTCTATGCTTTTAATTGGAAGATTATATAAGAATCTCTATATGTACTACTAGCAAGGATATTTGCGATAGATTATGCACTATATATGAAGGTACTAGTGAAGTCAAGCAATCTAAGTTGAATATTCTAATGCAAGATTATAACTTTTTACATGAAATCTTATGAGATGATCTTAGACATATATATTAGGTTTACTCAAATTATGACATCATTACATGCTTTAGGTAAAGAACTTTCAAATTTAAAAAGGTTAATAAAATTTTACATTATTTACATGATAAATTCATGCAAAAGTCACTACTATATTTGAATCAAAAGACTTGAACGATTATTTTATTGATATTCTGATTGGCTCACTCATTGTCTATGAGCAAAGTGTGAGTTAAAGATATTTGGATACAGGTGAAACTATAGTGCTAAAAGCTGAAGATACGTATAAAAGTGACTTAGTAGATGATGAGAGCAAGGAAATATCATCAATAACATATAAATTTGAAAATCTACTGAAGCCTAAGCATCAACATCAATAAAAGTGGAACAAAGATAAAAATGGTAAGAATATTAAGATTTCCTCTAACATTATTTGCTTTGGGTGTAGGAAACCTGGACATATGAAAAATTAGTGCCCTAATATAAAAACTCTTCATGCAAAGAAAAAGGGTTAAAATAAGCCAATTGTAATAAGGGTAAATGATAAAAAGTAAAAGATCTCCTACATAGATCTGGTTTCTGAATCATCAGACTAGGAGTAAGATAATGAGCTATAAAGTTTTGCCTGTGTGTTTATTTGTGTTAAAATTAATGTATGCGTATATATTCTTTATTTTATTTTTTTTCATCGTGAATGTTTTTATTTTTATGTTGTTTAGTATTTAGTTTATAGTAAGATATTTATGTTTGTAATTTTTTATTTTATTTTCAATATATGTTTTTTAGAACACTCTCTGATCATCACACACAAATCACATCTCACAGGTATTTACATAAGAGAATAAATTACTTCTCTCTAATCACATTTTTTTAAAATGAAAAATTTACCTCCTTTTACTTAAACTTTTTGGTAAGTGATTATTAACTTTTCTAAATAGTTAAAGGAAGAGAAAGTGATGACTACCCTCTTCCTCTAACTCCTTTAGTGGTGAAACTTTTTTTTGAATCAAAATCTATTTCAAAGTAAAATTCAACCTGGAAATAGAGATCTGCTTCATCTTCCTATATTTCATTATCTCATATGAATATTTTTTACAAGTCAATGAATCTACTTCAAATCTTCTTAATCAAGTTGTTTGTTTATATTATATGGATTCGGTTTTGCTTTATGGTTTACTATTCTTTATATAAGGGAGTGAGTTTTTATTCTCTTATATTTGGAAGATAATCTCACAATTGAGATAACTCCTTCTTTAAAGATTTAGAAAGGAAGCAAGTTGACAAAATATGGAAAGAGCACAAAATGGGCCCAAAATGAAAAGATGGGCAATATCCGCCAAATAATTACGAGATACACAAAGTGTTTCAAAAATTAAAAGATGCACAAAGTGCACCCAAAAACTGATAAAGTGGCACAAAATAAGCCCACAATAAGTTAGCTCTTCTTTCTTTCAAATCTTAAATCTTTGAAAAATCTATGTGCCAATTGATATCTTCAACACTTGAGTTTGAAAATCATCATTCCTGATTTATCAATTTTGCATTAATATTCTATTAGATATATTTCATGCAAGAAGATTAGAAAGATTAAAATTCTTCTCTAATTTATTTTTTGAATTAGATTTTGTTTGAAAAGATTTTAACCTATAAGGAGCTTGAGTTGGGGTAAATAAAACTTGAATCTCTAACCTTTCTCGCTTTAAGCATTGTCAATGCATTTTTTACTAAGCTTTTGAATAAAATCAAGAGGTAACTTTCTCATTTCAAGAAAATTTATTTAAATTAATTGATTCTTCTTAATCATCACCATCACCTCCACCTGATCAGGGTCCATATAATCTTTAGTTTGTTATGTGTGTTCCATTTTGTTTTCTTTATATTTCTCTTCTTTTTGATACTATCAAAGGGGGGAATGTAATTATCTGGTTGTATTTGTGGTTAGGTTGCATCTGTTCATCTTGTATTAGCATTTATTTTCTGTATTTAGTTTCTAAATATTTTTTATTTTTATTCCAAAAAAAACTTTTGCTTTCCCCTATTTTTAATATAATTATCATAGTGAGGGAGATATTATGAGAAAATATTTTTAGTTTGTAATTCAACCAATAATATTTGCCATCATCAAAAGGTGAGAGATTATTGTAACTTGAGCTCACAAGTTTATATTTTTGATGATAACAAATATTATGGCTCACATCTTTATGTCAACTTAAATTTGTAATGTATATTTATTTGTGTGTGTACTAATATTTCAGGAACACCATTCATTATACAATGAAGATTCAAGGCTCAAGATTAGGTATAATAGGTTATGTTGTAAAGATTTTTGTAATATTCATTGATATATTTTTTTATTTCTTGAGTCAAGACCTATAAGGATGTATGCTAGCTTGGTGACCATGCATACACATACTCAGGGGGAGTGAGATTGAGTCAAAACCAGAAGTTCAAATTTTGAATAAATCATACTATATAATTTATATCATACTATACGATCAGCTCATCTAAATGGCTAACTTTGATAATATATATATATTGAACTAATCATACTGTACAATTCACATCATATAGGATGATTTATAGAAATCAAGAACTCAACCATCAATTATAATTTAGGCAATATTTTGAATTTCATTTTTTATACTAATTATATTGTATAATGTGCATCATATTATATGATCTATGATAATCATGCCTAAATTGATCTTGTGATTAGGGGAGTAATTATAGTTAACTTGTTTAATTAGATTATACAGATGATCATAGATAATCATAAGGTACAACCCAAATCTATCATGGGATAGTAATTAATCATCACATATTGTACAAGATGAAATACTATAATTATTCATCTAATCATCCAGGATGATCCCTAATATCGTACTGGATGATCAGTACAAAGTTAAAATATTAATACTATACTATATTGTGATCGTACAGTACTATTAGGTCAAATTCTACACATTATACTTGATGATCCTGTGATCGTATTGGATGATCTTTACCACCAGAATTGCATTTCTAGGATTTTTAAAATTCTTCATATCATACTGGATGATCCTTCAATAGCACTATATGATCTTAACCTCCAGAATTAAATTTTTAGGGTTTTTTAAAGCCCTCTATTTAAGCTTTTTCAAAAGACTCAGTAAGAGTCTTTAGCATGCATTGAGTCTCCATTCTTCTAGAGAAAACATGAAGAGAAAGCCTTCAAAGGGAAAGAGGAAAGGGTGGAGTTTGAGAGGGGGAAGATCCTTGTGGGTTTCAATGTAGTGTGGAGGGGGTTTCACATAGTTGCTCCGGCAAGCTTGTACCTTAGTACCATTATAGTCAAGGTTTATCTTAAGGAAAGTTTTGGGAAGAAGAAGATCTCTTTGGTGTTAAAGGTCTTGGCTACTCCATCACACCGAGAAAGATAAAAGTGATTCAAGGTTCTCTGCTTGTGAAAGGATTTCTGGCCCTCTGACGTCTCCTGGAGGGAGAAAAAGGATTACAGTCCTCTACCATACTGGGTTGGTGAAAAAGATTTTGTAAGGGCTTCTCCACCTAGCTGTGGGGGCTAAAGGATAGTTACTGAAGGTTTAGCGCAATACCTAGACTGGGTGACTCCGGGGAGTGGACGTAGGTCAGGTGAAAGTTTTTTAGGGGTGTTAAGCCCTTATGAACTAGTCCCGAGGCTAACCAAGAGGGGGGGTGAATTGGATTTAAAAAAACTTCTTTAACAAAAGAAATATCTTTTTATAATAAATAATAAAAAGATCAATCACAGATTTCACCCAAGCAATTAATTGCAGTAAAATAAAATGCGAAAAATAATCAGAAAGAACACACCAGTTTTATAGTGGTTCGATCCAACCTAACCTACGTTCACTCCCCGGAGGCATGCTCTAAGTATTTCACTAAACCTTTAGTGATTCTCCTTTAGCCCCCACAGCTAGGTGGAGAAGCCCTTACAAAATCACTTCCATCTTCCCCGGTGCGGTGGAGTAGCCGGGTCCTTTGACACCAAAGAGATCTTCTTCTTCCCAAACCTTCCCTTGAGATCACCCTTGAATCCGATGGTACTTAGGTGCAAGCTTGCCAGAGCAACTGTATGAACCCCCTCACACTCCCTCGAAAATCCCCCTTCCAAGGCTCTTCTCCCTCTCAAACTCCACCCTTTCCTCTCTCTTTTCAAGCTCTCTCTTCAAGTTTTATCCAGAAGAAATGAAGCATCAATGGCTGCCAAAGACACCTAACAAGTGCCTTGAGAAAGCTTAAAAAGAGAGCTAAAAAACCCTTCCAAATTAGTTCTGGTGGCAAAGATCGTCCAAGACGATCGCAGGATTGTCCAAAACGATGTGCTCCAAAAGACGGCTTCAATAAATCCGAAAAACTCAATTCTGCCCCCAAAAAAATATCCAGGACGTAGGATCGTCCTAGATGATGTGTAGAATTTGACCTGATAGTCCTGTACGATCCTAGGATAGTCTAGGATGATCAGTATAAATTTTGCACAAATCATCTAATACGATATACAGATCATCCAGGACAATCAGAATATCAAATTATACATATTTGATTGAATAATTACAACATTAATTTAGGCAACATTATTATAGATCATCCAGATATGGATCGTCCTGCACGACTAGAACAAAAACTAAACTTGAAATCTTGCCTAAATTATTATGGCGGCAAGGGTTTTGAGATCGTATTGGATCGTCCAGGGTGATATAAATATCGTCTAATATGATTTATTCAAAAGTTGAACTTCTGGTTTTGACAGATCTCACACCCCCTAAGAATGTGTGTACATAATCACAAGCAAGCATACACCCTTACAGGACTTGACTCAAGAAATCAAAAAGTACATCAAATGAGAATTATAAGAACCACACATCATAACCTATTCTACCCATTCTTGAGCCTTGATTCTTTGTTCGATGGTGCATGTTGTTTCCTGAAATGTTAGTATATATACAAATAAATATATATTCCAAATATTAGGAGATGTGAGCCATAATGTTTGTTATCATCAAAACAAGAACTCGTGAGCCCGAGTCATAACAATCTCTCCCTTTTTGATGATGACAAACATTACTAGTTGAATTTGCAAATAAAAGTATTTTCTCCTAATCTCCCCCTCACTAATAAAAGACTTTTAAAAATAGGGAGAAACACATTTTTTTAAAAAAACTACACAAATATAACACAAAATACAACACAAATAAATATAACACAGATAAAATAAACTTCATAAATACAACAGTACGTTCTCGATATTATCAAAAAGAAGAGGAGCATAGAAAAATGAAATAGAAAAAATAGAGTAAAAGATCGAAAACGGTCCTGATCTGGTGAAATTTTTTTAAAAAAAATATTTTGAAATATCAAAAATTTTCTTGTAATGAGAAAGTTACCTCATGATTCTATTCAAAAGCTTAGTAAGGCATGTATTGACTACTCACAACCCAGAAAGGTTAGAAATCAAAAATTGTTAATCCAAGATCAGGTTTTAAAAGGCTAAAAAATTTTTAAGCCAATATCTAAATCAAGGAACAAATTAGATAAGGAAATAAAAATCTTTTCAAAACTCCTTTCATGAAATATATCTAATAGAATATTAATGCAAAGTAATGAATCATAAATCATGATTTTCAAACTCAAGTAATGAATTTATCAAAAAGATATATGGGTTTTCTAAACTTTAGAGATTTACAAGAAGGGAAGCTAACTTTTTGTGGGCTCATTTTGTGCCTCTTTTCATTTTGGCGCTCTTTGCACATCATTTGATTTTTGATACACTTTGTGTATGTTTTCAATTTGGCAATATTACGCATCTTTTCAGCTTTGGGCTCATTTTATGCCTCTTTTGATTTTTGTAATTTGCCTCCTTTCTAAATCTTTAAAATCAACAAACCATAGTCTTATGATAAAGATGAACAATCTGATTAAGACAATCTTCGAAGTAGGTTCATTAACTTATAAAAGATTCCTATGAGATAGACAAAATGTAGGGAGATGAAAAAAGGTTCAATTTCGAAAACCAATTTATATTTTGAAAAAGACTTTGAACCAAAAGTGAAATAGCCTTATATAAAAAAATGAGATGGAGAGACAAAATCATGAGTTTCCTTTCTTTGCCTGATTTTAGAGAAATCAACCATAAATCACATAGAATTTTTAGAAAAGTCAAAGGTAAATTTTATATTTTTAGAAAACATGATCTTTGAAAGTAGTTTTGATTTTTTAAAGTGTAAATGAAATAAAAAGTGATATGTGTGTGCTGATCAGAGAAATTAACAATTATAAAGAAAAAATAAAATAAAAGTTTGCAAAAAATAAAATAAAAAGAATAAAAAGAAAACCTTAAAAAAATAATACAAAAAGTAAAAAACATTCACACAAATAAAACAAACACAAACACACAAGCAAAACTTTAATCCACATCAACTTGTTCCTGGTCTGATGATTCAAAAGCTAGGTCTGCCCATGAGATTTTTTTCTTTGCATTATTTGCCCTTATTACAATTTGCTTAGCTTTACCCTTTTCCTTTTCAGGAAGGGTTTTTAAGTTCAGGCACTGATTTTTCATATGTCCAGGTTTTCTACATCCAAAACAAATAACATCAAAAGAAATTTTAACATTCTTACCTTTTTTACCTTTATTCCACTTTTGTTGATGTCGTTGCTTGAGCTTTAGTAGACTTTTCAATTTATTTGTTATTGATGTTAGCTCCTTACTTTCATCATCTTCTGAGTCACTTTCATCCATGTTTTATACTTTCAAAACTATAGTTTCACCTGCATCCAAATGCTTTTGACCCAATCCTTACTCGTAGGCAATGAGTGAGCCAATCAGATTATCAATAGAATATTTGTCCAAATTTTTAGATTCAAAAATTGCAAAGACTTTGGCATCAAATTTATCAAATAGAGAAAATAGAATTTTATTGACTTTTTCAAAGTTTGGAAGTTCTTTTCCTAATGCATGTAATGATGTCAAAATTTGAGTAAACCTAGTATACATATTCAATATCATCTCATAAAGTTTCATGCTAAAAAATTCATAATCATGCATTAAAATATTTAATATAGATTGCTTGATTTTATAAGTACCTTCATACGTAGTGCATAATTTATCCCAAATTTCCTTGTTAGTACTGCATGCAGATACTAACATATAATCATCAGAATTCAAAGCACAGAAAAAAATAATTCAAACATTTAGCATTCATTTGAACATTGATCTAATCTACTCTATTTCATTCAGAAAAGGAATATCAGTTTTGATTCCATCTATAATACGTGAAGCTACAGAATAACCAGTTTGAACCATATGCCACATTTGATAATCAATTGACTGCAAAAATGCAGACATGAAAATTTTCCAAAAATCAAAAGAAATATTTTCAAATAAAGATGGTCGGGTGATTGAATATCCTTCCGCAATATTAAAATTTCCAAATTAGCCATGGATCAAAATTTAAAAGTTTTCCAAAACTTGATTTTATGAATCCCGCTCTAACACCACTTGAAAATTTGTTAGGGGTGTTAAGCACTTATGAACTAGTCCCGAGGCTAACCAAGAGGGGGGGTGAATTGGATATAAAAAGAACTTCTTTAACAAAAAGAAATATCTTTTTATATCTTACAATGGAAATAAATTAAATAATAACAAAAAGATCAATCATAGATTTCACCCAAGCAGTTAATCGCAGTAAAATAAAATGCAAAAAATAATCAAAAGAACACACCAGATTTATAGTGGTTCAGTCCAACCTGACCTACGTCCACTCCCCGGAGGTACCATCTGAGTATTGTACTAAACCTTTAGTGACTCTAATTAGGCCCCACAGCTAGGCGGAGAAGCCCTTACAAAATCACTTCCACCTTCCCTGGTGCGATAGAGTAGCCTGGTCCTTTGACACCAAAGAGATCTTCTTCTTCCCAAAACTTCCCTCGAGACGACCCTTGAATCTGATGGTACATAGGTGCAAGCTTGTTGGAGCAACAGTGAGAACCCCCTCACACTCCCTAAAAAATCCCCCTTCCAAGGCTCTTCTCCCTCTCAAACTCCACCCTTTCCTCTCTCCCTTTCAAGCTCTCTCTTCAAGTTTTTTCCAGAAGAAATGAAGCCTCAATTACTGCCAAGACACCTATCAAGTGCCTTGAGAAAGCTTAAAAAGAGAGCTCAAAAAACCCTTCCAAAATAGTTCTGGCGGCAAAGATCATCCAGGATGATCGCAGATTGTCCAGGATGATGTGCTCTAAAAGACGGCTTTAGAAACCCCTAAAAACTCAATTCTATCACCAAAAATCATCCAGGACGATCACAGGATCGTCCAGGATGATGTACAGAATTTGACCTGATAGTCTTGTATGATCCTGGGATAGTCCAAGACGATCAGTATAAATTTTGCACAATTCGTCCATTATGATATACAGATCATCCAGGATGATCAGAATATCAAATTATGCATATTTGATTGAATAATTATAGCATTAATTTAGGCAATATTATCATAGATCATCCAGTACGATATGGATTGTCTTGGACGATTAGACCAAAAACTAAACTTGAAATCTTGCCTAAATTATTATGACGGTTAGGGTTTTGAAATCGTATTGGATCGTTCAGGATGATATAAATATTATCCAGGATGATTAGTTTAATGAACAGATCATCCTGGAAGATCTAAAATCATCCAGTATGATTTATTCAAAAGTTGAACTTCTAGTTTTGATAGATCTCACTCCCCCTAAGAATGTGTGTACATGATCACAAGCAAGCATACACCCTTACAGGACTTGACTCAAGAAATCAAAAAGTACATCAAATAAGAATTACAAGAATCACACATCATAACCTATTCTACTCATTCTTAAGCCTTGATTCTTTGTTGGATGGTGCATGTTGTTTCTTGAAATGTTAGTATACACACAAATAAATATATATTCCAAATATTAGGAGATGTGAGCTATAATGTTTGTTATCATCAAAATAAGAACTCGTGAGCCCGAGTCGTAACATCAGGTTGATCGAACCACTATAAATCTCTAGTGTGTTTGTTCTTGGTTTTATTTTTCCACACTTTATATTCCGTATTTATTTTGTGATAATTGTGTGGTTGAAAATCTTTGATTTTCTATTATTGGGAAATTAATTTGTTTTTGTTTAAAAAAGTATTTAATTAACCAATTTAACCCCCCCTGCCCCTCCTCTTGGTTAGCCTCAGGCTTGTTCTTAAAGGTTTAACAACCCTCACAAACATTAACCTCCAACCCCAAAGCCATTCTCCAATCTCTCTAGACATTTTCCTACCTTCTCCAAGCTTTCCCCCTCTGTGTCATAGCTTCTAAACCCAATTTTGGTGAAGAGGGAGAGAAGTAAAGAGAGAAGGAGTTTTGGAGACAACTTCCATTCCAGCTAGAATGAAGTCTTAGAGTCTTCAATAAAGTTATAAAGGATCTTCTTAGGAGCAAAATGAGCCCAAGAAATAAAAATTCATCAATTGATTGTTAAGATATTCTCATTTAAAGTTTAAACTTCCATTTGAAACTGCTCAAAATCCATAATGCATGAAGCCTCCAAACTCCAGGAATTAGAGATTAAAGTGTCAAGCTTATGTTTCAAATTCCATGAAATTTGATTGAGTATTTTGAAAATTATGAGCAATTGAAAATTTAGTTCAATTTGAACAAAAATTATTATGATTTGATCATAAACATCCTATTGCATGCTCAACATGATCAGACAGCCCAGAAGTGCCATGTAACCTCAACCAAACTGTGCAGACATCCCTGAAGCATGAATGTGGGCCATTTGGCCAAAATCGGCATAAGTGGTTACAATATGGTCCTTTCATCCCTCGCACAGTTGATCTGATGGCGGCACGCTTACACGTGAAAGCACGACACGTGACCCACCACGTATCAGACAACAGTAGCGACGATAAACATTAGTCACCGCCATTTTTAATTTAACTTGAATTAAAAAATTTAATTAATTCCTAAGAACCTCAAAAATTCATGATAAATCCATTTTTTCACCAAATTGAGTGATTTTGGACTTCTTGGAATGGTCTTGAGTCCTAATTTATTTTATGATTGATTTTGATAAATTTTGAGTATTGTATTATGAGAAATACATGTTTGTTTGAAATTAATTTTTATCAATTTTATCATGATCAATTGGACCTAAATTTTGGTTAAATTTTTTTAAGCATTTTAGACATTCCCAATAATTTTTATAGGTCTAGGTATGATTTGAATTGTTGTGGTGTGGATTTCCAAAGTAATGGGTCTATTTTGGACCCATAACTTTGAAAATTCATAACTCTTTAAATTTTTAGGATTATTTATTTATTTTTCTATAGTGTGCTTGTGTGTATTTAGGGGTTAGATAGACTAAGATTTAGACCTAATGGAATACTAGTGACACATAGGAAAAATAATTAAATATTTATCTTGAAAACTTAAAAAAAAATTAGAAAATTATACACACACCTAATAAGGATGAAGCTATAGAACAGTGAACTTAGTGACATTGTGAACTGTAGGTACTAATTTCACTAAATTTAGATTTTATTAGATCAAAAAATTATTCAAAAAAAAATTAGCCCCTTTACAAGGCCTAAAACTTTAAAAAATTATAATAACTCCAAATTAAGTTCAAAAAATATAAAAATTAGCTCAAATTGTTCATAATTAAATATAAATCTAAGAAAACTAAAAGCCCCTACACGAGACTTAAAATTTGACCTTAATTTAATAATTACAGAAATTTAATAATTAATTAAAATAAATGATTAAAAATTATAAAAAATACCAAATAAATTATAAACTCTTGAAAACACTCCTACATGTCATTCTTGACATTTGGGTGGAGTTTTAAGGGGTCTCGAGTGAGTTTAGTGCAAAAATAATGAAACCTCTCGAATTAAGCAATAAAATAATTCAATTAAATATTTAAACTTCAAAAATTCATAACGAATTATAAAAACATTCAAATTGAGAAGATTCAAAGGTATTGGATTCCTCTCAAGGTCTAATATTTATGAAAAATACCAAACTTCTAGAATTCACTAAAAATAAAAAAGTCAATATTTTCGTCAACCTTAATTCAAAAATAGATCTCAAAACTTTAAAAAATTATAACAAATTATAAAAAATTTTGTGTCTAAAAATCTTAGGATTATTTTACTTATCTTAGGGTCTAGTATTTATGAAAAATAATAAAACTTCAGGACTTGAAGTAAAAAAGTCATAAAATGGACCCTTCATTTAATTTATTAAAATATTCTAAAAATAACAAAATTCAAAAAATCAACCAAAATTCCAACAAATAACTAATCTAATCAATTAAATAAGATAACCAACATTAAAATGTGTAACCAACATCCTATTGATAAAGTTTTTAGGATGTTCTACCTCAAATTATGAGGCATTGTCCTAACGAGGCCTTGGTCCTCGAGCCCGTTGTAACAACCCCACAAATGGATTTAATGAGATGCAAACCATAAAATTAATAAGCCATTAACTAATTAATAGAACCTAAATCATTAATACAACCAACACTTCTTTGATAAAGTTTTTAGGATGGACTACCTCGAGCTATGGGGCTATATGTCCTAAGGAGGCCTTGGTCCTCATGCCCGTTGTGACAATACTACAAATGAATTCAATAGAGTGTAAAATATAAAATAAACTTACTTAGGTCAATAACCAACCAATTAAGAAATTAAATCATTAATATAACTACATCAACTAGGTTTTTAGGCTCGACTACCCTGGGCTATAGGGCTATGTATCCTAAGGAGGCCTTGGTCCTCATGCCCGTTGTGACAATGCCACAAACCACTCGATAGAAAACATTAATAATTAAAATAAAATTATTAACAAGATAATCACAAACTTATATAACCTAATCAATGAACTAAAGTAAACCTAAATCCAAAGAAAACTACTTGGTAACCTGGGCCTACAAGGCTATTAAGTTAGTCTCAAGGAGGGTGAAACAAACCTCAAGGCCATAGTATAAATAAAGGTGGTTATTTTTTAACTTAAATAATTAACCATAAATCACTAATTAATGGGAGCCTCCATACCATGTGTAAATTCCATTTGCAGAGTATAAGTATATAAAAATTTGAGGCTGAAGGACTAAAATACCTAACTAAAATTTAGGATCTTACAAAACTAATAATTAACCAACTCTAACACTTAAAACTCATCCTAAAATGAACACTAAAATAGTAATACTTAAACTATAATTAAATTCCCTTTGGCTTAAAATAAAGTAAAATAGAACATTATATAACTTCAAATAACACCCTAGTTAGGATATATCCAAACCACACAACTTGATGCACACACTATAGATGGCTTGTTAGGAAAATCAACTCTAATTTTAGGCTAGGTTGTTATTCCTATGCACTTACTTTCTATGTGACATTGATTTTTCATGGATTTCATGTGATTTTCCCTTGTATGTCAGTTACTATGATTGATGTCATTTCTGTTGCTATGATGTGATGATTTTATCAGTGATATGATGTGATGGATGCTACATTTTTCTTAAGTTTTGAATGATATGGATGCTAACAAAATTTTTTGCATGTGATCATGCTTATGCAGGGTTATATTAATGGGGCAAATAAAAAAATATGTGACTAACAAAATTTTTACAGGTGCTAAAATTGCAAAGCCCCCTTAAAATTTAAAGCATGGCTAAATGAATGTGGAGGCTCAATTATGAGAAATTAATTATATAAATGCTTGTGACTTGAATAATTTTATATATGAACTTCTTAGGATAACAAACAAGTTATATTAGAGTTATTTTATATTTTTCACATGTGTAAATGTAAATTTAAAAAGTTGTGAATGTTATTAAAAAAGGGATGTTTAACATCCAATTTAAAACTTAAACAGAAAGGAAACATCCCTTAGAGGAGAGTTCCTTTCATTTGGGAATTCAAATTTGGATGATTTGAAATTCAAAGAGAAAAGAAACACCCCTTCGGGAGGAGTTCTTTTCATTTGGATATCCAAATCTGATGAATCCAAAGAGCTCGAAGAAAAGAGTTGAAAAAGTGAAGACAAAATATACCATTTTAAAAATACTAACCATTTTGTAGGATTAGAATCCCAATTATTGTTAGTGGTGCCCGACCACTTTTAATTTCTACAGGCCTTTATTTTTGGTTATATATGATTTGATGATGAGTTTAAATTGATTGTGTATTAGAAATTACCTACTTTTTTAGGTTTCATTCTTGTATGTATGATTTATTTTAGCCTAGAAAATGCATTTAGGCTCTGAAGGGCAATAAAAAAATTTTCCTACCCAAAATCAATTAAAAATTTTTGTCTCACATAGAGAAATAAGCACTATTTAAGAAATAAGCCTGAGAATGCCTAGGAGTTCTCATACATTTATATTTTAATTTCTCTTCCTTGTTAGGCACCTCCCTATCTATTGGTCATGGCAGATCACCTAACCTAATAGAGTGCCATATTATCTAGAGGATGTTGTGTATCTTTAGGGAAAAAAATATTTTCAATAGCAAAAATTTTTAATGTTCATCATATGTGATTTTTGCATTCAGATTCAATCAGAATGCATTGAGAAACCAATCAAATTAATAAAATTTTAATTGCATCAAGCATAATCACCCTACATTAAGTAAAGGGGCAAATTAGGGCCTTCTCTAGATGTTGGCACCAATTTGTCAAAATAACAACCTACCCATCATCTATAATGATCATATGCATGGTTCTAAAGAGCCTAGGTGGTTTAGCCGACACTCCAATCCAGGCCGAGGTAAACCCATATTTGAATTTTATTAGTTAGGTTTGCATCACTATTATTTAGTGCCCAACTTAGATTTAGGATCTGAGGCGGACCTAAATCATAAGTCCCCGACATCAGAAATCTAATCCTAAATTTCTAATAAAATGACAACTCAAATTAAAATTTTCTCTAACAAATAATTTAAATCCCAACACATAGGATAGATTTGGGTGTTTTTAAATTATTTCAGAATCCCAAAACACCTCCTATTTTTTATCTTTTGGCCTCCAAAAATAAGTGCTCAAAATTGATCCAATCTCTATTAAAATTATCACCTAATTCTTTTCATATAAGAGATTTCAAATAGAATTTCCACCATTATTTTAACCAAGAGTATTCGTAGAAAACTTAAAATTCTTACAATGTAATTAACTATGAAGGCTTACCTTTATAGGAGATTTAAGACCCCAGAAATAATGAAACTCCATTCTATTAAGCTCCTAAATATAATGGGAAAAAGATATTATTCTCTTTAGGAAAATTGAAATCAAAGATGATCATCATCGTCATATTCAAACCATGGATAATAAGTCATATTTTTTTCCTGGAGAGATATATCATTTATCAACATGCCTCTAAATATGAAATTAATGACAACACATATAGATTATCATAGCTAAATATTTGATCGAACATCATTTTGACCCTCCTAAATTATATGTAGTTCCTCCATGAATTTCATTATAATAGTCATGATGAAATTTATAGTTTGTAATCTGAATCCATTATGGAATGATATTTTAACCACCCAAGGTGATATATCATTCATAATGATGAGTTTGATTACAAAACTAAAAGAAACTCAAAAATATTATGTTTAAATTTTCCCAAAAAAATACAATTACAATTGCTTTGCACTTTTCAACAAAATTTGTAATCATAAGGGAAGCAATTAGTTTAGGGGAAGCCATTAGTTAAAGGTAAGCTATCAATTCAGTTGAAAGGAGAAACATCAGATGTTAAAAGTAATAAAGTTGTGAAAGCTAGAGTATTTCTATCACACCCTAAGATGCTAAAGACTCAAAGGAGGTAGTCACAAGTATACTTCTGATTTCTAACAAATTTGGCAGTATTATGTTTGATTTAGGTGTATCTTAGTCATTTATTTTCAAAGAATTTTATTTTGACTTATTAGTTCATATTATATTTTTTAAACATGCTTTATGTGTTATGATGTATACATGAGATAGCTTATATACCAATAGGAGATGTTTTATGAATATTGACATTCAATGTAGAAAATTAATAACATAGCTAATTTTAGTGCATATTCAGACTTTTGATGTTATATTAAGATTGAATTGGTTTATTAAATATTTTGCCATAATTGAATGTTGGAAGAAAAAAAAGATAAAGTTTAGTTTTCCTAATGAGAAGGCCTTCTACTTTCCTCATGATATGAACATTATATCTTCTCTCATTAGTGCAATAAAGATGGGTAAATATTTGAGAAGGGGTGAATTAGCATTCTTGGCTAAAATGAAGGTGTCAAATAAGGATGAGCATGCATTAAAGAATATCCTTGTTGTATTTGAATTTTTTATGTATTTCCTAATGAATTACCTAGTTTACCACCTGAAAGGGTAGTTGAAATATCCGTTGAAAGAATTGATGGATAAGGGATTCATCAGGCTAGTAATTCACCCTGGAGTATACTTGTGCTTATTGTTAAAAGGAAAGATGGATATATGAGAATGTGTATCGACTACAGAGAGTTGAACAAAGTCTCCATCAAGAATAAATATCTACTACCAGGTATAGATAATTTGTTTGATTATTTAATAGGTGTTACTATATCTTCTAGAATTGATTTAAGACCAGGATATTATCGAGTTAGGGCTAAGGAAGTGGATATAAGTAAGATAGCTTTTGAGACCAGATATGGCCATTTTGAATTTTTAATATTGTCTTTCGATTTGACAAATGCTCCTGCTATTTTTATGGATTTGATGAATCGAGTTTTCAAGGATTATATTGATCAATTTGAAATTATTTTCATTGATGAAATTTTGATATATTCAAAGACTAATGATAATCATGCTTATAGTTTTTGAAACATTGAGAAAAAAATAATTATATGCATAGTTTTCAAAATGTGAATTTTGATTAAGGAATGTTATATTTTTGTGGCATAATTATAAGTAGTGAAGGAGTTTTAGTGGATACTCAAAAGGTGAAAGCATTTCTGGAATGGCCTACATCAAAGAATGTTATAGAGGTGCATAGCTTTTTGGAATTGGTTGGATATTATTGGAGGCTTGTTAAAGGATGCTAAATTTAAATTGACTGTAGAATATGAGAAGAGTTTTCAAGAATTGAAGACGCATTATACTATGACACCAGTGTTGGCAATTCCATTAGGAACAAAAGGATTTTAGATTATAGTGATGCATCTTTGAAAGGATTAGGATGTGTTTTAATGTAGAACATAAAAGTGATCGCTTATGTATTAAGGCAGCTAAAGCCACATAAAAGAAAATATCCTACACATGATTTAGACTTGGCAGCTATGGTGTTTGCTTTGAAAATTTTGAAGCATTATTTATATGAGGTGAAATGTGAAATCTTTATTGATCATCAAAGTTTGAAATACATATTCTGACAAAAAGAGCTAAACTTATGCCAGATAAGATGGTTGGAGCTAATCAAAGATTGTGTGTGAATATATATTATTATCTGAGAAGAGCTAATATTATGGTTGATTCTTTTAAGTCACAAATCCACAGGAGTTATAAATTGGATAATTACTAAAAAAGTTCAGTTGATTAAGGAAATAGAGAATTTGAAATTTGAGGTTAGAGACTTTACAAGTAATGAATATTTACATCAAATGCAGTAAAGCCAACTTTAGCAAATCAAATTAAAGAAGCTCAAAAGGTTTATAGGAAATTAATTAAGTGGGTTCATTTATGAAAGGATAATATATTTCTACCGAAGTCAATGAAATGATTAAGCGTAAATCTCAATTAAGGGTACCTAGTGATCCAAAATAATGTAAAAAAATTCTTACAAGATGCTCATCACTCAGGCTACTCCATTCATCCAAGTAGTACGAAGATGTATAAAGACTTGAAATTAATTTTATGGTGGAAGGCATAAAAAAGATATTGTTGAGTATGATCTAAGTGTGATGCTACCCAGATTGTGAAGGCTAAACATTAGAGACCTAATGGACTACTTTAATCACTACCTATCCCTAAGTAGAAGTAGGAATATATTATAATGGATTTTGTCATAGAATTTCCTAGATCATGGCAAAGGCATGATAGCATTTGGGTAATTATTGATAGATTGATAAAATCATATCACTTTTTGCCTATAAAGTAAACTAAATCAGTAGATAAATTGATATACATGTACGTAAACGAAATTGTCAGATTGCATAGTCTTCCAAAAGTTATTGTTTAAAACAGAGATGGTTGATTCACTTCTAGGTTGTGGAAAGGAATTCACGAAGGCTTAGCACAAACCTACACTTTAGTACAACCTTTTATCCTTAAACTGATGGTTAATCTAAAATGAAGTTCAGGTATTAGAAGACTTGTTGAGATTATGCTTTTTTGACTTTGGAGGTAGTTGGTAGGACAACATACCAATGATGGAATTTCCTTATAATAATAAATATCAATAAAGCATAAAAATGGCACCATATGAAGCACTTTATGGTAAAAAGTGTGAAACTTTATCAAATTAAGTTGAAGTAGGAGAAAGAAATTTGATGGGTCCAAAGCTAGTTGATGAAGCAATAAAGAAAATTAAATTCATCAATGATAAATTAAAAGTTTGCTTAGGATCACCAACAAAAATATTATAACCCCAAAGAATAAAGCAGTAGACTTTAAAGTTGGCAATTTTGTATTTCTGTAAGTTAATGTTATTAAATGTACAACCAGATTTGGTAAAGGAGGCAAGTAGAGTCCTAAGTATATAGAATATTTTGAAGCTAATGAGAAGATTGGTAAGGTTACTTACAGGCTTGCACCAACATATGACATGTCAGATATTCATAATATATTTCATATATCAATGCTAAGGAAATGGGTTACAGATGTTAATTAGAGAATTTTTCATGATGAAATTAATATATAGAAGAATTTTAACTTATATTGAAGAACTCGGAAGTATATTAGGATATGATGTTAAAAAGCTTGGAAATAGAAAAATCCCATATGTCAAAGTAAAATGGAAACCCGAAAAAGAAGAAGAAATTAGGCAAAGTTTCCCTCACATGTTTGAAGGACCACCAAAGAAATAAATTTTGAGGATGAAATTTTAATAAGGAGGGGAGAATTATTATACTTTGGTATTGGTGAAGGAAGAGAAGAAGGAATAAGAGGAAGGAAGCTAGGGATTAGGTAAGGAATCTTGTTTAGATGAAGAGAAATGTAGTTGGGGTAAAATTCTATATTTTAGGTTTATCATAAATTAATTTCTAAGTTAGGAATTATTTATAAATTTCAAAATCATTATTATTTAGGTTGTCTATAAAAGGAAAATAGGTCGAGTATTCTAAGGGATAAATGCATCTTATTAACTCAAAAAATAAGATGAGATAACCAATCTCTAGTACGAGAAGTTAAAAAAAAAATTTATAACTTTTATATTATTTCTACATATTAATCATAAGATGAAAATTCTGACAACATGAATAGTTTCAATTTTATGATCACTTATTCATAATGAATTTATGTTATATATACATTATTCTAGATTTTTTTTATTATTGTGTATTATTTCTACATGATATCCTTAATGTCTGCTATGCTAGTTTGGTTGTTATGGAAAAAAGTCATATTATGGAGGATAGGCCAGCAAGTGATGACCTACATAAGGAAAAGCAAAATACCTGACAAGGTAAGCCTTAATAGGGACCGTACAACAAGGACCTAATTCTCTATTATAAGAAGTTATGATTTTTAGATCAAACCTTGAAGGGTGGGGCCATGAATGTACTAAAGCCTATAGGCATCATATGACTTTCCTAAAATAGTGTACATAAATAAAATAAGAAGGGAGAAAACCTAAAAGATCTCATATAGTAAATTGTATAGTTTTATGGATTAATTATTTTAATTTATTTATTTATTTCCTTTTTGAATTATACATTTGTGCTTCTTATGACTCATATATTAGTTCAAAATATCTAAATATTAATTACTCCTTGTTCTTATATTAGGATTATGTATTTCATTGAGCATATATCACACTAGTTAATGTATTACAGGAAAGGGAAAGAGTTAGCAGGGCTTTAGACAGGAGTTTGGCTACCATCTGAGCATATTCATCCTCAAAATTTTACAAAGCTTAGAGAAAAAAATTATAACCAATAGCTCAAATTTCTAAAATTCATAAGAAACTCTGAGTCATCGTTCAACGCACTACGAGATCCTTAGATTATAATAAAATTAATCTTAAGAATATTCCAAAAGCCATAGGAGTGATATTTCCTATTTTAATTAGTCCAAAATATTCTAAGAAAATAGAATTAACTTTTAAGGGCCCTATTTCCTCCTGTATGGTGATTTGAAACTGTCCAAAGCTTTAAGTACCTTTCATATATCATCCAAAAAATTATCTTGATCGGGCACAAATCTCGAGGCAAAGATCAATTGGAAACTTCTGAAATTTTTTCCATGACCATCCAAACTTTGATTTTAGCAAACTTATAGTTGAACTGAATATCTCAAAAAAGTGAACCCAACGACACCAAATTTGATCCAGTCTAAGCCCAAACGGGTAAAAATTACGGGTCTGAATCATGTTTGAATTTTCAAAGGATAAGTTGGAAAACTAAATGATTCCAAATATGACATGCTTATAGTCAAATTGAGCGACTCGACGAGAAGAATCCAATGAGCTTAAGATTACTAAATTCTAACTTTATTAAGACACTCAAATGCATAATAAGCATTCTATAGTCAAGGGAGTTGATATCAACCATCCATCTGAAACACTTCCAATATACCCTTGATCTTCTCCCTATTTATTAGCCATACCACTCCCAAAAAACTATAAAAGACCACTCCCCCCATTCTTTACAATGAAAAAAAAAAGAGGAAAAGGAAAAAGAAATATGAGATCTCTCTTGCCACCAAGCTCCTCCTCGACCACCGTGGACCACCGTCAAACCACCGATCGTCACCTAATGTTTTCCTATCCACCAACTATCCTCGAACTTCTTCCCTGTCACTAACCATCGTCAAACTTCTGCCCAGCCACTGACCGTTGCTGAACTTTTTCCTGACTAACAGCTATCGCCGGACTTATGCCCTGCCACCGACCATTGTTGTACTTCCACATGGCCACCATCCAACACTGGACTTTTGCTTGGCCACCAACCATTATTGGACTGCTGCCCGATAATATGCCATCACCAAACTTCTACCTAGCACCGACCATCACCGAACTTCTATCTGACCACCGACCGTCCTTGAACTTTAGCGTAGCCACTAATTGTCACCAGTTTTCTACCTGGTCACCGACCATCACCAAACTTTTAGTTGGACACCAGCCGATGCTGGACTTTTGCCCAGCCACCAGCTATCACTGAACTTTTGCCCATCCATAGACCATTGCAGGACTTTCACCCGGCCACCAGCATCTTCGGACTTCTACCCAGCCACTAGTGGCCCCTGGACTTCTGTTTATCCATCAACCATTGTTCAACTTTCCCCCAGCCACCAACCAGTACCAGGCTTTCGTCCGACTGCCAAAGGACATCAAATATTTGCACGGTCGCCAATCAATGCCAAACTTTCTCCTAGATGTCGACTGATGCAGACTTTCTTCCAGCCTCCAATCGATGCCGGACTTTCTTCCGGCCTCCAACCGGTGCCAAAATTTCTCACGATCATTAACTTCCACCAAAATGTTTTCATGACCATCGATTGACGTTGGATTTCAGCCCAATTCTCCAAACTATTATAATTTTACCATAGTCAAGTTTCAAGATGGCTTAATCATTATAACTCATTCAAATAATAATAAAATCATTCAAACTAAGCATGACCCCATGGTTTCTTCCTTCTCCAAGGTTTCCTATATAAAAATCCTTATACTTTTGAGTTATTTATTTATGTACTGGATATTCGTACAATGCTAAGATGAAAAATCTTCTCACTCTACTACCACATATATTTTAGCCTGTAATAGTTTGGCACTATTTATGGGAAACTAATACCACTATCCTAAGCACTACTTTAATGTTCAACAAGCAAAGTAATAATAATATGGGAGCATCCTGCTTAAACACACATCAATCCAGGAATCAGTCTTTGAACCAGGGACACCAAGCATCTACGTCTCTTTACCCCGGTGGGTGATACCATGCTAGGGAAGGAACATTAGGACCATAACTGAAAGTTCACATATGAAAAATGGAAGAATCATAAAATGAGATCCTTCAACTTCTACAAGAGACCTGACAACCAACGCTAACACAACAAGATAAGATTCATCTCCCTCGAGATCCACTATTAGGTGAGGATGTTTGGCCTAAACATCTTCATGTAGAAATTCCTATTCCTCAATCAAGGGGACTCCCTCAGTCACAGGAAGACTTCAATTTTGTTGACACAGCTTGTTCTACCAATACTTCTCATATAGGTCGGCAAATCTGCATTCCACGAGATGTCACCGAGAACTTGGCTTGACCTCACGTTGTTTAACTCCCATGTAACATCTTACGTCATGAATTATGATGATTGGTTTGAGAATAATTCCCCATTAGAGGTGGAAGGCAACCTCTTCATCAGTGGTACTTCTAAGAGTCATCACCCTTGACTGAAGCCATCCTTCAATATCCCATTTTGGTGGGCTTTAAATTACCAAGCATTGATTCTTATGATGGGTCGTTTGACCCATATGAGCATATCGATCACTACATAACTATTATATATATCCAACGAGCCTTAGATGCACTCCTCTGCCAAGTTTTTCCTATTACCCTCAAAGGGCAAGCTCAAATATAATTTATTCACTTCCAGCCATAACCATTCCCACATTTGTCAAATTTGTTAAAGTGTTCTTTCAATAATTTGTTCCTAATTAGAGAATTATTAAAGATTCTCCACCTCTCAAGAATTTTCCAAATGAAAGTGAGTCCCTCAAAGAATATTTTTAAATATTTTCTACTAATGCTTGATAAATTCTAGGGGTTGATTTTGAAATGCTTAGAGGAGTTTTTCTTAGAGGGCTTTGTTCTAGCCCCTTTTACTTAGAACTCATACAAGAAAAAGTTCATTTATATGCTTATATAATCTATGGAGGTGTAAATCTCTGCAGATTTAGCCATCAATGCTCATTGAAAGAAATTTAAGCGAACAAATGGAAAGCACAAAAGTGCACCATGGATGGATAATTCATCCTCTTAGTGAAAGAAGTAAGTAAATTACAACTTGGCACCTCGACCCTCACAGTCGTGATGTGAGCCTAAACAAAAAAAGGAGTATACACCACTTAATGTATCTCGAGTAAAAGTATTGATGGTCATCCGAGATCAAGAGAATGTGAAGTGACTAAATCCTTTAAAGACAAACATGGGAAATCAGGAGTAATACTTCCACTTCCACTGTAGTCATGGACACACTACTGAAGTATATAGACATCTTAAGGATGAAATTAAGAGATTGATCCAATAAGGATATCTCTGGCAAGTCATTCAAAATTGACATGCTTGAGATAAGTTTGGTCCCACTGGAGGCAAAATCAACCAAACAAAGACAACTGTTGAATAATCATCAATTGATTGGTAAGAGCAATATCATTGTTGGGGCCCATCATTATCCAGTCAAGTCTTAATTATAGCAAGCAAGGAGCCGACACCAAAAAAGTCTCGCATTAACTATACTATTGCTTTCGAAGATTCTGGTTTAAAGGGAGTAAAGACCCCTCATCAAGACCCACTCATAATTAAAGTGGGGATTGGTGAACTGTGTTATAACGTCAAGATGATCTTAGTCGATAATAGAAGCTTGATGGATGTCTTATTTTACTCTACTTTTCTTAATATGGGCCTACCTAGAGAGAAACTTTAGCCCATCGCATATTCAATGTATGTGTTTGATAATCGAGCTATACGAGTGAAAGGAAAAATTAGCCTCCCAGTCGTACTTAAAGATTTTCCTCAGCAAGCTACTCATTCAATGTAGTTCATTATAGTAAAGTCAGAATTGGCCTATAATGCTATCTTTGGGAGGCCCATCCAATTAATCTTTGGGATTGCACCTCCATCCCTCACCTCAAACTAAAGTTTCATACCCCTGTTCGGATCAATATAGTATATGGAGATCAGTAAGTAGTACAATCCTGCTATTTTAGGCAGGCTAAACCACAGCCATTTATTACCCTAAGCATCAAGGACTTTGATCTCTAGAATGAGAGCATTCCACAAAGGGCTTCCCCTTTTGAGGACCTTACTTGTATCTCCCTATCAGATGAGTACCCTTTGAGAATGGCATGAATTGGATCATTGATCTTGGATGAAGAGAATAAAATTATAAAGACTTTCTACATATAAATTAAGATATTTTTGCATGAAGTCCAGTCGACATGCCTGGAATTGACCCTGAGATAATTAAGCACTCCCATAAAGTAAACTTAATATACAAACTAGTTATATAGAAAGAAATAGAATTTTGCACTAGATTGCCAATAAGCAGTCAAGCAGGAGGTTAATAAACTCTTAGAAGTTGGGTTTATACAGGAAGTGCACTATCCCACCGGGCTAGGGATCGCCATCATGGTACAAAAAGCTAATAGAGCTTAGAGAATGTGCATATACTATATGAACCTCTATAAAACCTACTCAAAGTATATTTTCGCTTACTTTTATTGACAAAATAGTAACACATCCAAATATTAAATGCTAAGCTTCATGGATGCCTACTTTAATTATAATCAAATAAAGATGGATCCTGTGAATGAGGAGGCAATAACGTTTAGATAAATAAGGACTTATATTGTTATCTGGTAATGTCATTGAGGCTTAAAAATGCTAGAGCCACATATTAGCGTCTCATGAATAAGGCTTTTAAAGACATTATTGGGTGCACTATAAAAGTATATGTCGATGATATGTTAGTAAAAAATCCTTAAAAGTCTCAACATATCTCTGACTTTGAACAATGTTTCTACCTACTACGATGTTATAATATGTGACTCAACCTTGCCAAGGGAGCTTTTGGAGTTACTTCGGGAATGTTCTTGGGGTTCATGGAGACCCACTGAGGGATTGAGACCAATCCTAAGAAAATCAAGTCAATAAGAGGTATGGTTCCCCTAAGGAATATTAAGAAAGTTCAGGGATTGAATGGAAGGATTGCAGTGCTATCTCATTTCTTGACCCGCTCAGGGGAAAAATATCTACCCTTCTATAAGATACTCAGAGGTGCACATAGCTCAAAATTCCAATGGACTAATAAATGCCAAGAAACCTTTGAATAGCTACAAAAGTATTTGGCTTCACCGCTACTACTTTCAAACCAATACAGGGAGAAAAGTTGTATAAGTATCTGGCTATTTCTGCCTACACTATCAACTCCATCTTGGTTTGAGAAGAGAATGCAATATAATATCCTATCTATTATGTCAATAAAATCTTATCCAAAATTGAGAGATGCTATACATTAGTTGATAAAATAGCATTATCACTAGTCTACTCAGCAAGAAAGTTATGTCTATACTTTCAAGCCTATATAATTGGGGTCTATAAAACTCTACTGTTAAAAATATCTTTAAAAAACTAGAAGTGTCTAGTATATTAATCAAGTGGTCGATAATATTAGGAGAATTTAAAATCCATTGCATTGCAAGGTTTGATATTAAGTCTTGGGTACTTGCAGATTTTACGGTTGAGTGCACCATTCCCTTCTCTAACGAACCACTAGCTACTTCTCCTTCTTCCCCATAATAGACATTATATGTCGATGGAGCTTCTAGGAGTTCTGGCATCAGTTCTAGAATTTTGTTGATCTCTTTACAGTAAACTATCCTTCAATATGGGCTTCGATTGAAGTTCCCTATAACAAGCAACGTTGCCGAGTATGAGGCCCTTAGTGTTGGGTTGAGGCTGCCTATCGACTGCGAAGTACAAAACTTGGTGATTTATGCCAATTTGTAATTGGCCACTTCTCAAGTGGAGGGAGAGTTTGATGCCCATAACCCATAATTAGCTTAGTACTACAAGATAGTGAAGTCACTTTTGGCCCATATAGGAAAGCATAAAGTTATTCCTATCCTTTGGGAGAAGAATACACGAGCAGATGCCCTCTCTAAGCTTGCTACATTGACAAATGGGTACCTTTACAAGAGAAAGTATATTAAGAAGGTACACTTTACGAGCATCCATAATCCATGGGTCATATAAGAGATTGATGAGCCAAGAAAGGTCTCTTGGATCGATCCAATCTTGGCCTTCTTATATAATGGTGTGCTGGCTAAAGATACAATAATTACAATGTGAATTTGAAGGTAGGCAACAAATTTTATTGTTATTAGTGGAGAGTTGTACAAATAAGTCTTCACTTGACCATAGCTCAAGTGCCTTCCACCTTCAAAAGCCAATTATACGCTTTAAAAAGTTCAATAGGGAATATGCGGAGAACACCTAGGGGAAAGAGCGCTAGGCTTCAAACTCATGAGATAGGGATGTTACTAGCCCTTAATGAAGCAGGATGCTCTAGAGTTTACATAGAAGTACAAAAACTACCAACTACATTTCAATCTCACTCATTTGTCTACCACAGAACTATCATCATTACAAAGCCCCTAGCCTTTCATCCAATGGGGAATTAATATAATGGTATCATTTCTCAAAGCTATCAAATAATGAAAATTCATCAACATGGTTGTGGATTACTTCACCAAATGGGTCCAAGCTAAACTTCTGGCAAAAATCATAGAAGCCAATGCCAAATAATTCTTGTGGAAGAATATAATATGTCATTTTAGCATTCCAACAAAGATCATCACCAATAATGGAACTCAATACACTAGAAAGATCTTTATGACATTTTATAATGATCTCTATATTCAACTGGTGCATATGAATGTGGCCCATCCTCAGGCGAATGGACAGACATAGGTCACAAATTAAACTATATTGAAAGGATTAAAGACATGCCTGGGGAAGGCTAGGGTGAAATGTGATGATAAACTTTCAAATGTCCTTTAGGCTTATCATACCACTGCCAAAACTCTAATAAGAGAAACCCCATACAAATTTTTCTTTAGCATAGAAGTCATCATTCCAGTTGATATTGGAGTCCCAAGCCTTAGAGTTCAAACTTTTGACCTCCATAATAATGAGGAGAAGCTCTAAAGAAATTTGGATCTCCTTCCAAAAGTAAGAGATGTGGCCTTACTCAAAGTTCCTGTATACCACCTATAAAGGACCTGGGAAAGGACTCTAGCATAAGAAGACTGCTGGAAGAAGAGAGGGAGGAGAAGGTGTAATTTTCTAATTCCCCCAAGGGGTGTTTATAGTTAAAGAGGTGGAGGGGGTAAGTTATGGTTATTTTAACTTTGAATTTTCAAAAATAAAAAAATTATTAAATTATATTTATATGTCCAAAAAAATTTTTGATAGCTAACCACAGCCAACTGGGGTGTCGTGGTCAAGCGGTGGGCCAAGCAAGCTAGTGCGCGGGCGAGCCAGCGAGCTAGGCATTATAGGGAGTCACAGGTCACCGGCCGGTTCAGCTACAAAATTACTTTCGAGACTGGTTTTTTTTCCTAGATAGTTTAATTCAGACATTTTTAGGGTCCCCAAAATCATTTTTTTTATGTTTTAGACTTAATTTGGCACTTTTAAAGGCTAACGGGACCTCTACATTCAATTTTGAGCAATATTAAAGTTTGAAAATGAAATGTTTTTAATATTTTTCACTCCAATCAATGTGCCAACTTCAGGATGATTTAAAATTATAATAAAGGGTTTTTTTCTTGGTTTACGACCCTGAGGGGGGTGCACGTAAACATATAGGGAGTAGTTGCACCTCATAATTACTCAAAAATCATGATTTTATGTTGAAATAGTTTGAAATGCTATGACATGTATTTTTGGACTCTGCAAGCTTCAACATCCAAAAATAGGGGATAACTGATATATAACAAAAAAATTATCTTGATTGGGCACAAATCTCAAGGCAAAGCTATATTGGAAACTTCTAAAATTTATTTCAAGACCATCCAAACTCGAATTTTAGAAAACTTATAGTTTAACTAAGTATCTCAAAAAAATGAACCCAATGACACCAAATTAATTCCAATATAAACTCAAATGGGTCCAAATTGAGGGTTTAAAGTACATTTGAAAGTTTCAAAGCAAAATTTGGATAACCAAATGATTTCTAAATATGACATGAATATAGTTGAATCAAGCAATTCAATGAGGCGAATCCAACAAGCCCAAGATCAACGAATTCTGACATCATTAAGATACTCAAATGCATAATTAGAGGTCTATGATCAAGGGAGTCAATATCAGCCATCCATTCAAAACACTCCATTATGCCTTTAATCTTCTCCCTAATTGTAATCCATGCCAATCTTAAAAAATTATTAATAGGCCCTCCTTTCTTCACGAATGGAAAATAAAAAAAAGAAGTGGAAGAAGAAAGAAAATTTTGAGATCTCTCTTGCCACTAAGCTCCGCCTTGACCACTATTGGACCACGTCAAACCACCACAGGACCACCGACGTTGTTAGACTTTTGCTCGGCCACCAGCCATTCTCAGACTTCTGCCCAACTACCAACCATCACCGAACTTCTGCCCAGCCATCAACCATTACTAGACATCCACCCAGCCACCAGCTATTGTCAAACTTCTGCCTGGCCGCCAATCAATGCTAGACTTTCTCCAGGCAACCAATTAACATCAGACTTACGCCCGACTGCCAACTGACCCTCGACTTTCTTCTAGCCATTGACTTTTGCTAAACTTTGGTATGGCCGTCAAATGATGCTAAATTTCTACCCAACTCTCCAAACTATTGTAATTTCACCATACTTATGTTTCAAGAAAGGTCAATATTTATAACTCATTCAAATACTAAGGAAATAATTTCAACTTGGTGTGGCCCCATAATTTTTTCTTTTCCTAAGATTTTCCACATAAAAGCCATTATATTTTTGAGTTATCTATTTGTGTGTTGGATATCCATCAATGCTAAGATGAAAAATCTTCTCACTCTAGTCTCACGAATATTCTAGCTCACAACAACCTTATTGTACAAATCTCAAGAACCATTATGAGTGTTCTCACCTTATGCATGGTGCTTTGGAGCTCCCTAAAGCTCCAAACACCTCATTGCTCAGACCCTAAGACCACATAGGAGCTAACACACCCTTAGACAAATCATAGAGTCCTCCTAATTCAAGTTTAACAAAATTCAACTTGAACCATTGCAGATTGTCTCGAAACGACTTGGATACTCAAATTAACAAGGCAGGAACAAATTATTAGATGGTTTAAATTTTTATTTATTAAATAATTCTAGTACACTAAAAGAGCCACTAAAACCTAAATACCTTTTAATGTAAAATATTATGAATACCTTTCTTTTGAAGTATCATACCTCCTCTTCCACTCATTTAAGCTCTTTGGATAATACTTTGTGCATATTTATAAATATAGTGTGAGTCAAACACAACTCAATGAGAACATCATACATCTAAATTACAATAATACAAAGCCTTTGGAATAGTATGTATGCTTGTTGTAAATTATAAAGTAACTTTATTTAGTAACCTTAATGATTATAAATCATATCTTATGCATGTATGTAATAATCATATCATGTCATTATATTTTTTTTATAACTAATACAACTGCCATATGAGACATCATCTAAAATAATACCAATGAAAGTACTTCCTTTTTCAACCTTTTCAAAAACCTTTCCATTTCACGTGTGTGGGTACATTCTATCCCCATTCAGTACCATAAAGGGGTGTGCTCCATCATTCAATCTTGCACATATAAGCATTTCTATTTAATAATATTATAAGCATGCTCTATATCATTTTAATATAAAACTTCTGCAAATTATATAAATCCATATCATAAAACTTTATAAGATACATTGTATTAAATAAACATAACATATTAGTAATTCACAATAATAATAAGCTAATAAAAGCATTTATAGGAAGCAAATCCATTATCTTGATTTAGAAATATGAGTACTCACCTTGAATCTTGGTATTGTGACACTTTAATCTTACTCCTTACTCCAACGTTGATAAATTAACACCTACATGAAAGCCTTATCGTTAAAATTTTAAATGATAAATTTGCTCTTAATTTGTATTGCTCTTAATTTATATAACTAAATATTTAAAATTTTCTTTTTAAAAATTAGTTTATTAAATATTTAAGCTTCTTATATATATTTAGATTATATGCTCTTTCTTTCTCTCTCTAAATTTACTACTAAAATTCAATGACTTAATGAATGATATATATATATATATATATAAAAGAAATCATTAAATTCTTATACCTACTTTCACTTCTTACCTTCTCAACTGTCAGAAGGCTCAACTTGCTCCAGTGTTATAAGTCATGGAAGCTTGCTCATCTCTTATAGAATATTCCTATCACATCCCAGAATCTAATTTAAAATAAATTATATCTTTTGTCGGTTAATAATAATAACTAGAGCTATCTAATTTCTTTCAATAATAAAATACTTGTAAAAATAAATCTATTGATCAAAATATCAATAAATATCTGAGTTTATTACCCAAAAAATATATACACTAGCTAGGAGTCATATAAATACAACATACTGTCTGCCCACACTTGAGCTCAAAAGAATAACTAAAAGACAAAAGTAATAGCAAAACCTGAAGAATTTTTTATTCGATCAGCCTCATACTCCCGAACCTCTTCTCTGATTTGAAATCATTAAACCACATATATTTTGCTTATAAGGCCCAACAGGTCACTAGAACCTTATTATTAAAATCCAAGCAATAAACAAATAATATGCATGAAATCATTTAGTTCATAATGATAGCAATCGATGTGATCATGAATCTATGCAACAGTTTGTAATGGTAGCAATTAATATGATCATGAATCTTTACAAAAAAAAGAAACACATGCTGTAACAATAAAATATATAAGTTAATATAATACGCATATCAAAACAAAAAAGCTATAAACCATCATTCTCAAACCAAATGTCATAGCAGTATTATCCAAAATGTAAGAAAATCATGTGAATTAATAAAGCATAAGTATCTATGAAAACTATCAGAAATCTATGATAATGCAATACTATTAAGGGATTGTATAAGAGTGCACATGATGCTTAGTTGTTCTATATCAATTTAAAATTACTATCTTAATTACATGCTTAGAAATAGTAAATAGTGTCGTATATATATATCTAAGCATTCATATTAAAAAAGTAAGGAATTAAAGCTTCTGAGGCATTTTTTCAACAAGTATTCTAGTTTAGTATCCAGGTGGCTTTCAATAATCATAGTTATCACTCATTTCGGCATAATAATTACTCCTTATAACTCATAACTAATAAATCATGTGAATCAACAGAGGATATCACTGAAAACCATAATATTTAAAGAAAAAGCCCACTCCCACCATCCTATACATGTATAAATCAATCTCCAGCCAACCTTAGTAATAAATCAGCCATTCTTATTATTACACATAAAATATTATAAAAGTAATAATGACTAGCTATTACTTATTCATATACATGTATTCATTCATAATGCTTATTTCATTAGTATAATCATATCAAAATTTAAAAAATCAATATATATATATATATATACTACAATAATTAACATTTTAATCAATAAAAAAATAAAATCATCTAGTAAAAAAAACTAGAAGATTAGTATTACAATATACTAAAAGTTATGTAGTAGAAGTTCACAAATCAAAAGAAAATGTAATAAATAACAATTTAAAAAGAATAATAAATCCTAAAATCTAAATCTTTGAAAATAGAGATAAGATAGAAGTTAGTTACAATGATTAGAATAATTTTCAAAGAAGTAGCAAAATGAATCGGAGGTAAAAAGCTTGATTTCTCTCACATCTGTCCACTTCTCTTCTCCCCCCTTCTTCCCTTCCTTTCTCAGAAACCAAACGGGAGAGGGAGAGATGGGCTTAGCAGATAGAAAATTTATAGTAAAAAATATTTTTCAGTGCCTATGTTATGTGTTACAATCTCGTAACATGACCTTAAATTTTGATGATTACAAATATTATTGGATGTCTATTTACTTTATCCTACTTTATATACTACATATTTCTCTATGTGCATTACTAACATCTCAAGCTCAGCATACAAAAGGCATCGTTAGAGAATTAGAACTCAAGAAAGGGTTGTATAGGTTAGACTTGTTTGAAAGAGTCTAATTTTATTTTTCTTGAGTCAATGTATGTAAAAACTTGTATGTTAACTTAGCAACTGTACACACACACATAAGGGGAATGAAAAATAAATATTTTCTTTTTTTCTTTTAAATCATAATGTACAATTCATATCATTCTGTATAATCTATTCAAATAAAAATTAATTAAAATATTTAACCTAAATGAGAGAAATTAACTTTAATTATAACTAATCATAATATACAACTAGCACATCATACTGTACGACCAACACATCATACTAAATGATTGGCTATTATCAAAAACCTTATAGTTAATCAAACTTAATTAAAATTTGAAAATTAAACTGTTCGTATTGTATGAAGTTATTCGTACTATGAAATCTTTTATAACATTGCCTAATTTAAGTTAGGAGATTAAGGAAACAAATAGGATCTATAATAATTATATATCATACATTCTGATCAAGTATCGTACTGTACGAACCACCTAAGGACTCTCTCAATAAATTTTGGTTCATCCTATACTATTTAATTTTGATTTGAAGTAATTAAACTATTTAATTTATAATTATACTGAAAGTTTGGGAGGGGTGTTAAACCCTAAAGAACTAGTTCCAAGGCTAACCAAGAGGGGGGGGTGAATTGGATATTTAAAAACTTCTTTAAACAAAAAGAAAAATCTTTTTATATCTTGCAGCAAAAATTAAGTAAATTAATAAAAAAAGATAAATCAGAGATTTCACCCAAGCAATAAATCACAGTAAAATAAAGTGCAAAAAATAATCAGAAAGAACACACCATATTTATAATGGTTTGGTCCAACATGACCTAAGTCCACTCCCTGGAGGCACCCTCCGAGTATTGTACTACACTTTTAGTGACTCTACTTTAGCCCCCCCCCCCCCCCCCCCCCCCCCACATCTTGGCGGAGAAGCCCTTACAAAATCACTTCCACCTTCCCTAGTGCGGCGGAGTAGCTGGATCCTTTGACACCGAAGAGATCTTCTTCTTTCCAAAACTTCCCTCGAGATGACCCTTGAATCTGATGATACTTAGGTACAAGCTTGCCTAAGCAACCGTGTGAAACCCCTCACACACCCTCGAAAATCCCTCTTCCAAGGCTCTTCTCCCTCTCAAACTCCACCCTTTCCACTCTCCCTTTTAAGCTCTCTCTCAAAGTTTTCTCCGGAAGAAATGAAGCCTCAATGCCTACCAAAGACACTTTCAAAGTCTTTGATAAGACTTAAATAAAGGGCTTTAAAAACCCTTCCAAATTAGTTCTAGCGGCAAAGATCATCCAGTACGATCTCAAGATCGTCCAAGACGATGTACATAATTTGACCTGATAGTCCAAGACGATCACCAAGATGATCACCTGGATGATTAGTTCAAATTTGCACAGATTAACTTATACGATATTAGGGATCGCCCTAGATGATTAAAAGAAAAATTATGATATTTTATCTTGAACGATTTAGAAAAAGTAGATATGTAGGTAAACATCATCCAGTACGATATACAAATCATCTAGGATGATCTGATTGAACATTTTAACCATAATTAGTCCCCTAATCACAAGATTAATTTAGGTATGATAAATACTGATCGTCCAAGACAATCTAGATCATTTAGGATGAATAAAAAAAAAATTAAATTTTAAATCCTTGCCTAAATTATCATTGGTGGCTATTTTCCAAGATCATAAAAAATCATCCTAGACAATATAAATCGTCCAATATGATTACTTCAATGAGCTGATCGTCCTAGATGATAGAAATCATCCAGAATGATTAGTTCAAAAATTAAACTTCTGGTTTTGACTAGATCTCACTCCCTTGAGTGTACGTGTGCATGGTCACCAAGCTAGCAAACACCATTACAGGACTCAACTCAAGAAATCAAAAATTACATCGATTATTATAGACTTTTTATAGCATTACCTATTCTACCTAATCTTGAGCTCTAATTCTTCATTTGATGGTGCATGGTGTTTCTGAAAATGTTAGTATACACACAAATAAGTATAGAAAGAAAATACTAGGAGACATTAAGATGTGAGCCATAATATTTATTATCATCAAAAATATAAACTCATGAGTTTGAGTCAAACAATCTCCCCCTTTTTGATGATGAGAAATATTACTGGTGAATTTGCAAACTAAAAGTATTTTCTCCTAATCTCCCCTCACTAAGATAAAAATTTAAAAATAAGGGAAAATACAATTTTTTCCTTTTTAATTTTTTTTAAAATAAAATACATAAAATAAAATAAATAACTAGATAAAAAAGATAAACTAAGCAAATACAAAAAAAAATAATAGTACATTCAAATACAAATAAAACAGTACGTTCTCCCCCTTTGATATTATCAAAAAGAAGAGGAGCATAGAAAAACAAAATAGAGAAAATAGACTAAAAGATCAAAACGATCTCTGATCTGGTGAAAAGGTTTTAGAAGAATCAATTTGAAATATTAAAATTCTCTTGAAATGAGAAAGTTACCTCTTAATTTTATTCAAAAACTTAGTAAAGCATGTATTAACCATGCATAATCTCAGAGAGGTTAGAGAATCAGAAATTGTTAATCCAAACACAGGTTCCTTAAGGGCTAAAAAAACTTTTTAAAGAAAATATCTAAATTAAAGAATAAATTAGAGAAGGAAATAATAATCTTTTCAAAACTCCTTGCATGAAATATATCTAATAAAAGATTAATGCAAAAAGGTGAATCTAAAATCATGATTTTCAAACTCAAGTATCAAAAATATCAATATATATATGGGTTTTCTTAATATTTAAGAAAGACAAGAAAGGTAAACAAACTCATTGTGGGTCCATTTTGTGCATCTTTATTAGTTTTTGGCGCACTATATGCATCTTTTGATACACTTTATGTATATTTTCATTTTGGCGATATTACGCATCTTTTTAGCTTTGGGCTCATTTTTGTGCCTTTTTTTCAAATGTATTTTCTTTATGTAATTTTAAAGACTAAAGCAAACCCAATCTAGTGATAAAAATGAACAACTTGATTAAGAAAATAATGAAGTGGATTCAACAACTTGCAAAAGATCCCTATGAGATAGAGAAAATGTAGGGAGTGAAAAAAGTTCAATTTCAAGATCCAATTTATATTTTGATGAAGATTTTGAATCAAAAGTAAAATAGCCTCATTAAAGACATGAGATAGAGAGACAAAATCATGAGTTTCCTTCTTTTGACTGATTTAAGAGAATTCAACCACAACTTTTATAAAATTTCAAGAAAATAGGAGATAAATTTTTTATTTTTAGAAAAAGTGATCTTTTAAAAAGTGATTTGAGTTTCTAAAGTGTATACTAAACAAACATGTGATATGTGTGTGCTGATCAGAGAAATTGACAATCATATAGAAAAAATAAAATACATGATTATAAAAACAAAAACAAAAAAGAATAAAATAAAAACTTAAAAAATAACATAAAAAGTAAAAATATTTATACAAATAAAATAAACAGAAATACACAAGCAAAACTTTAATCCACATCAACTCACTCCTGGTTTGATGATTCAGAAGCTAGGTCTGCCCAGGAGATTTTTTTCTTTGCATTATTTGTCTTTATTACAATTTGCTTAGCTTTACCCTTTTCCTTTTCAGGAAGGGTTTTTAAGTTCGGGCATTGATTTTTCATATATCAAGGTTTCCTACATCCAAAGCAAATAACATCAGAAGAAATCTTAACATTCTTACCTTTTTTACCTTTGTTCCACTTTTTTTGATGTTGAGGTTTGTGCTTTAGTAAACTTTTCAATTTATTTGTTATTGATGCTAACTCCTTACTTTCATCATCTTCTGAGTCACTTTTATCCATATCTTCAGCTTTCAGTACTATAGTTTCACCTACATGCAAAAGCTTTTGACCCAAACCTTGCTCGTAGGCAATATGTGAGCCAATTAGATTATCAATAGAATATTCATTCAACTTTTTTGATTCATAAATAGCAACAACTTTGGCATCAAACTTATCAAGTAGGCATCGTAGAATTTTATTGACCTTTTAAAAGTTTGAAAATTCTTTACTTAAAGTATATAATGATGTCACAATTTGAGTAAACCTAGTATACATGTCTATAATTATCTCATAAGGTTTCATGCTAAAAAGTTCATAATCGTGCATTAGAATATTCAACTTAGATTGTTTAACTTCACTAGTTCCTTCATATGTAATGCATAGTTTATCCCAAATTTTTTTGCCAGTAATACATGTATAAATAATTATATAATCTTCAGAAGTTAAAGCACAGAAAAAATAATTCAAAGATTTAGCATTCAGTTGAGCATAAATTTTTTCTTCTCTACTCCATTCAAAAAAAGGAATATCAGTTCTGATGCCATTTAAAAAATGAGAAGGTGCAGAGTATCCTTCATGAATTAACATCCATATGTGATAATCTTTTAATTTCAAGAAAGTAGACATACAAATTTTAAAAAAATCAAAAGTAATATTTTTAAATAAACGAGGTCGGGTGATTGAATATCCTTCCACAATATTACGATTTTCAAAATTAGCTATGGATCTTTTTTTCAAAAGTTTTCAAAAACTTAATTTTATGAATTCCGCTTTGATACCACTTGAAAGTTTGGGAGGGGTGTTAAACCTTAAAGAACTAGTCCTAAGACTAACCAATAAGGGGGGTGAATTGGATATTTAAAAACTTCTTTAGACAAAAAGAAAAATCTGTTTATATCTTGCAACAAAAATGAATTAAATCAATAATAAAAAGATAAATCAGATATTTCACCCAAGTAGTAAATTGTAGTAAAATAAAGTGCGAAAAATTATCAGAAAGAACACATTAGATTTATAGTAGTTCGATTCAACCTGACCTACGTCCACTCCCTGGAGGCACCCTCCAAGTATTGCACAACATCTTTAGTGACTCTCCTTTAGCCCCCCACAGCTAGGCGGAGAAGCCCTTACGAAATCACTTCCACCTTCCCTGATGCGGTGGAGTAGCCGGGTCCTTTGACACCAAAGAGATCTTCTTCTTCTTAAAACATCCCTCGAGATAACCCTTGAATCTGATGGTACTTACGTGCAAGCTTGTCAGAGAAACCATGTGAAACATCCTCACACACCCTCAAAAATCCCCCTTCCAAGGCTCTTCTCCATCTCAAACTCCACCCTTTCCACTCTTTCTTTCAAGCTCTCTCTTCAAGTTTTCTCCAGAAGAAATGAAGCCTCAATGGTTGCCAAAGTTACTTTTAAAGTCTTTGACAAGCCTTAAATAAATGGCTTTAAAAATCCTTCCAAATTAGTTCTGGCGGCAAAGATCGTCCAGGATGATGTGCTCATAAATAGGGCTTCAGAAAACCCTAAAAACTTAATTCTTTCACAAAAGATCATCCAGTACGATCTCAGGATCGTCAAGGATGGTGTACAGAATTTGACCTGATAGTCCAGGATGATCACCTGGATGATCCCCTGGACAATCAGTTTAAATTTACATAGATCGTCCAGTATGATATTGGGGATCATCCTGGACGATTAGAAGAAAACTTATGGTATTTTGTCTTGAATAATTTAGGAAACGTATATATATATAGGTAAACATCATCCAGTATGATATACAGATCATCTAGGATAATCTGATAGAACAATTTAACCATAATTAGGCCCCTAATCACATGATTAATTTAGGCATGATTAACATTGATCGTCAAGGATGATCAAGATTATTTAGGATGATTAGAATAAAAATTAAATTTTAAATCCTTGCCTAAATTATCATTGGTGGCTATTTTCCAAGATCATAAAGGATCATCCTGGATGATATAAATTATCCAGTATATTTAGTTCAATGAGCTGGACAATCAAAATTATCCAGTATGATTAGTTAAAAAATTAAACTTCTGGTTTTGACTAGATCTCACTCCCTTGAGTGTACGTGTGTATGGTCACCAAGCTAGCAAACACCTTTACGTGACTCAACTCAAGAAATCAAAAATTACATCAATGAATATTACAGACTTTTTGTAGTATAACCTATTCTACCCAACCTTGAGCTCTGATTCTGCATTGGATGGTGCATAGTCTTCCTGAAAATGTTAGTATATACACAAACAAGTATAGAAAGAAAATACTAGGAGAAATAAAGATGTAAGCCATAATATTTGTTATCATCAAAAATATAAACTCGTGAGTTCAAGTCGTAATATATACAAGATAATCTGTGGTGGTATTAAACTCATCTTACTTTATGATACTCTGATTGTACTATACGAATAGAGTCAGTATAATTTAAAAATTAGAATTTTTAGAAGCCCATTATTTAAACTATTGTTAAGACTTGGTAAGAGTCTTTTTGCAGTCAGAGGGTTGTGTCTTCTATGGGAGAGCATTGAAGAGAGAGCTTTGAGAAAAAGGAGAGAAAGACTGAGGTTGTGAGAGAGGGAGAAGATTCTTATAGGTTTCAAGGGAGTGTGAGAGAGGGTTCCATATGGTTTCTCTAGCCAATTGCACCTGAGTTCCTTCATTTATCATTATTCCTTTTGAGGGGAGCTCTATGAAGAACCCTTTGGTGCCAAAGGGCCATCTATTACTCTATTACACCATGAAGGTGAAAGTAAATTAAGCTACTCTACCACACTTGGAAGGTGAAATTGATTTTGGCTACTCCATCACACCAGGAAGGTGAAAGTGATTTGGGCTACTCTGCCACACTAAAGAGGTGAAAGTGATTTGGGCTACCTAAAACTCAAGATCAATCAAATTATACAACTACATAAGATAATTATAGACATCAACATAAAATGGGTGATATATATATATATATATATATATATATATATATCATAAGTGGAATGGCAAAGGACATGATGGACAGTATTATTCTCAATCTCAGTAATGATCATAGCAAGTTTCAATACCACAGTTTTATCAGCAACGTCTTATTTTCTAATATCAACATTAACAATCTTTGATGGCATATTAACTATAATAATAAATGATTTAGTATGAGACATCTTGACTATAAGTGCTGGTAAAATTGGACAAATGATTCCACCTCATGTTTTCACCATGACACAGCAAGAGGCCCATGAAGCTCGTGATGTGGTTATAAGTAACATTTAAGTTTATAAGCAACAAACAAAAATTTTATTTGATTATGAGGCATGCCATTCAATTATATCAGATAAGCTTACATTAAATACATCAGTATCTCAATTGCAATCTCATTTATCTATTAATATGTCATTGAGAGCATCCATGATAGTTACTTAGTGTGATTATTATTGTGATATTATAATCAAATATATTCATTTGCTTGTAACTTTTATATGAGCAAGATATCCAACACACCCACAATAGATCATCTTACAGTCATTAATTATAGATACATAACAAGATAATACTCCTCTAACACTACTAAAACTAAAATCTATCGCACTTGACATATGAAAGTTCACCCTTGCTCATATAATGGATACCAATCAGTCATATATCACTTTAGGTAGTGTTTTAAAAGTCAAAAAATTTGCAAATGCATTTCTTGATAACTTGCCTAGCTTGTTCCCTGATCGTGAGGTCGAGTTCACTATAGATTTAATTTCTAACACCACTAAAATTTTCATGGCATTATATCGCATGACAACAATTGAGCTTCAAGAACTCAAAGTGTATTAGCTAGCAATACTTGATAAAAGGTTCATCAGACCCAGTGTCTGACCTTGGGGAACACCAATTTTGTTTGTAAAAAATAAAGATGGAAGTAATGAGACTATGCATTAACTATAGAGAGAAAAATAAAGTCACTATGCATAATAAGTATCTTCTATCTCATATATATGATTTGTTTGACAGTGAAAAGGTTCTTCTATATTTTAAAGATCAACCTTCATTCTAGATACCATCAGTTGAAGATCAAGAATGAAGATGTGTAGAAAATAACTTTTCAATCTCTTTATGATCACTATAAATTTTTAGTCAAGCCCTTTGGTTTGACTAATGCCTATGGTTTTTAATTCTTGCTTAGATCAGTTTGTGATTGTATTTATTGATTGTATTATGATATATCCTAAGAGTGATGGAGAGCATGCTCAACAAGAGTGTATTAAATATTCTTTGAGAGAATAAACTTTATGCAAAATTCTTGAAGTGTGAGTTTTGGCTTCGAGAGGTGGTGTTACTTAAACTTATTGTTAGCGAAGCTTAAATTTTACAGATCTTAATAAGGTTAAAGCAATAATCAATTGGCCAAGATTGAATACTAACACTGAGATTCATAGCTTTCTTGGCTTAGCTGATTATTACAAATGATTCATGGATGGATTTTTTGGTAGTACTAAAACTTTGAATAGGTTAACTTAGAAGTCCATTAACTTTATATAATCTGATGTCTGTGAGCATAGTCTTTAGAAGCTCAAGAATTAATTAGTGCCAGCTCTTATTCTCACATTTCTTTTGGTACTAATGGATCTAAGATTTGAAGTTATACTTTGCATTAAGGCTTGGGCTATATGTTAATACAACACAATAAAGTCATAGTTTACACATCTAGATAACTCAAGGTATAATTGAAGAATTATCCTACACATGACTCTAAGCTAGTTGTAATTGTTTTACACTAAAGATTTACAGATATTACATTTATGGTGTTCACTGTGAGGATTTTTACTTATCATAAAAGCCTTCACTCAGAAGGAGTTGAACATGAGATGGAGATGATGACTTGAATTGATGAAAGGATATGATTTGCAAATCTAGTTCCATTTGGGTAATTTAGTAATAGATTCTTTAAGGAAGAAATCTTCATCTTATGTCGTATGGATGATCACTTAGGAGGAAGAATTAGTACATAAAATAGGCAACTATAACATGTCTATCTAGCTGATGAATGTTGATTGAATTTATAAAACTCAAATGGAAGACATGAATTTGATGCATATTAGGGAGCAAGTTCAGAATGGATTGAAACCAAAATTCACTATTCGTTATACAGGTACAATAAAATTTAAAAATTGGTTATATATTCATGATCAAACTTCGATAGAATATATGTTGAGAATTGTATACAACTCTATACTCAATTCATCTAGGAAGCACTAAAATGTGCCAAGATCTGATGAAGATGTTTTAGTGGCCTGCTATGAAGAATGATGTGGCAAAATTTATATTCAAATATTTGACTTATCAAATGGTCAAGATGAAACATCAAAGACTAGGTGGTCTTTTGCAATCTCTTCCTATTTTAAGTGGAAGTGAGGAAATTGCATTGGAATATAAAGTTGGCTTACTAAGATCAAAATAATTTCATGATGTATTTTGGTTCATAGTTAATAGACTTACCAAAATAGCTCACTTTTTGTTGATAAAAAAGAATTACTTAGAGGATGTTTGGTTGGCTAAAAAATGAATGTAATGTAAATAAAATGTAGTGTAAAGGGAATACTTTAAAGTTGTTTCAATGAGTGTAAAATGAATGCATAAGATTACTATTTTTTGTTTAGTTTGAAGCAAAACTAGTATAATATAAAGTCAAAGTGAGTGGTGGTTGGTTGCAGTGGGTGGTAGCGATGATGGTGCTGGATGGTGGTGGCCAGCATCGGATGGAGCTGGTGGTGGTTGACTGCAGGTTGTATGGCGATGGCCAGAGGTTGACAGCGGCGGTGGCTGACTATGGAGGCTAGCGGCTACCAGTGGGCAGTGGCGACCAGCTATGGGCAATGGTTGATAGTGGCAGTGGTGGTTGTTGGAGGCTATTGTGGTTGGTGGTCGACAATTTATTGGCGACGGTGGTGGCTGGAGACAGACAGCAACAAAGGCGATAACTTTATAGTGTTTTTAGAACTAAGATTTGTTTTACTTCAAAATGAATTAGAGGGTGAATTTTAAATACATTAAAAGTTTACACTGTATTTATTTTATCTCAAACCAATCACCAATATTTTAAAACCCCTATATTTAGAATTTATAGCCTTTTTTACTTCAAACTAAATAGCGCCTTAGTAGAAAGGTTAGCAAGGATCTATGTAGACAATATTATTCAACCGCATAGTATTCCACTAGTCATTGTGTTAAATAGAGATGAAAGATTCACTTCAAGGTTATGGAAAAACTTGCACCAAGCCATAGGTACGAGTCAACTCAACTCCAATCAACGAAATCAAATCAATTTCTAATCCCTTATTTTTCAAATCATCTTTTAATCTCTCTTCTTTGTTTTCCCCATCTCTTCTCCATCTCTCTAGATTTTAAGGAGATGAGCCTCTCATCTTCCTCAAAAGACCTAACAATAATGAATCCTCCATCTCTCGCATGATTGATTCAACTCCCAAATGATGAAATCGACACACCCTCTTCATCTCCAAGTGATGGACGAATTCTTGAGTCAAAACAACAAGCTCATTTGTCTCCTTTGTCTTCTTCGGCTTCTATGATCTGACAGTTCAGGATACTAAAATAAATCCCCAATATATGGCAATTTTATGTATCTAAGAGTTTCTCAACAATAAGTATTCTTATATCCTCTCCTTTGACTTGCATTAAAAAATGAATTTTAAGTTAATCCAATATCTTTTAAAATTCTAAAGGCCATAATTTTTGACATAATTTTCTTCAAAATCACATAAAATGTTAGCCTACTTTTCAATAAATTAACCTAAATCACTATTTCAATCAAAATTTTCTCAAGGCCCGAATCTTTGGGATGTAATTAATAATAGGGCTTTGTCCCTATGAAGAATATGTACCCTAGAATAAAATAAATCATATTCAATAAAATATATTAAGTATAAAAAAATCCCTAGTAAAATAAAAATGCAAATTTTGTTATTAAGTTCATAGCAAAATAATATTTTTATCAGCTAGAATAATATATTATTTTCTATGTTGTACTAGCTCACAAAATACTTCAGTCCATTGAAGATAGCAAATTTCTACCAAACATCATTCATGCTCAGAAAGTGAAGTCGCATAAACCAATATCTTTTATGAATTTGATTCTTCTTTGATTTGATTTATTGTCCCTAAATCAGATGACTCAGGCTTAATAAAAAGATTCACTCCCTACCTTTTGTATATGGGCTAATCATCATCAGAACTTGGTTCATTGAATTCAAAATTTTGAGAATATTTACTTAAAGTTATTCATTTTCATAATCAGAATGGATAGATAACACATATGTGAAATAATTGTTTATTTTATTAATACCCTTTAAAACACACACAAAATCATAAAGAGTGAGAGGCGTATGAAATATCTCGTTGCCATCAAGAGAGAGATAATCTGTTTAACTTTTAAAGTTTTTTCCCTTTTCTCTTTTTTTCTTACCATTAGATTTTTCTTTTTACAAAGTTTAAATTGTAAAAGGCTCTTTTCATCCCTTGAGCTAGTTGGAGGAACCTGAAAAGAGGCTTTTTATGGGCTTTTGAATTCTTTTAGCAACTCCAATGAATTTTGAGTAATTTATTGGAAAATTTAAGGATGATTTAGATAAAAATAACTGCCAACGATCAACATTTGTAAGAAAATCACTAGTCCTATTTTTTGGGTTACTATTATAGATAAAGAAGCTATGATTAATGATTCAACTTTCTACCCCTGATTAGGGATCATGTTCTCATGAATGAACTTAGCAGATTCCTATAATGAGCTCCCTAAGTATGTATTAGGAAGAGTCATCATGCCAAATCTATATTTAATCTCAATAAATACATGATCTAATAATCTTCTAATACATGACCTGCAATCCTATGTTGATGAAAATAGTCTGATTTATTGCTCTGATCAACATCCATTGGACTTTTGGACATATGAATTTGAAAGTTCTCTCATCCTGCACAAAAAAGTTGAAAAGTATCTTAATTGCATCCTGTTAGAGAGAATATTGTTGATTTATCTTTTCTACCAATATTTTGGGATTGGATTTTTTTTGCTCCCTTCTCTTTTTTCTTGGACTAATTTATTTATAACTTGAATTTGTTTGCCCTTTTTTAAAGATAATGCTAACACAATACCTTTATGTTTAATAATTATCTGCTTGAATTTATTGGCATGGTTGTTACTACTATTATCTTTAAGAAAGGTCAACTACACTGCCTCAGATTATAAACTGAATACTTTGCTAAGAAAATTTCAAATCTCCTTATAATGAATCATTTAAGCATAAGTGTTATTAGGCCATAAATATTTCTTAACAAAATTTTAATGTAATGCTTCTCCTAGAGTTATGGTTCATGTTTCATACTAAGGTTACTTCACCTAATAATGTAATCCACCAACCCCTCATTAGGTCTTTACTTCTCAACAAACAGATCTCCTCATTAGGTCTTTACTTCTCAACAAACAGATCTCATATTGTGATGTAATGCTAAGCTATAACAAACCTTTTATAAATAAAGCATCCAACTCCATAAATATCCTTATAGAGCCATTTAATAATTTGGCATACCAGCCAAATGTCACATCACATAAATTGCTCACAAATTACCAAAATATCAATGCATCATTGCAACCAACATTGCAACACCCAACTCTGAAATAAGCTAATTTTTGACATGGGTTCTCCACTCTATTAAATATCTCAAATGATAAAGGAATAAAAACTTTTAGATACTAAACTAAATCAAATTCCTGTAGATATAACCTAGCACTCTGGATTAAAGGACCTCCTCGAGTTTGGGCTATTGACTCTTTGATTTGTTGACTAATGTAGTCCTTCAAATTTTCTTTTGAATGATGAAGATATACAAATCGATGTTCTTTTTTTTTGCTCAGACCCCCTATCTCTTCATTAATCTAACTATTTTTATTTTTTTTTATTTTTTAAGTACTCATAGAAGGTTTGTCTGTTACATTTGAGAACTTTTGGGACCCAAAATGTTACATCGTGAGAACTATTATGATGGTTGCCATCTCATCTAATTTCTTCTCCCTATTATTGATTTTCTCATATTTTATTTTAGTTGTTGATGTAAGAAAAGAACTTTAACATTATCATTCTTCTCTTGAGTTTCCAATAACTCATTCAAATGAAGGTCTCCTAGTAGAGAAGAACATTTTTATTATATTAAATAACAAAATGTCCTGCTTATGTATAAGATCATCTTCATATATATAAAGATCTTTTTTCTCCTCTTTATATATCTTTTTGAGACTATCCTTCAGATACCATCATTTCCTTTATGATTTTACCTACCACTAAATTGATATGCGGACCCCATACTTTTGATGATTATCAATTTTCATCAGTCACTTCCATTTTCCATTGAATCAATCTTACTAAGAATTGGAGAATGTATTACATACGGACAGGCCATCTTGGGTCTCCATTCTTCCTTCACCCGGGATGAGCATATATGGGATTTTTATGTCCCAAATTCTAAAGCTAATCAATTGGGGCTTAATTTTTTTGTAAAAATTAAAATTTTAATATTTATAAAATCAAAAATATTTTGAGTGAAATTAAGATAAAAAAACTTCACAAGAAAAATCCATCCACCCTCCACAATCATTTATTGAGGGCGATGAACCTGAGAATAATCTAAAATGACAAACAAGTAATGTCTTGTCGAGTGTATCATGATGATCCATTCTCAAACAATCACTTGCCAGTATGAACATATCATATGTCCTATAACTGGTGATTTTCAATGACCTAACCAGAAACTTTATGACTGTGGCCATTTGATTGAGTGATTTTGTTGCAAAATGATACCGTTAAATTATAATCTTGGTTTGAGCTGAAAAGTTCACCAATGGGAAAAAAATTCTTGAGTCAAGAAGTATAGTATGCACTTGATAGAGCAGAAATCCCTATGTTAGCTAAGTTCAACTTAAGAGTATCCCTTTAGATAAATATCTATCCTCTTAGCAAATCATGGCTATCAAAATGGATCCTTTGGTGAAGTTAGGTGGACTACCTTTACTATTTAAGTAGATCCCATGACAATTAGAGTTAACACAACCATATGATATTGATCAGGTGTATCATCATTTCCCCTTCCCCTTAAAAAAAATCAACCACTATATAAAGTGAAAATTTTCCAACTATACTTAAAATATGTTACCATATACTAAACACTTAGCTTCTAATAACTTTCCTTAATCGAAGTTATGTCTCATTAATAGGAGGGGTAATTACCCTTAAGAACTTGTGCCTATAGAAGTAAGGGTGAAATATTTAGGTAAAAACTTTTATTTAATATAATCTTCTTTCCAAAATTTGATCTAGAAACGCAAAAAACTCTCTTAACAGGGCCTAAATTTTGTAAGCCCATAACCCTAATTATCATTTCCACTTAATAAAAAGACTTGAGCAATGATTTTGTAACATCTAAAAATGTAATATTCAACAACTCAAGTAACTTTCTGAGTGATTTGTTAGATCTTTTACCAATATACTTAAGATGAAATAACTTTATGATAAATGGCAGCTTTGTTAACTTATTACAATTGTCATAGTTCTTCCTTTAACTTTCTCTCACAATTTATAAAAAATCCTTGCATCATATTAGGCCAGAAGCATCATGTACCAATCCATATATAGAAAAATCATGATGTTGTTGAAAAGTATCTTGATTAAATGAAGAATTATCCCCACGTGTAGCCCAATTTGTATAACCACTCAAAAATACATAAATTATTAAATGATCTTCTACAACTTTTTTAGTTGATTCTTTCACTTCTTATGTGGCCATATAATTAGATTATTACTAATTAATTTCTTGAAAGCCATGTTAATAATCTCATTTAACCCCTTTTGAAATTCATTACTTGACCCAGTCTTGTTCATCCAACTAATATCCATCATAAGGCTACTAAAAATAAAATGATATAACCAAGAACATTCATTAATATTATAAAGAATAATCATCATCAGATAAAATGACATAATATATTCTAAAAATAAAATTATGCAATAAAATTTCAAAATACAATCTAGAGAATCTTAATGAGTTCAACTAAAAAACATTTTATGAATAATATTTAAATCCTATGTTATTATATTTTGCTGCTATTATATCTTATATTTATGATTAGCTAAAAATGGAAAGAGAAATCTTCCCTAGTGGAGTCACCAAGAATCTATGGGCTCCAAAAATTCATGCTCCATTCTCTAGGTACATTTTTAAAAGGAAGATTGGATTTTAGATAAGATACTATCCAAAGATTTTGCCCTCATTTCATGAGGACTTTATAATCTAAGGTATGATTTCCTATAGGTGCAAGCCCTTCTAATTAATTACTTATCCCAAACATGAGAGAGCACTTTTGACTAAAGTTAGCCAATAGAGTAGACATTTTAGCACCCAACATATTATAATAACTTTAGGATTTAAAAATTGGATTTTTAGAGTTTTGAAAATTTGTGATTTATCATAGTTTACTTAAAGTGGGTGATGGAGAAATAATGATGGGCCTGATCAAGATCCCATGGTTCCATCATCTCAGGTTATCATGATCCCTCGTCTACTTAATTAGAGGAGATACGACCCAACCTGACCGAAGCATCCTTATTGGCAGCTATGGGTTGCATCATCTAAGGGTACCTTATAAACTTAGGGTGCATATTTGCCTAAGAGAATGATTTGTGTCCACATTACCTAACAAAGGGTTTTATGCCCTATCAATTATACCCTATTGATTCATTAATCAAGGATTTAGAGTTATTGGAGAACATACATGTCATAGCTCAACCCAAACAGGACAGGTCTTATCATGTTGAGCTGTGATAGATAAATCCTATGATATAGTTTTGAATTTAGTGGTACCATTTGGTGGCAAAACCACTCAATGAGGGGTAAATTTTAAAAGTAAGTATCATTGGAAATTCAATTATGTGATTAATACTAATAAATTTTTTTAAGAATATCCAAAATTGCCCAATTAATATGCAACTTGCTACAGTCCCCAAAATTTTAATTAAGCTCCCAATCTCCTCCTTCTTCCGCACATTTTCATAAGCATTCGGTCTTAAAGCTTTAGTGTGGATGTTTTTGAGCTGTTGTTCAGTGTGAAGGTCAGATCTAATTCTCCCCTTATATATTTCTTTTTGAGTAAAAATATGCTTAGCACCAATTGCTTAGCTTATACCTTATATATAATGGCTAAAATAGTTGATTAAAAATGTCTTTTTAGGGTTACTGTTCAATGTATCTTAGCCCCTTTTTGTTATTTTCATGGTGATAGCTTTGTTCATTAAGTGAGGAAGAAATGTTGAGCAAAACTTATCTAATTTGGAGCTGTAAACATGCTAAGGTTGAATGGAGAAGAAAATTTTAATAAATCCCTTAAACATTGTGCTTAATTATTTCTAGGTTGGATCTAATAACGTGAAAGATACTGTATCACTAAGATAAATTATTTAATTATAAATTTAACTAATAGATAAAAAATTAAATTTTTATAGTATATAGATTTTTCTGCTTGTGCATTTTGTAACTTTAGAATAACTTATTTATAGAATTGAGCAATAACCTATTAAGTTATGTGTTAATTTATATTGTTTTGTATTTCATAATGCTACCAAAAGTTTAGAATTTTTTAATTGCAGAAGTAAGTAATTACTTGGTAAAATTTTTGAAGTAAACATAACCTAATTCTTTTCCCTATTTTTATTTGTAGATTTGTATTAGGATTGAAATTAGAAGTTAAGTGACGAGGGAAATAATGGCTATTATTTGTTACCTTTGTCGTTAATATTGGCAACACGTAGTAGGTCATTAATGACTAGACTAGGAGCTTCCTTCATGATAATGTATGATGGTGAATTATATTTGGATGCTAAATTTACACCAACACATACTTAGGGCAAGAATCATCCCTTACAAGTCTAATTAGCACAAACTTAGAGGAACTTAAGTTATGGGTCCTCAAAGCACTAAATTTTGATGTATCCAAGTATACAGTGATGTTAGCTTGTTATCTACCAGTGGGGAATTTTCATTGCTTTACATGTCAAAGATGACGAGGTCTGTGATATTGTGTTATCTCATGTAGTTGGAGAATTTCTTATACTGTATGTGGAAGTTGAAGAATTGAGCATGCCAATAAAAATGCATAAAACATGACATCCCAAATACATGAATTGTTCAGCCTAGAGGAAAGGGTAGAAGGTGTTTTAAGGCTTCCACTACTTATAGAGCAATGTGCGCAGTAATTTTCCCATTGAATTTGGATTTTCTATGCTTAAGCTTTTTAGCTCTTTTATTAGTTCTTTAGTAAACATACATGTTTTTTTTTCTTTTGATGTAGTGATATGCAAAACTAATATGGGCAACATGCTCTGGGACCTTCAACTTGATCATCCCCTATTGTTGACAAAGGTTGTGAGACCATGAGTAGTGGATATGACGAGTAGGGTAGTGATAGTGATGATTGAAAGCGAATAGGTTGTTAGGCCTATTAACTATGTCCTTAGGCTAACCAAGAGGGGGGTAAATTGGAAATTTTAAAAATCTCTTGGATTAAATAAAGCCGATTACACAACAAAAGTTGATTTTTAGAAAATAATTTTTCAACCACAGAAAAATTAAAAATGCAGTAAAATAAAAATGCACAAAAGATAAAAGTAACGAAGATACCAGAATTTATAGTGGTTCGATCCAATACGACCTACATCCACTCCTTAAAGACTCCTTCTCTAGGTATTGCACTAAATCAAAGTGACTCTCCTTTTGCCCTCACAGCAAGGTGGAGAAGCCCTTACAAACTCTCTTCCACCAAACCCCAGTATGGTAGAGAACTGTCATCCTTTACACCCTCCTAGTGAAGGTAGAGAACCCACCGTCCTTTCTCACCCTCCTAGTGATGGCAGAGAACCAAGCATCCTTTCTCACCCTCCTGGTGATGGCAGAGAACCAAGCGTCCTTTCTCACCCTCCTGGTGATAGCAGAGAACCAAACATTCTTTCTCACCCTCCTGATGATGGAAAAGAACCAAGCATCCTTTCTCACCCTCCTGGTGATGGCAGAGAACCAGACTCTCCTTCAAAGATCTTCTCTCAAGAGCATTTAAAGAGATAGGGTAGAGACTTAAAGTACAAACAATGAGATCCTCATCTTTGCGCAACCTTGTGAATCCCCTCACAATCCTCTTCAAAGATCTCACCACACTCACTCCCAAACACTCTCCCTAATCACTCTTCCTTCCACTCTCAAGAAGAAATTCGTAGAAGATTAGTTGGACTCTCAGTTTTAAGAACCTTATATACAAAAGATAAGAAAAATTGACCAAAAAATTAAAAAATTTCTCGTTTTACGAAGTAGGATCATCACGTACGATCGCACATTGTCCTGTATGAATAGTTCAAAAATATGAACAATTCATCTCGTACAATTCTGTATGATCCCATAAGACTCAAATTTCATACTCTGGAAATGATATACGAAACTCTTTCATACTGTACGAACAGTTCAAAAAATTTAATGCTTCGTCCATATGATCTTGTACGAACCTCTAAACCCGATTTTTGAACTATGGAAAATGATATACAAAAATAATTCATAATGTATGAACAATTCAAAAAATTGAATGGTTCATCCTGTACGATCCTGTATGAACCTCCAAGCCCAGTTTCGTACTCTGGAAAATCATGTACGAAAATATTTCGTACTATATGAACAGTTCAAGAAATTGAACAGTTTATTCCGTACGAACCAGTACGAACCTCCAAGACCCAGATTTCATACTATAGAAAATGATGTATGAAAACATTTTGTACTGTACGATTTGCGCTTAGAAAAATTTTCACTCTCAACCAGGCAGGTTCGTTTTAGAGGAGAAAATTACACAAATCGTCCCGTACGATCTCACATCGTACAGTACATACGATTAGTTTAAAAATTTTAACTTTTGTCTCATTCCCCAGTGTGTGTGTGTAGTTATCCAATTTACAATCACACTCTCTCACACTCAAGAAAAGAATAAAAAGTACAGACTCCAAAACTAATAAACTCTAACCAATTGACTTGAAGTCTTTCACTGTCTGGAATGTAATTTTCTTGAAAAATATGTTAGTACACATAACAACAAATTTTTTCCAGCATATTTTAGGAGAAATAATAATCAAATAATAAGATTTGGTTATCATAAAAAACTCACATGATTATAAAGATAAAGTCTTGAAAAACTAATTTGTATTAAGCTCAACAATCTCCCCTTTTTTTATGATGGCAAAATAATTATTATTTGAGTTAACAAATAAATGCAAATTTTCTCCTTAGCTCCCCCTAAATGCCTAAATATAAGCTCCCCCTAAATGAATGATCAATTTAATTCACAACAAGGGGTTCCTAAAAAGATCAAAAACATACATATACATACACATCTATACACATTGATCAAAAAAATAAACACAAATTTTCTCCTTAGCTCCCCTAAATGCCTAAATGTAAGCTCCCCCTAAATAAATGATCAATTCAATTCATAACAAGGGGTTCCTATAAAGATTGGAAATATACACATCTATACACATTGATCGAAAAACATACACACACAATCATACAGTTCATAACATATCAAACCAACACACAAATCATAAAACAACAAAGCACACCTCAAACCTCAAACAAACTCCCCTTTTTGACAACAACAAAAAGGGAAGAAATCCAATGAAAAATTGGTGATGATGAATAAGATGTTATATTATTAAGCATACAATATTAAAATCAGATGCAAAGGATAAAAACCCAAAAGTTAAATTACAGAATAACATGGATAAGAAAAGTTGATCTATGTCAGCATTGAAATAGACAAATTATATAACTACAACTATTGTAGAAATGATGAAATAGAATTAATAATTTTCTAATTCAATAGTGTTTGTGTGATTGGCGACACTGCGCATCTTTTTAATTTTCATGGCATACTTTGTGCATCTTGTCAATTTGGGCTAATTTTGTGCCTCTTTTCAATTCGGCGTACATTGCGCATCTTTTTAGATAAGTGGCACACTTTGTGCATCTTTTAGTTTTGGGCTAATTTTGTGCCTCTTTTTAATTTTTGTCTTTCCAAAATCACTAACTCTTAACACATATTTCAATAAAGATCACTTTAAAATAGAAATAAAAGTAAATGTATGACATCAATTTTGCAATAATTTTAGCTAAGTAATACATGTCTATAATATTTTAAAATTGATCTTCTAATCTATACCCAGTCACAAAGTAATCTATACATTTTGAGAGTTTTAAATTTTGCCCATAAATTAACTTTGTATAGCTAATTCAGTAAACATTTTATATCTGTGATCAATTACCTTAGATTGTTAGATTTTAAACATCTCAATGTCACAATCACATTCATATGGCAATATGCATAAAAACAAGACTCCATGTCATTTAACATTAATCATATCTCATTCATCACAAAGCACAAACATAGCAACAATAGAACATTAACCAACATCAACCAAAATAACATCCAAGTACAACAATAATAAGAAACATCTACTACCAGTACAACCAAACCTAGAAAGTAAAAAGCCAACAACAGAAGATCACATCTAAAAGTCTGAAGGTCCCTCATCTGGAGGAGGTGGTGGAGTATTGAATATTACAAAATAGTTGTTGAATGTAGCAAGATTTGTGTTCACAGCATCAAACTGATCTCGTATTTACCGCCTATCTATAATCTATTTATCATCCTGAAGTTTTAGGTGAGCCTCCATCTCATCAAATCTTTGATTAAGGCGATCAAAATGCTATACCATATCATGATAGAAGTTTTAGTCAGGTCCAGGTCCAGGAGCAGGTGCAGGTGCTCCTTCTTCCTCAGAATCATCTCTAGAACCCTCTCTCTTGAAAAGTGCCCAAAAAGAGGCATTAATAAAGTACACAAGCAACTCAGTAGGTCCGTCAGGGTAGACTAAGTTGTACTTCTTCTCTAGGATGTATGAAATTAAATGGCCCAGTGCAATATTTTTCTTCCTCTTGTTACTAGGATACCCAATGTTAGTAAGAGTATATAAGTAGTCCATGTTCAATTAGGCTTCATCTATAGGTTGACCAGTCATAATTAAGTAGGTGATAGTTAAAAGGAGGGGTGTCATATTGATTCAATCTCCAGCTTTTGGGATAATGGAGGTTATAAGGACGTGCTGGATGATTCTTGCATTTTGGTTCAAGGTGTAGACTCTAGGTAAATGGCTTACTTGGGTTACTCCCCTATGAACCTGATTAACTTTTGACCAATCATAATCAGTTTAGAGGTTAGGGTGTGCGTTCTAATCCCTTGGGTTCTAAGGTGAAGGAAAGTCCCCAAATCCTCTTTATTAATCTCTACTCTCTGTTTCAATACATAGGATGTGATCCTTATGTGATCATGGTTTATCTTCATGTTTGCGAGGAAACATGAAAATCATCTTTACTGTAGGCATGAATGAGGGTTAGGATGAAAGAAAATTGGGTAGAGTCGAAGAGGGGCATTACAGCAATGTGGATGCTCTCTTGCATTAAGAGACGTGAGGGAGTGATCTTGGATGCACTAAACCTGAGGTATGCATCCACATTTTGTTGAGACAAGAAGTTGCCATCCCATTCATGTCTGGAGGATGATCCTTTAGCATGTCATGATCACCTGCCGCTGCTAGTCATCTCTAATTCGTGGCTTTTAAGAGCTTGAAATGGAAGTGAAAAGAATGAAAAATAACCCTTCTATTTAAAGAAAAATGATCTATCCTATAGTAGAAAATTTGCATCGTACGTACGATCTTAATTTCATACGGGATGAAAAAAATTTCGTACGTATGAAAGGAAATGGCCAAAGATGAAAAGGATTTTCATAAAGTACCCTTCCTGAGGTGTCCTTTCATACATACTTTTTGACTAACCGATCGTACAGACGATAACATGTTCGTCCAGGACAATCAAAAAATTAAAGATCATTTTGCTAATGGTTGGCTTCATCCTTATTCAAAATCAACAACATGGATCGTACAGACGAACAACAAGTTCGTACATACAATCAGTAATAATAACTACCCTAAACTGTAAACCCATCCACATGCGTATAGATGAAACTACACCAATCGTCCCGTACGATGATGTCATCATATAGTATAAAAATACAATTTTATCTCCTCAACTCAAAAATTTTCATGCACACGCTACATAAATTCATATCGTAAGAAATAATTTCGTACAGTACAAATAGAACACAAAAAATAGTGCATGATAAACTCAAAAACCTTTAAAGCAATTTATTTTTCATTTTCATTCATTTTTTTAATTTTTCTAAAAAAAATAAACAATAAAAAGATAAAGCGTTTAAATACAATCAAAATAAAACAAAACAAATAACATATACTACACACACACCTGACATAAACAAGCATACAATCACACATAAAATAAGTTTATAAAATTTTCAATCATGCATTAAGATTAATCACACCTAGCCTTGTCCTTAAAATGCTAAATGTGTCAAAAGCTAGTAGTTTTGTGAAAATATCTGTAAGTTGATCTTTAGTAGCAACATGATGTAACTCAGTTTCGCCTTTCACTACATGATCTCTTATAAAATGATGCCTTATATCGATATGCTTGGTTCTAGAATGTTGAATAGGATTCTTTAAAATGCATATGGCACTAGTACTATCACAAAAGATTAGAATTGTGCCAAAAAAATCCTAAGTCAATTAACTGTTGTTTTAACCAAAGCACTTGTGCAACACAGCTTCCTTAGACAATATATTCAGCTTCTATAGTTGAAAGGGCTACAGAGTTCTATTTTCTACTAGACCAAAAAACTAAAGAGTTTCCTATGAATTGACATGTTCCAAAAGTGTTTTTCCTATCAACCCTACAACCGGCAAAATTTGAATCAGAGTATCTAATAATTTCAAATGCAGTGTTATTCTTAGGATACCAAATTCCTAGGTTTTAAGTCCCCAAAAGATATCTCATAATTCTCTTAACTGCAGTCCGATGTGATTCTTTTTGATCGGCTTGAAATCTAGCACACACATAAACACTAAATATGATATCCAGTCTGCTAGCTATCAAGTAAAGCAAAGATCCAATCATCCCTCTAAACTTCTTTTTATCAACTGATTTTTCTTTAGGATCTTATATAACTGCACCGAGGAACTAATTGGTGTATTCACTAGCTTAGCCTTATCCATTTCATACTTCTTAAGGATGTCCTTAATGTATTTTGACTAGCTCAGAAAGGTTCCATCCTCATTCCGCTTAATGCTAAACCCCAAAAAATAACTCAAATCTCTAATTAAGCTCATCTCAAATTCCTTACTCATTATTTTTGAAAATTCATCACAAAGATTTCTATTAGTAGATCCGAACAAGATATCATCCATATAAATTTGAATAATGAGTATTTCATCTCCTACTCTTTTTATAAAGAGAGTGGTGTCCACACTCTCTTTTACAAATGATCGTTCAAGTAGAAAGTGATAAGCCTTTCATACCAAGCTCTAGGTGCCAGTTTAAGTCAATACAATGCCTTCTTCAATTTGAAAACATGATTAAAAAATTATGCATTTTCAAAATCTGGAAGTTGCTCAACATAGACATCCTCTTTTATCATCCCATTTAGAAATGCACTCTTTACATCTATTTGATATAACTTAAAAACTTTAAAACATGCATAAGCTAAAAGCACTCTAACTGCCTCAAGTTTAGCAACTAGGGCAAAAGTCTCCTCAAAATCAATTCCCTCAATTTGATTATACACTAGCCACTAACCTTGCTTTATTCTTTACAATCACTCCAGAATCATTCATCTTATTTTTAAATACCCACTTTATTCTAACAACACTTTGATCTTTCAGTCTTTCTATCAATTCCCAAACATCATTTCTATCAAATTATTTCAACTCATCATGCATAGCTAAAATCCAAAACTCATCCGAAAGTGCTTGATTTACACTAGTGGGTTCAATCATTGAAATAAAAGTGGAGTGATTCACTTCTTTCCTTAATCTATACCTAGTCTTAACTCCTTCACTTGGGTCTCCTAAAATCAACTCCTTAGGATGACTATTGGAAAAATTTCATTCTCTAGGCAATTGATTTTCTTCCTCACTTTCAACCCTCTCTTCAACTTTTTCATTTTCAAGTCCTTGGGTTATTTCCTCAACTTCATCTTCTTCCAACCTAGACCCTCCTTTATTATTTAATTTATCAAAAACAACATGAGTGGTCTCCTCAACTACCAATGTTCTTTATTAAAAACTCTATAGGATTTTCCAACACTTGAGTATCCTAGAAAAATTCTTTCATTAGATTTAGGATCAAATTTTTCTAAGAGAATTTTTCTATTATTATGAATAAACACTTACATCCAAAAATATGTAGATGTGAGAGGTTGATAATTCTACCTTTAAGAAGTTCATAGGATGTCTTATTTAATTTTGATCTAATATTCACCCTATTCAACACGTAGCATACGGTACTAACTGCTTCTACTCAAAAATATCTTGGAAGTGTATATTCTGCCAACATTGCACGAGCAGCTTCAATCAATGTCCTGTTCTTTCTCTCAACTATTTTATTTTGCTGAGGTGTCATAGAAGCTGAGAAATTATGATCTATTCCATGAGTTTTACAAAAATTATCAAATAATTCATTTTAAAATTCTCCCCCATGATCACTTTGGATTGTAACAATTTCAAACCCTAGTTTTCTCTGAATCCAAGTGGCAAGATCTCTAAACTCCTTAAATGATTCACTCTTATGACTTAAAAATCTGATCCATGTGAATCTTGAGTAATCATCTATAATTACATACCCATACCTTTTTCCTCCAGACTTAAAGTACTAATAGGTCCAAAGAGATCCATGTGAAAAATTTCTAAGGGCTTGCTAGTTCTAACTTCCTTGATTGAATTGAAGGAGGATTTGATTTGTTTTTCTAGTTAACATGCATCACGTAAGTGATCCTTTATAAAGTCTAATTTGGGTATACCTCTAACTAACTCCTTTTGGGTGATTTTCCTAAAGTTTTTCATGCTAGCATAACAAAGTCTTCTATGCCATAACCATGATTCAACAGATACAGTTTTCAAACAGAAAACAGTAGAAGATTTTAAAGAATTCAAATCTAGCATGTATGCATTATTTACTCTATCACCATTCAACACAATAATTCTATTTTGACTAAGAACACAGCTAGTAGGAAAAAATTTTATAGGATAACCTCTATCGTAAAGTTGACTTATGCTTAACAGATTGTATTTTAAGCCTTCTACTAATAGAACATTTTCAATCACAAAATTCTTAGAATTTTCAATCATACCTGAACCTACCACTCTCTTGGTGGTATTATATCCAAGTGTAAACTTTGCCTCCATTCCTGGCTTCCAACGATATGAATTGATTTGCATCTCCTGTCATATGCTTTGAACAATTACTGTCCAGGTACCAAATACTCTCAAGAGGTCTTGTGTAAGAGTGTTTCTACAAGAAAATTAAACGTCAATCCTAGGAACCTAAACAAGTTTGGGTTCACCTCTTGGTAATTTTAAACCAGATGCATGTGTAATATGCTGTGTTTTATGCACCTTAGGTTTTCACACTAAATATGTTCTACGATGAATAGTTTAAGTGTGGGAAATATGCCCAATCATACCACAAGAAAAACATTTTAATCCAAGAAAAGGATTTACCAATCTATGTGCTTTGTAAGATCTTTTCGTAAGTGTTGAACTTATATTCTTTTGTTTAGACCTATAGAATTATTCAAGTGTGGGAGTATATCTATTTCCTTTAATACATTTCAACTCTAATTCAACATATGAGTTTCTATTCTCCAATATAGAAATATCCATTTTCAAGTTAATTTCTCCATGTTTAGATTCTTCCAAAAAGACTTTAAAATCATTTTCAAGTTTCGAATGAGATGATTTTAAAAGTTCATGTTGTTTGTTTAAATCATCATATTCATCCAATAGAGTCATGTAGTTGCTATCTATTAATGCATGGTCTTTTCTAGGAATTTCAAATTCTTTTTACAGTTCTAAGTAATCCAAATTCAACTTTGCATGCAATTTCTTTAGTCTCCTATATGTAGAATGAATGCGCTTAGAAACTTCAAACAATTCATCATACTTAGATCACATACCTCCTCTTGATCCGGAAGATCAAGATTGTCAGCCATCAAGCATAAATTTGTGACTTCCTCTTCAGGTGCTATTTCTGAGAAATCTGAAGCTGAGTCTATCCAAAATGCTTACTGTAGTCTTTTCTTGCCCCTTATATCATTGGATTTCTCCTTGGCTTTCTCCTTGCTAGGATTGGTTTTGAGATTAAGGCAATCAATATTTATGTGTCCTGGCTTCCTGCACTCATAGAAAATTATATCATTAGAAGCCTTAGCATTTTTATAGAACTTACCCTTATTCCACTACTAATGTCTCCTCTGCTTCCTCCTTAGGAAACTTCTGAATTGCCTTTATCATTAAGGCAATATCCTCTTCATCCTCAGGCTAGGACTGATCACTCTCTAAGTCATCCACTTTCAGTGCAATGTTCTTTTTTTTCTATCTATCACCTACATCAATCTGTCGTTGAGTCACTCCTTGCTCGTAAGCAATCAGTGATCCAAGTAGATTGTCAATAGAGTAAATATATAAATCATTCAACTCTGTTATAGTAGTAATCTTTGCATCGTAAGTAGTAGGCAAATAACATAATATCTTATTTACTTTTTTAGAATTGGTTAGTTCCCTACCTAAAGCATGTAATGAAGTTACTATATGTGTAAAATGAGTACACATGTCAGAGATTGACTCATTCGGTTTCATGCAAAAAAGTTCATAGTCATGTAGTAGAATGTTCAATCTAGATTATTTCACTTCATTGGTTCCTTCATATGTAATGCAAAGCCTATCCCAAATCTCTTTTCTAGATTTACAAGTGGAAATACACATGTAGTCTTCTGATTTCAGTGCACAAAAGAAACTATTCAAATACTTAGTATTTAATTGAGCTAATTCATATTCTTCTACAGATCAATCAGCAAAAGGTATTTAAATTCTAATTATATCTACAAGTTTAGTAGGTGAAGTATAACCTTCCTGTACTAAAATCCACATGCGATAGTCAAGCGATTACAGAAAAGTAGACATGCGAGTTTTCCAAAAGTCAAACGGGATGTTATCAAACAGTGGAGGTCTAGTGATCGAATAACCCTCAGGTGTTTCGGTTTCTAAAATTAGTCATGATCGATTTTCAAAAAGTAATTTAAATAGTAATTTTTGAAATAAGCTCTGATATTACTTGAAAGTGCGAATAGGTTGTTAAACATATTAACTATTTCCCAAGGCTAACCAAGAGGGGGGTGAATTGGTACTTTTAAAAATCTCTTGGATTAAATGAAATCGATTTCACAATAAAAGTTAATTTTTAGAAAACAATTTTTCAACCATAAAAAAATTAAAAATGTAGTAAAATAAAATATGTAGAAAAAGATAAAAGTAACGAAGATATCAGAATTTATAGTGATTCGGTCCAACACGACCTACATCCACTCCCTAGAGACTCCTTCTCTAGGTATTGCACTAAATCAAAGTGACTCTCCTTTTGCCCCCACAGTAAGGCGAAGAAACCCTTACAAACTCTCTTCCATCAAACCCCGGTGCGATAGAGAACCATTATCCTTTTTCACTCTCCTGGTGAAGGTAGAGAACCCACCATCCTTTCTCACCCTCCTGGTGATGTCAAAGAACCAAGCTTCCTTTCTCACCCTCCTGGTGATGGTAGAGAACCAAGCATCCTTTCTCACCCTCCTAGTGACGGCAGAGAATCGAACTCTCCTTCAAAGATCTTCTTTTAAGAGTCTTCAAAGAGATAGGGCAGAGACTTGAAGTATAAACAATGAGATCCTCACCTTTAAGCAACCTTGAGAATCCCCTCACAGTTTTCTCTTCAAAGATCTCACCACACTCACTCCCAAACACTCTCCCTAATCACTCTTCCTTCCACTCTCAAGAAGAAATTCATAGAATATTAGTTGGACTCTCAGTTTTTAAATACAAAGGACAAGAAAAACTGTCCAAAAACTAAAAATCTTAAGTTTTATAAAGTAGGATCATCTCGTACGATCGCACATCGTTTCGTACGAACAATTCAAAAATATGAACAATTCATCCTGTATGATTCTATACGAATCCATAAGATTCAGATTTTGTACTCTGGAAATAATGCATGAAACTCTTTCGAACTATATGAATAGTTCAAAAAATTGAACGCTTCATCCCGTATGATCTTGTACGAATCTTTAAACCCGATTTTCATACTTTAGAAAATGATATATGAAAATATTTTGTACTGTATGAATAATTCAAAAAATTGAACGGTTCGTCCCGTACGATCCTGTATAAACCTCCAAGCCTAATTTTCGTACTGTAGAAAATGATGTACGAAAATATTTTATACTATATAAACAGTTCAAGAAATTAAATAGTTCATCCTATACGAACCGGTACAAACCTCCAAGACCCAGATTTCGTACTCTAGAAAATGATCTACGAAAATATTTTGTATTGTATGATTTACGCTTAGAAAAATTTTCACTCTTACCAAGGTAGGTTTGTTTTAGAGGAGAAAATTGCACAAATCATCCCGTACAATTTCACATCATACAATATGATTAATTTAAAAATTTTAGCTTTTGTCTCACTCTCCAGTGTGTGTGTGGTTACCTAATTTACAATCACACTCTCTCAGACTCAAGAAAAAAATAAAAAGTATAGACTATAAAACTAATAAACTTTAACCAATTGACTTGAAGTCTTTCACTGTCTGGAATATGATTTTCCTAAAAAACATATTAGTACACACAACAACAAATTTTTTCTACCATATATTAGGAGAAACAATAATCAAACAATAAGATTTTGTTATCATCAAAAACTCATATGATTATAAAGATAAATTCTCAAAAAACTAATTTGCAGTAAGCTCAAAAAATAATGAATTACTATCTGATATAAATGAAGGTAATATTATGTTCATGATGAGATACATACCATCATAAACAATTATTATTCTAGGATAATTAGCACTGAAGAATTAATGGTTGCAAGTAATAAATATGCTAAAACATGTTGAAGTACCTGTCAATGGGATGACAAAATTAGCTTCAACAATGGCAATGTCGGCAACCAAGTAGAAGAAGATTCCTACAAAGTTGATAGAAGGGATGTGTTTCACAAGAGAGTTAGACATACAATTTACATTACAAGGATGGTCTATAAAAAATAATGTTTAGTTTGTTGTCATTGTATCAAATAGGTAGAAATTTACATTCGGATGTACACAACATGAAAGCTTGGTTACTCCTTGCTTATGGTGTTTGCATGATGGTTTAAGTAAATGTTTTGGAGGCATCTAGAAAATCTCATATGTGAAGCATCAACATACATGTACAAGTCATTATTTCTGCAGACCACCGTCAATGTAATTCTCAATTTATTAGCTACTTCATATTGTCTACTATTAGAAAATAGATGGACCTAAAGCCAAGGGAGATTATTTTTCAAATGGAAGCTATATTCAATATCAAAGTTTCTTATATGAAAGCTTGGAATGCTAGACGTAAGGCTATTAAGGATGTGTTTGTTAGCTGAAAGGAATCCTATCGATCTGTGAATCTATTTATGGATATCATTGTATCTGTAATTCCAAAGAAGTTTACATGATATATTCCACATAGACATATATTCCAAAGACTATTCTAGTCTTTCAGCCCTTTTATAAGTGGGTGGAGGTTTTGCCGACCTTTTCTTAGTTGCGATGGGACATTCCTTCTAGGTAAATACTGAGGCTCTTTACTAACTGCACTGGGCTTTGATGTAAATAATAGGCTTTATCCTCTTGCATTTATAATTGTTGAGTCAGAGTGCACTAAGTCTTGGATTTGGTTCCTAAGACAAATATAGGAGCTTCTTGATGTAATTTGCACAAGGTCCAATCCATGCATTATATTTGATAGGAAATATTTCCTACTACTATGCATCATCATTGTTTGTGACATTTGCATAAAAAATTTAAGAAGGCGGTGAGACAAATTGGTCTACCTGATGTTGATTTTATGTGCCAAAAAATGTACACAACAGGGAGAATTGATGACCCCAGGTCATTCAACGGGTGCATGCTCTATCTCATTAAGGTTAAACCTAAGATTCACCAATGATTGATTTTAATTATGTTTGAAGAATTTTGGTTATATATATATATATATATATATATATATATATATATATATATATATATATATATATATATATATATATACCCTAACGTGATAAACGCAATTACACAAATCTCATCCACAGGCACGCTAATCTTCCTTATCGACGGCGATGGCAATGGCAAATCAAAAATTTCAATTTTAGCGCATGAATCCTCTCCCTCTCTATACTGTGTTAGTCGTCCGCTTTTTTCCAATATCTTCATCACAAGCTAAAACAAAAATCTTTATATATATATTTTAGTCTTTTTAGCTAATCATATAAAATTCTCCTAGTTTTTTTCTCATTGCCTAACTGAATGCATTGTATAGTGATCTTTACAAAACTAAAACATAATGTATATAATGAAATTTACTGTGTGGTGCTTATCACAATTGAGTGCATGCAAACTCAAGCCAAAGTCAAGTATTTATTAATTTGTATAAATGTCTAAGTTTCACAAGTTTATTAATTTTGGCAGAAAACCCACTTCACAAGTTTATTTATTTGTATAAATGTCTTGGTATTTAATTTTATTTAATTATATATAGTTATATTTTTGAATTTATTTATTGACATAGAGAGATACTTCAAAAGAAAGTTTGTAGCGATTGAACATAATGTAAGTTAAGATTACTAATACATCATCAAAATATCTTTGTGTAGAAATAAATTTGGATGATTTATCTGTTGAATAGAGTACCCATGTAAAAAATTATTAGTCATGCATGGTATTTTTAAGATTTATAATTTATACTCCCACACGAAAAAAATTATATGACTTCGCCACTAATTACAATATTGTAGCCATGTACTTGAGAAGATTGGAGATGATTAACGTTGAGGAGCTTTAGAATAATAGTATGTTAGCAATATTTCCTCTTCTAAATAAATATTTTGTAGTTAATTCAACAATCTTAACTTAGGGTTCTCTTATTATGCATTATGATTTTTCATATATTTAACACAATAAATTTTTACATATCTATATGATATCAATTTTCTCATTATTGGAATAACAATTATGAATAATTTATGTAAAAAGTGTACAACTGTGGTTGAATTGGGCCATCATTTTTAAAATCATGTCTAACCCAAATTATATAAGACTTCAACTATATTCAAAAAGTACTAATTGGGCTAGATTCTCAATCCGAATGCAGAATCTTTACTCTCTTGTTTAGCCTAAATACATGATTAAATGTGACTAAAATACATATAACTCATATAGTTATAAAAAAAACATACACTCGTGCTCATATAAAATATGCATAATTTAATGAAATGCCCAATCATTAAAATGTGCCCAATCAAAAATGATTTCAAAGACATTAAGTTCATTTACGAATAATTATAATATAAATTTTAATTAAGTTTTTATATAATACATTGATTTTAAATATAATTTTATTACATTAAAAGACAACTTAAGAAAGATATTCAAAGTTTCAACCTGCCTTGTTATGCTTGTAGTATTCAACCGGATATTAACATTCAAAATTAAACTACATTAAAATTAATTTATCATATTTTTATTAATACTCCTATACAACAACATTCTAAAACCTAAGTTTCACAAGATATTTTTTTCATCCATATTGCAGTACACTGTGCTTCAATAATTTTAGGAATTAAATTAAAAAAATAATTTTCGGGAGTTCCCATTATGGCATCCAAATCTCCTGGTGTACTCCCATGTCATGGAGTCGAGAGATATCAATCAAAGTGAGCCACATTAGCAATACCGAGCCTCGGTACGGCTCGGTACCACGCTTGTTACCGTGGTACCGAGCCGCGGGCTCAATTATCCAGATGTCCGCACAGAATAATTTTTCCATGGAGTCCACTAATTTCTTGATCGCCCCCCTTTATCAAATAAGTCATGGAAATGAATTGGTTGACCAAAACACTTCTTAAAAAGGTTAAAGCTTCTAAAAAGGCCAGGAAGGAGGAAAAAGGTGGAAGAGGAAAAGTTTAATATGCAACTTGCCATCATTTAGATTCAGTACTCATGCAATTTCAAAAATAACATACATAATAAAATTCAGATCATAAAACAATGTCAAAAATAGTCAAATGGCAAAAAAAGCCAGACAAGTAATATTGAATTTGTTATGCAACTTCATGGATGGATCTTATATATTAATTTATTAAACAATTTTAATGATAAAAATATATGATATGCACTATGGATTATTTTTATCTCCAAATATTCTTGAATATCTCTTTACTTCTCCATAAGATCTATTTAATATGTGCAATATTTCTAGAAATCCTTGTAATAAAATTTTGATAATTTTATTAATAAAAAAATCATCTATCCCATAATAAATATATTCTAAAATTAAATTTAATTATAAATTAAAAATATAATTTATATGGACATATTCTTAGAATTTAAACATTTCAAAAAAAAACCTTCCTCTCGGTCTCTCTCCTTTTTTCTGTACTGAGACCAGATGACGAGAATTGTCCGAATTTGCTGCCCTTTAGTTGCCATTTTGCTGCGCTTTTACAAATACTTAGCAAAAGGGCAACAAATATGCATTCATAATTGCGTTTTTGCTGCCATTGTGCTGAGTATTTGCAAAAATACAGCAAAAAAATAACTAATATTCAATTATTATGCTATTTACTGTGCTTTTACAAATACTTAGCAAAAGATAGCAAATGTGTAATTAGCAAACTTTTTGCTGAGTGTTTACAAAAATATAACAAAAAAAAATGCAAATCCCAACATTTCTTACCAGTTCGTTTTTCGCACACACAATAATTTCTCCTCCTTTTTCCTTCTTAGCCAAACGGCCAAACCTAAAACCCTATATTAAGCCCCTGTAGCCAATCTCTACAACTCAGTAAAACCCTTTCAGAACTTTCTTCTCTGCTCTTTGCTTCACCATGTATCGCGCTGTAGCTGCTGTGGCTTCTTCCGTAGCGAGGTGCGCATTCGATCTCCCATCCCTTCTCTTTTTATTACAACTAATTCATGGTAGCTTCTGTTCCTAAAATGTCACTTTTTCTCCTCCTGTTTCTCGTAACAGGGCCTCTGCTTTCAAGAATCGGGTAAGAAAGAGCTGCGTTTCTTGTCTTGCTTCTCTTTCTTCTCATTCTTCTGCTAAGCGTATCCAATTTCGCAGGTGTGGGGTGGTAGAATCCTCTTACGTAGGGCCTATTCGGCAAAGGATGTCAATTTTGGCGTTGGAGCTAGAACCTTGATGCTGCAGGGTGTCAATGAACTCGCTGAGGCTGTGAAGGTCACCATGGGGCCAAAGGTAAGTTATTTGTGAATAACATCCTGATGCCATTCGGTGGGAATAGCAAAATAGTCTTTTTATGTATTATTTCTTGACAGTCATTGTTTGATATCAATTTAGAAAAAAAAAAGGCACTTGTAATTCGTTATGAAAGCCACTGAAATATGTATTTGATCAAGTGGAAGAGGTTTTTGTCGGAATTGTCAAGAGTTTAGTACAAGATAGTGAGAGTTTAGTATGCATATTCATGCTGTATATTTTGAATAAGAGTGTTCTTTCGGACCTTGTTGGATAACATATTGTCTTAACCCTGAGTGGTTTGATCAAGTGATGGATCAATCTTAAGTTCAAACTAACTCTAAGGAGAAGTTTGGTTATTTGTAATTCATAATGCAGTGCATTTTAGCATGCTATTCATTTCTTCCTTCCGTGCCTGTTGGTTCATTGACTTTTCCTTTCAAGAATGTAATGTGATTTAGAATAATGCTATTTTATTTGATGCATGTGAGTCTGAGAGTGATGCTAAATGGGTTGGCAGGCTTTCTTCTCATTCTAAACTACAGGATTAGTTTTTCAATGTACAATTTAATTCAAAATGGGCATCACCTTAAAAGTATATAATCTGTATATTAAAAATAAGTAATCTCAGCTCATCAATATAAATACAATAACAACAACAACCTTTATTTACTTTGCTTGGAATAATAATGGCAGTTTTGAAAGGGGAGAAGTTATGAAAAAGTTAATTCTAGGCTCTTATCTCCATCATAAAATAGGGTCGTTTTGCTTATTTTTGATTCAAAAGATGAAATAGAAGCAAGATTAATGTTTCATGATAGGAAGCAAACTGAAATCCTATAATTGAGTCGAGTCTAACTTGATTGGGATAAGATCTTAATTCTATTAAGAAGATTTTTGTACAAGCTTTAGCAGAGCCTAAAAATAGATTAAGTTTGTCCAGTGAGGTGGTACAAAAGTTTATTCAAGAAGAGATAATGCTTTTTAAGAGTGACAAAGAAGGCATACTTGAGGCTCATAATGATTAGATTAAAAGCTAAAAGCCTTGCAAAGAAAATTATAAGCAAAATAAAAGCTACAACTCTTAATGATTTATATCTGGCTAGGTAATAGATCTGGCTAGGTAATAAGGAGAAAATATATAATATTTATGGCAATAGCTGTGAGATTTAGATGGGGCTATAAATGAATCGAGCTGTGTTGAGTCGAGCTGGAGGTTGTTTGGTCTCAAGCATGTTTACCCATAGCCTGTTCGAGCTTGGCCAAAGCTTGAATTGAGCTTTTATGATAATATTAAAACTTAGTTCATTTTAATCTAAACTTGCTCATGTTTGATTTGAGCTTAGCTCGAGTTTGGTTTGCTTCATATTTATCGAGCTTTAAATGAGCAGCTTGTTTAGACCTTTATCGAGCCAAGCTTCTTCTATGCTTATTGAGTAGCTCATTTGAAACCTTTATCTTTTATCAAGCTTGTTGAGCTTCAAAATTAAAATTAAATTTTAATTTTCAATCATTTAAAATTTTGTTATATTTTTTAAAAGTTTAATCAAGTTGTATTCCAATAAGGATACAAGTTTGCAACCTCACCCAACCATGCAACTAAAGCTTGTTTCCAAATTTTTATGCCTCAACCATATAAAAAATATTATTTAGAGGATTATATTGATGTGGTACTAAAGGGCATAGGAGAGTGAGGTGAAAACCAAATTGTAAGGTAAAAATTGAGACAACGAACTTATATAAATCCTTTTAAAGATTTATTTTTCATGTAATTCTAAATATAGAATTATTTAATTAATAATATTTAAAATTAAAATCTATTTAATAATTCATTTTCTATAATTAAGTGATTATTATTAGTATTAATTAGTTTTATAAATTACTTAATCGAGCCTTAATATCAAGTATTATATCAAGCTTTCTATCGACTCCTTATCGAGATTGTTAATGAGTTTTTTCACAAGTTTTAAATGTACCGTTCATAATCATAAACGAATCGAGGAACACGTGTTCATTTAACAACTAAGTATTTATACAAGTGCTTAAGTTTATTCGATTAGTTAATCAAATAAACATGGATGAGCTCTTATCTAGCTAAGTCACGAGTTGCTTGTCGAATGCTTGGTTCATTCATTCACCAAGCCTTCTCTCTTGAGCCTATGGCTCTTTGCCATTTCTCAGGCCACCAATGTTCATATTCCAATCCCATGCTCTTATGTGAGAATGCTACCTTTGTGCATTTTTATTCGCATTCAGAGTACAACCATTATTATTGCCTTTTTAATGGCTCGCTTACATCACTCTACAATTCTATCTATGCCATGAGGGTGTGGCTTAAGCCACCACTTTTTTGGAAGCCTATATTGTTGATCTTGTTTTTCCTTCATATCCCCTTGAGCATGTTTGTTTTCTTCCAATCGAGCATATTTGAGTTTGATCGAACTCAATCGTGCTCGACCAACTCAATTGAAGCCTGTCAAACCCAATTCAACACAAATCATCGCTGATTCAGGTTTAATTTCATCAAATCGACTTGATCGGGGAAAATCAAACTCAAATTGACCCTAATCGGGCGTGAGTTCAATCCAATTGAGCTCGATCGAACACAAATTAGGTCAAATTAAATCAATTCGAGTTCAATTTCGTCGAATTGACTCGATCGGATCAAATCAGACTCGAATTGATCCAAATCGGTTTAGATCAAGTCCAACTCGGACTCAATTTCAGTCCATTGACTGAATCAAAGTCCAATTAAATTCCAATTAACTTTTTGATCAATTCAAACACCTTCCCAAATTAGGAAATTCAGTCCAATGGTCTCGATTTAATCGAAGTCCTAGAGCTGCTGATGTCGGAATGGCTCAGTCGCGTGATGTCCTTGTTTAGAAGGGGATTCAGGCGGCTTTAGTGAAGCAGAGTTCATTTTTGTGCATAGAGGGAGCGGGAGAGCGATGACAGTTTGGTTTTTGGCATGCTTTTAGTTGATCCAGCTCGAGAGAGAGGGGCATTGGAAGAGTTTCTGCATGCTTTTCCCTTCAACAAAAGCCACGCACGAGCCCAGTCCGCCCTCTTCGCCTCCTGTTCGATCGCACTCCAGCAAAGCTTGCAACCTTCCCTCCCATCGACTCCTCTACTTGCCTCGGCCTTCTCTTGCATGGACTACCTCCGGCCTGCAGATCTAGACCGATCTCCTCTACTCGCAGAAGCCGAAGCCGAAGTCGAAGCTGAAGCCTCCTCTCCCGTCTCCTCTCCCATTCTCTCTTGCCTGTTCGAACCACCTCCAGCCGACGCCTATTGGACGGGACCTGGCCTCCTGCTCTAATTCTTTGCCCCGTCCTCCACTACAACTGCACGATCCTACCTGAGATCCGCTCCTCCACGTAGCCTGATCTCCCACTCAAGCGCCACAACTGGAGCCTCTCCCAATTTTGCACGAGCAGGTCCAACAGCCCCTGACCGAACTCACCTAGCTCCCTCTTCTCTCTCCCTCATCTCTCTTCTCCACGCAAAGAGGCCGACCACTACCTTTCCAAGCCAAACTCAATTACCAAATAGCCTTTCACGACTCCCTCCAACCAGATTCAGCTCCAAACAACAGCCATCCATCTAACTGCTCGCTATAACACCCTTCAATACTTCTCCCAAGCAGTAGCACTCTCCACCATTAGACACTCAGCACAAGTAATTTCTCTGAAATTTAATAGTTTATTTGGTCATTTAACATTGATTTGCCCTATCATCAACTAAACTTTGCTTGAGTGTAAGACAAAATTCATTATCATTCATGTGAGAGATAAACTAAGCTCACTAATGAGTCACTGTTCTCATGTCTATGAAACATTGCATAGGATTTTTAGCGCGAGTTAACTATTTTTTCTTACTCCAGTTTCTCAATCATAGTGACTTATCACCCTTAGTACTTGTGGAGCATGAATGACATTAAATGACTAAAGATTAGATCATTCTAAACTTTACCTGTTGCATTGAGGCATTCCTTATTGTTTTAATATTTAATCTATTCATTAAATATGTACAAAAGTAATTTTGGAATCAAGAGGTCAGCCGATTTCATTAAATGCATAATTAGTGATATGCACATATATATTCATGTTTTATCATATCATTTTGCATTTCATTAGAGAGGATACCATGTTATCATCATGCCACCTAATTGTCTCGTATGCTTGCATCTAATCCATGATCATGTGTTGGACTATATATAAGGGTTTTTTGTAACTATCAATGTGTGATATGGTTCAAAAAAGGGTTAGGGCGCTTATGTAATTTTCATGCATTATTTTATGATATAATTCCAACATACACATTCCATTCGCATGCATTTAATGGAATCATGGTCCAAATAAAAAAAAAATGCAAAACTCCTGGGATTATCTTCATAACTTATGGCTAGCGTATCGATTTTACAAGTTGTGAAATTTGGACAAGGTTCTTTCTATGATTTTTGCATATAATGTTAGGTGTCCATTTCAACAGATACATTACATCATATATATGTCTATCTTGATGTGTTAGTTGTATTGATCTGCATGTATTATTCAATGTGTAGGTCATTACATACACCTTGCATCACACCACATGATTATTTTTAATCCACTTACTTCCACATACTCTCTTTTTGTTACTTACGAGGATGTTACTTTCATGTAGGGGTGTCAAAACTGGGTTTCGGGTCGGGTTCAAGTCAAACCCGAACTAACCCGAGATTCAAACGGGTCAACCCTAAACCTGACCCGGGTATGTAAACGGGTCAGAAATTTGGACCCGGACTCGACCCGTCGGGTTGGCGGGTTGACCCGACCCGACCTGGAACTCGTGGGCAGGTGAGGGTGGGCACGCGGGCAGGCGAGAGCGTGAGCAGGCAAGCGAGGGCGTACGGGCAGGTTAGCGCGAGCAGGTGAGCGCGAGCGCAGGCGCATGGGTAGGCAAGTGCGGGCAGGCGAGCGCGGGCAGGAGAGCCAGGGCGGCCTGGCAGTGCCCGGGCAGGGCGCGGGCAGCTCATTTCAACCGGGTTTTCGGTCAACCCGGCAACCCGTCGATCAACCCGAACCTGACCCATTTTTCAATCGGGTCGATTTTGGGAACCCGAACCCGACCCGTTTTGAAATCGGGTCGGGTCAAACCCGAAATTTTCGGGTCTGGTTCGAGTCGGGTTTTCGTGTCGTGTCAAATATTGACACCCCTACTTTCATGTCTTAGTTGGCGAGTCGAGATTCCTTGGGCCTTTAGAGAGGCTCCTTCGTTGTGCTGAGGTATACGCATATACCCCAGCTTGCTTCTTGTATAAGTTTTGCAACTCTGTTAAGATCTTTCTTATTGTGACAAATGATAACACTTGCACATATTGTGGATTGTTCTTCTACTTTCACCTAATGATATAGGGTAGGATTGTAATAAACATTGGCCATAGGTTAGTGCACTAACTAGCCTAGCTTGCACCCTCTGTGAACCTTAGAAACCTTCATATGGGCACCTAGGCTTGTAGTGTAGGCCACCTACTTGTGCCATGTGTATCGTTGTTTTTCTCATGAAACGGACCTCGTTAGGATGCTTTCTTTGGGTTTTAAAATACTTAGGCAACTATAAAAATCACATCTTAATGATTTTTGGGCTTTAATTTTTGTTTCTCTAAACATAATTAAGAATGTGAAAATAAAAAAATAAAATCCGAGCTTTAACATGTCAGGTTGATTTGTGTATTGGTATTGTATAGAGGGTTCTTCTGTAGGCAATAGATTAGGCTCTATTATCTCAGTCTAATATAGAACTTATATTTGAAATTTCATTTGCTGTGAGTACTAAATAAAAAAAGGATAAACCTATTTGAAACCTTTCATACCATTTATGCCATCAATAAGGTTATCAAAATAAATTAAATAAAAAAATAAAATTAATTAAACAACAAGATGATTGTTGGGTAACTCAGGCTTACGAGGCTATTAAGTTAGTCCCAAGAAAGATGAAATAAACCTCATAGTTCTGATGTAAACAAAGATAATTGCCACTTAATTTAAATAATTAGTTGATAAATCACTAATTAATCAATTAAATTAATCTAAATTAGCCAGCTAAATCAAACATAAATTAATTGATAATTATGGCCAACCCAGGCTTACGAGGCTATTAACTTAGCCCCAATGATGGTGAAATAAATCTCATAGCTTTGGTTTAACAAAAATAATTATTATTCAACTTAAATAATCAGTAATAAATCATTAATAAACTGATGCTTTTATAACCTTTGCTTTATTCAATTCGCAGAATAAATGTGTATCATATTCATAAGGCTTTAAGGGTTAAAACGTAGATGTCAATGGCGCAAAATGGTGCACGCCATGGCAGGACGCACCTACGACGCCATTTGTATGGCAAGGCGCAAATGTTCAAAATGGTGCGCGCTATTTGCACCATGTGTGCTTAATGGCACATGGTGCAGAATAGCACACCATTTTATTTAAAAAAATTAAAATAATTATAATTTTTTAATATTTATCTGTTTTTATTTTAAAGATAATATATTTTTTAATTTCCAAAAACGATTAAGTTATTAGATATATATTATATTGTTGATGCCCTAATCCTCACGACACTCACGTTTGATTGCTTGTGTTCGACGCACGATGGAGTGCCCGAGCCCTTCCGCCCTCTCCTTCGAAAGATTCCGCACGCAACGGAAGCGCTGCCCCGCCCTCTCCTGAGTGTTTCTCCTCTGTTCCACCGTCGAGTTGTGCAGTTAGGTGATTTTCTTTTTTTTTGTTTGTTTTTGTTTTCACAAATCTTCGCCAAGCATGTGTGCTTTCAATCTCACATGGGAGATAATAGAAAGATGTTATTATCTTGAAGTATTGAAGCACCTCGCTTAGTCTTCTCCCTCTCATCATTTCAGAGCAAGGCAGGTGACTCTAAGCCCAGGTGAGTTCTGCCACTATAATTAATCTTATATATATATATATACTATGGCTAGATTATGAAGCATTTTAATTATGTGAATTTTCTGGAAGATATACCTCCCCAGCTTCAGTTTTTAGTTTACAAAACTCCTTATGGTTGGTTATTCAGGCGATTTGATTTTAATTTGTGCTTGTATTAGTCTTGTGTGGCAATGGTGTAGAAATTCGTTACGTTGCTTATCCACTTTGCTTGAAAATTATGTTTATAATTTGGTGGCTTCCACATCATATTTCCCCTGCTCATAAACGTATTACAATATATAAAAACGTGTGAGCAATTGCGAAGGCGTATCTCCATTGTTGTGAGTTGTGATGATTTTATAGTTTCAAATTATTTATTTGAATTTATTTGCTTATAGTTGATCATAAAATATCAGATTCAATTCAATCCTTTAAAGAAGATCTAGCATGAAAATATACAATACTGACAAATGAATTTGATAACAATATCGTGACATGTTTTTTGTGGCAAAATAACAAAAGGAGGAATAACATGCCACAAACAACACCTCGTTGGGGGTTTTAGGAATGTTAGACCTTGCACTAATTGGCCCGAGCACGTTAAGTCTTAAATTAAGGCATCTATATTGAAAAAAAATTTTTGAAAGAGCAGATGAATGACACATCAACTGTCAACCTTGATGAAGGAGATGATTTTGATATGATGGCAGATGATATTGTAGGTGCTGGACCATCCAAAATTTTTCGAACAAATAAGTCTAACACTTCTAGTCATAGTTCAACATCAGCATCTATTCTCAAAACATCACGACCTAAAGGATCATTAGATACTTTTCTTACACCAAATCCTGAAGATGTAGTGAAGCTGAGAAAGGTCAATTTAGCAAAGAAATTGATGCAGCTAAAGAGGAGATGAGGGGAAGAGCTATTCAAAGTTTCTGTAAATGAGATAGATGATGCAAATGAGTGGCTAACAGGAAAATTAGATGACACGTCTGATGAAGAAACTGACTTTATTGTTGGAGAGGAAGATTTAACTTGGACAAGTGTTGTTAAGGCTACTAGTGTTTATGATAAAAGCTACAACATTTGGGAGAGATCTAAAGGCAAAGAGAAATAATTTTCATCTAAGCATGATGTTGTTGCTATTGAGAATGAGGATGAGGATGAGGATGAGGAGGGTGATGAAAAGGACTATGAAATGGGAGATAATGCTGATGAAGATAACAAAGCTTTTTTAACATTTGCTGATGATGGTTATTCCCAAAAAGAGTAGATTAAATTCTTATAAAATCATTGATCTTTAAAAAAATAATTGTAATATTTTAAATTATGAGATATTTTGGTATTATTTACTTGAACTTATATATGAATATAGTTGTCTTTCATTATTATGATAGCTTGTCTTTTATTTTAATGATATCTCATATTCATGCTTATTATTTTATAACTCTTGTATAGTTTGTACCATGTTCAAAATGTCACGCGTCGCGCCATGCGCTATGTGCAATTGCTCCAAATGAACCTTTGCCCATGGTGCGTCATTCACTGTTAACAAGTATGGGTTAAAATGACTAACAAAATCTAATGTATGCCTTTTTTATGCCACCCATTCCGTCAATGAATTTTATATGCTAAACTACCTCGAGCTGCAGGGTTACGTCTTCTAAGAAGGCCTTAGTCCTAGTGCCCGTTGTGACAATGTCATGAATGAATTGATAGAATGAAAGTATTAAGTTATAAACTTCACAAAAAAAGAATTCTATTTTTAAAAAATATTTTTAAGTGTAATATGTGGTGTTGGTGAAGTGAATGAATTTTTTTTATAGAGATATTTCCTGCAAGTGGCCACGTTCCCAAGGGCTAATAAGAATGTTATAATTATTATTATAAATACGCTCTCTAACAGATACTACGAGGATTGCTAAGCTCTTGAGAATGTGGTCTTAAGGATTGGGTCTGTATATGAATATAACTATTTTATTATAACTGTGCTAATCTCTATTTTGTAGGGACCTTATGTAATTTTTCTTTTTCATATTTAATTTTAGTTAAGAAAGCCATGTAGGTATGCGGGCATTTCAAAGGTAGGAGGCCAAATATGTGAAGATCGATCAAGACCCCACATACCATTTCATTGATGCATGATTTTAGGCTGAGTTTTAGTTATGATAGAGCTCAACTACCCTTTTTTTCCTTTTTGTTGGAGTGTATTGCAGAACCCAACTGCTCTTTAGGCCTTTCATTTATTATTTATTCTTTCATGATTGGTGTGTTTATCTTGTTTGTGCATTAACTGCATGAATGTTTTAAGCTTCTTTCACTATTTTGCTTGGGGTGGCTCAGATTGAGTCCTTACGTTAAGCTCTTTGATAGGAAACTCTTGTAGAATTCAAGAGTAAATCTAACAATGATTGATTTCAGCGATTTGCCAACACAATTTTGAAAGAAAAATAAAAGAAAGTAGCACAAACAACGTAGTATTAGATGAACTCTCAAAGAGCAGAACAATATAAAGTTGATCCCCAATTTGAGAGGAGGATCTATCTCTCCTACTTCTCTAGATGTCACTGGAGCCTAAACACACTAAAACACAAGAACAAACTCAGCACAATAACAAGATACCCCACCCCTAAACCCTCTCCTCTATTTATAGCATAAATGAATAATCTCAATTACTAATTAACCCTTATCCCAAATTAGATCATACCTAAAACAACCACCAATTAGGCACCCCCCCCCCCCCTTCTTTGGTCCAATCTTGCCTAAATTCCCTCTTCCTCTTTAAGCAATGGGCCCCACCAATTAGCTGCCCCTTTCCCTAATTAGAGCTTGCCAAAAAATCAATGTTTCCCTTCCAAACAATGGGCCTCACAGGGGGTCGGCGACTGGTTAGGCGGAACAGCAGGCCTCCTCCTACTGTAGACCAAGGGCCGGGCCAATTGGGCCAACTGGACTGGTCCCTCCTGGACCGATCTATCAATACCCCATTCCCAAAGATCCTCCTTGTCCTCAAGGTGAAAACCGAAAATTGATCTTGCATCCTCTCGCAAGGTTCCCATGTAACATCATAATCGGGAAGATTCCTTTATTTGATCAACACTTTTTTGATCCCTCCTCCCTAGCGTACCCCTTGCAGCTCTAGTGGTTCCAATACCACTTCCAAATCTTCAGTCAATATTGCCGGAAACTCTGAACTAACAATGTGGTCCCATATAGCTCTCCTCAACTGTGACACATGGAATACCGGATGTATGGTAGCGGTCGAGGTAGCTTCAGTCGACATGCCATAGCTCCGATCCTTTCTTCTATCTCAAAGGGGTCAAAGTACCGTAGGGCCAATTTCTCATTCCTCCTAATAGCCACTGTCCGCTGCCTGTAGGGGCGAAGCTTCAGATACACCCTGTCCCCTACCTCAAATTGGATGTCATTCCTATGCTCATCCGCCTGCCTTTTCATAATTTACTGGTCTCTCAACAGATGTCTTTTCAATTCCTCTAGTGTTCTGTCTCTTTCTTTGAAGTACTGCTCTACTGAAAAAATTGATGTGTTATTCTGCCTAAAGTGTATCAAGTGAGGTGGATCTCTGCTGTACAATACTTTGAAAGGAGCAATCTGGGACCTGAATAATACGACGAGTTGTACCAGTATTCTGCCCATGCTAGCCACTTAGCCCACAGTCAAGTTGTCTCTAAAGCAAAGCATCGCAGGTGTCTCCAAGCTCCTATTGACCACCACTGTCTGTCCATCCATCTGAGAGTGGTAAGCGGTGCTCCTCTTCAGTACCATCCATTGTAACTTGAACAATTCTCTCCAAAAGTGACTGAGGAATACCTTGTCTCAATTGGATACTATAGACTCAGGTATCTCGTGTAATCTGATCACCTCTCTAATGAAAGCTGTCGCCATTGTAACTACCATTTAAGGATGCCATAGAGGGATGAAATGAGCATATTTGCTGAGTCTGTTCACCACTACTAAAATAACTATAAGCTCCTCTAATCGTGGTAGCCCCTCTATAAAATCCATAGAGACCTCTTCCCATATTCTACGTGGGAGTGCCAACGACTGTAGTAACCCTTCTGGAGCCATAGCCATATACTTGTTCCTCTGTAAAACCTTGCGCCTGGCCACCATTTTCTCTACGTCCTTATGCATTCCTTTCCAATATAAACTAGCAATCAATCTTCTGTATGTCTTCTGTACACATGAGTGATGCCCAACATCACTCTTGTGAAACTCTTGTAGTAAGGGTGGGATATGAATGGAGGTTGTGGTAGTTGTGGTAGCACAAACCTTCCTTGGTATAGAAGTATCTCCCTATCTAGGATGACTACTCTCATCCTTCAGCAGATCATCCTTGATTCTTCTTAGCCCCTGGTCCTGCGCACTTTCTTCCTTAATGGCCTCCCAATCCAACATTAGTGGCATCGAAAGGGCCAACTCTTGGAGTTCCCCCACGCACCTGGACAAGGCGTCAGCCGCCTTATTTTCCAACCTTAGCCTATAATGGATCTCAAAATTATAGCCCAGTAACTTTGACAGCCATCTCCAATGTTTCTTAGTCACTATCCTCTGCTCCAGTAAGTACTTCAGACTCTGTTGGTCAGTCCTGACAATGAAGTGCCAAGCTAGCAAGTATGAACGACACTTCTGAATAGCCAATATAATAGCCATCAACTCTCTCTCATAGACAAACTTTCGTCTAGCTTTGGCTGATAACATCTGGCTGAAGTAGGCTATGGGTTTGCGATTTTGCATGAGTACTGCCCCCAACCCATACCCTGAGGCATCAGTCTCTACCATGAATACCTGATTGAAATCGGGTAGTGCTAGAACAGGAATGGTGGTCATGGCCGTCTTCAATCTCTCGAAGGCTTGAATAGCTGCCTCTCCCCACAAGAAGTTGTCCTTGTTTAGCTGCTTTGTCAAAGGCCAAGCTATGGTACTATATCCCCTCACGAATCTAATGTAGTACCATGTCAACTGTAGGAAACCCCTCAACTCCCTTAGATTCTTGGTTAGAGGCCATTTCAGTATTGTCTCAATCTTGCGCGCTTATCCTGCACCTCCGCCTATGTGAGTTGCCTGAAGTTACCCCCTGGCCGAATTCCACCGCTCTTCTCCCTAGGAGCTTCTCTCTGGAACGATACTGTTTGGGTCCTAGGTGCTAAAACAGTAGGGTACTTCGATAGGCTCTTCCCATACTACTGTTTCTACTGTCCTTTTCCCTCCTAAGTTTTTCCTCCACCCTCTTAGCAAGCTCCATTGTCTCGCTTAGCCCCCTAGGCCTCAAAACCCTCAACTCTGCCCATATGTCTTCTCTAAGCCCTTTCATGAAATTTTCCTCTAGTCATTCCTCAGAGATTTCCCTTAATCTCCCTGATAGCAGCTCAAACTTCTCTCGGTACTCCATGATGGTCCCCTCCTGAGTTAGGGCATAGAACTACTCATGGAAGTCTCCTTCATTGATGGTTTGTAAACATTCCAACAAGCACTCCTTAAATTCTCCCCATGAGTACATCGAATATCTATTCTCCCTCTATTGGAACCAGGCTAGGGCTTTCCCTTCCAAACATAAACCCGCTGCCATGAGTTTTTCTCCTTCCATCAGCCCATTGATGGCAAAGTAACGCTCCACCCTATACCCAGCCCTGAGCATCCTCCCCTTCAAAGACTGGCATCTTAAGCTTCCTTGCCCTCCCATTCATACCCCCTTGGTTTTCTCAACCATGCCCTTCTTCATTCCACCTTTCCTCATGCCCGGAAAATCTCCCAAAAAGTTTGGAATCCCTCCTCTTTGCTGTCCTCTCCTCGGAATAACATGATCCACCCACCAACGGGGCTCCTCGCGGCGGTCCTTGATGGAAAACACTCTCCAATTCATCGCCGTCCTCCCGGATCTCCTTTCCTCGTGGTTTTATCCTAGGAATCGTTGAAGATGCTTTTGTTTGCATCTCCAGCATCTTTTTCATCATCTCATCGAAGTTCCCAAAGCGGTTTTCAATGGACGAAAGTTTTCCCTCCACCCCGGAATACTTTTCTTCTACTCCGGCCTTGCGTTGTTCCATCATGCCCTCCAACGCATCCATGTTCTTTTCTTTCTTGATTGGATAAGTGTTCCAATCACAAAAATAGCTAAGAAAGATTATTTGTTTCCGCCCAAGAAAGAGCTCTGATACCACTTTGATAGGAAACTCTTGTAGAATTTAACAGTAAACCTAATAATGACTGATTTCAGCGATTTGCCAACACAATTTTGAATGAAAAATCAAAGGAAGTAGCACAAACAACGTAGTATTAGATGAACTCTTAAATAACAGAACAAGATACAGTTGATCCTCAATTCAAGAGGAGGATCTCTCATACTTCTCTAGACGTTGCTAGAGCCTAAGCACACAAAAACATATGAACAAACTCAGCACAAGAACAGGATACCCCAACCCTAACCCCTCTCCTCTATTTATAGCATATAAGAATAATCTCAATTACTAATTATCCCTTCTCCTAAATAAGATCATACCTAAAATAGCCACCAATCAGCACCCCCCCCCCCCCCCCCAAAAAAAAAAAAAAAAGAAAAAAAGAAAAACCCTTTTTGGTCTAATCCTGCCTAAATTCCCTCTTCTTTTTTAAGCAATGGACCCCACCAATCAGCCACCCCTTCCCTTAATCAGAGCTTGTCAAAAATCAATGTTTCCCTTTCAAACAATGGGCCCTACAGAGGGCCGGCGGCTGGTTAGGCGGAACAACAGGCCTCCACCTGCTGTAGACCAAGGGTCGGCCCAATTGGGCCGGCTGGACCGGTCTATCACTCTTAGGATGTTAATTTTCTATAAAAGTAAAATTTGCTTAATTAAGATAAAATAAACATAGGGCTTAAAATCAACCAACCTTTCAAAATTAATGCATGACCACTCTTAGGTCAATCTTTTAAAATGTAAATGATTTTTCAAACCCAACCACTTCATAGTGGCTACCGGCTAGTTTTGATTAGCCTTACCCTTCATGTATAGCCTGAGGCCCTGAGTCAATCATATAGATTTTATTTTATCATGTAGAGTGATAGTTCACTATTGCATTGGCATAATACCATTCATGGTGGGGCTTGAGGCTCATTCCCCTTCTTTACCTTTCCACCACTCTTGCATTTACATAAGATCGGCCTGCATAGATTTAAAACATTAGGTGGAGTTTTTATTGGTACTCCTTTCTGAGTAGGGTGATAAATTCAGGTTGGGGCTTCTTAGGTCATTGGTGTGATTTAAGTTATAAGTCCCCTTACTGTTTTATATTAGCCAGGTCATGGGGCATTAGTACTGATGGTACATTACATTTCTTATAGATCTTGTGGTATGAGTATATCATTGTATGCTTTATCGTTGGTAAGCTCTCCATTCTTAGGAGACTATAAGTACCACTTATCCATTGATGAATTCTTTTTCATCCCTCTCTCTTGTATTCGTGATGTATGATTTCTCTTCTCTTGATTTCTCCCCTTTTGATTGACCGAGTGACTACATGATTTTTGTGTGTTGAATAGCCTGTGGGAGCCTATCATTCTTTGGATTAGAAGAACCTAGGTATTCCACTATGCACCAAACCAAGAAGAGAATAAATTAGCATCCCTAATTGAGAGTATTCTTTGGCCAAGGCTAAGATGTAATTAACCATGGTGGCTTGCGCCTGTGGGAAACTGACACCTATATTAAATAAATTTTACTTGAGCTGATGTATCGAATGGGGGAAATCTCGTGACTATCAAATTATATATATCATTATACATCGAGATGTGTAGATAAAAGCCGTTATTTGTTATGGATAATCATATGTATAAATTTTTTACTCTTCCATGGACCTGCTTGCGTTGAGTGTAAACGTATGTAACCATTTTGTCATATGGGATAGTGTGATCATACCATTTGCATTCTAACATCAGCCTCGCAGTTCCTTTTGGAAGACTAACATATTTTTGGCGACCACGATGGGAAAAATTTATCTCTTCATCTTCGGATGTGTTATTCTCTTCTGTGTGTAGTTGTGATTTGGTGCTCCTTAGTTTATGTTTTTTCTTTCCTAGCCTTCTTGGCTATCCACCCTCTTCTACAGATCTTCTCATGCTTTTGTCTTGTGCTAATCGTTTTATTCTTAGCAGACATTTCCATGGCGTACTCCGGCCCTTTAGTTATTTTTTCTTTCGGTCTAGATCCAGGGTGACTCTCCTAGAGTCCTTGTTAACCAACTTCCCTAAGGGAGGTATCACTTTTGGCTCCTTCATTGACTTGGCTTATGTCACTTTTGGCGGGCCAAATCTCTTAGAGATTGTTGCCTTTTCTACCCCATAGAGGAGAGGTCGTGTAGCCATGCGCCCTTTCGATTGTCCAATTGTCTAGCAGCCAACCTGGGCACTTGCTCATTCTATTCTTATTCGTACGCAGCTAGTGCGCCCCGTGGCTATGCAGCCTATGTTTAGGTCACTACCTGCGCCTGCATTAGTAACAATTCAGATAGCTCTGGTCCCTCACTGTCGGCAACCTGCAATTCCTTTGCCCGTTACTTCAGTGGAGGCCGCTTCTGCTCGGATCTCCCCTCCTTCCTCCTCCTCAAGGAAGAGGGGTGCCCAAGTCGAGCTCCCTTCCCCTTTCTCCACTCGCGCTATTTTTGCCCAACTTTCTCACTCTGAGACCGTTGGGCAGACCCTGGCATTCACCCCCTAGCAATTCTTGTCTACCTACTATTCAGTTAGTTGGTTTTACAGCCGCATCTTTCTCTACCTTCAGTCTCAGGAGTAGGGCTCGAAGGAATAGGAATAGGAGGTTGCATTTGGCAATGTCAGTGGCAGCAGCGCAGCAGATGGCAGATTCTGTGGCTCATAAGAAGCCAATACAGCTAGGGGTGATTCCCTTGCAACGGGAGCCACGTCGATCACCTGTGCCACTGGTCCTTGAGGATGGCTTTTGCATTGTGGCTACCCCTCCTGTCGTCACTATGCTTCCATGCGCTAAAGTTCCAAGAGAAAGTGCTGTTAAAGCCCTCCCTTAGAGGATTAGAAGCATTGTCTACTCGGCACAGGGCAGAGGTCATATTAGTGAGAGGTTACTCCATCAGATTTCTCAGGTTCATGTACAGTATTCGTGATAATTAGCCCGACAGTGCTTTAGGTGGCAGAGAGGATAGCCACCACGCTATCAGCATGATAGAGGAGTTACTACAATCAAGCCTCAGGTAGGCGTTCCCACAATCGGATGACAGTCACATCGCTATGGATGTCACCTACAATCAGCCCGGCCACATCTTGATTCTATTATTGTTATTCCCCCATCTATAGTCCGATGTTTATATTGGGTCCCATTGCAATAGATGGGTATAGATGCGCAAGTAGATTGACCAGCCTGTTGAGATGGTGCAGGTAGTTATTACTGCTCGACAGTCAGGTATTGTTCCTTCGTTAGTGTTAGTGGCAGTTTCAATGATTTGTGATGCTCCTATAGACCATGAGGATGTTGTTTGTTTGGATAGTTCCCCGGCTCTACTGGAGTCAGTTCTTACTCCCGATCCCCATAGGATCTCTTCTCCTATGGGTCCATATTGATGCTCTCTATTAGAGCTTCTCTGAAGATGATTTGCTAGGAGAAGAGTCAGATGAAGATATCCCTATCCATCATGTGTGTGTTGTTATAAGGAGGGGTATGTTAGATGGATAGGGCAAGCTAGATGATGAGATAGAGCAGGGGGAGGCCGATGTGCCTTCTACTTTCGCACAGGGAGGTCTTCCTCGGTCTACTAACACAGATGCTACAGTCTTACAGTTGTAGACTGAGATGACAGAGATGGCTGAGATGGCTAGAGTCATGGCGGCGATGACTGCTTAGTAGACAATATTGGGGGCTACACCCCAGGTCATGGATGTGGGCACTTTTTCAACATCCAGGGACGAGTCGGTAGTGCCATATATTTCGGTGATGGAGCTCAAGAGGGTGGATAAGGTCCAGAGGGCAGTTTTAGTAGCACCTCTAGCGGTACCTATTCTGACATAGGATCCGTCAGTGCAGTTATCTCCCAGCTAGATTCATGACATGATCTCGCAGAGGATTGAGCAGGCCATCTCCTCCAGAAAGTCTGGAGATTAAGTTAGTAAAGGTCTCTACCCGATAGAGTGTTAGCGGGTATCGTATCCTACTGGTTTTGTCCTTCACCATTTTCGACAGTTTGATGAGTTGGGGAACCCCAGGCAACACTTGGCTTAATGTTTTGCCATATGTTACAATATTGGGGGGAACGATGTACGTATGCTCTGGTTACTTGTTAGTAATTTTGTTAAGGTGGTATTTGAGTGGTGTGGCGATCTCTCCAATGATTCAGTGCATACGTTTACAGAGTTTGAGCAGATATTCATTCAGAGATTTATCAGTGTTGAGCATCGGGTTATAATTGGTGAGTTGGTAGTGGCTAGACAACACCCTCACGAGTTCTTATCTAATTATATCATTAGGTGGAGGAACCTTAGCCATTAGTGTGAACCTCAGTTGCAGGAGTAACATGGAGTTGATATTTTGCTGAAAATATTAATGTCCCTATCGCCCCATATCTAAAGGGTTTTAGTATTTGAACTTTTTAGAATTTGTTGATCAAGATCATTAGTTTGTAGGACAGTATGCTCATTGCGGTCTCTCTTAAGGTTGAGAGTCAACCTCCAAGTAGACCTCAAAGGAAAGAGTTTTCAGGAGCACCACCTCCCAAGAAGGTGGAAGTTCATAGTACCTTTGACTCTCAGGATAGGGACAAGAGGCCCATGGTTAGTTCAGCACCACAATGACTGCCGCCACGACCACAGACACAGTCATAGGGCCAGCAGTAGTTTAGACCTCCCTATATGACTCCAAAGAGTTGGCAGTTTTTACAGGAGAAGCTTAGCAAGAAATATCCCTTTAAGAAAGAAAGTGTGCAAAAAATTTTTAAATTCCTTTAGAAAAATATTATGATATTTCCGTTTAATAAGAAAGTGAAAAAAGAGGGACAAATAGAGCATCTAGTATATTGTCTTTTCCACATACATATTGTGCATGTCCTTGAGGATTGTTTTATATTTAAGGATAAGATAGAGAGCCTCATGGCTAGCGGTGACATTCACTTACTGATAGTGATCTAGTGCAGCCTCGAGGTAGGGTAGCTCATACTGTTTAGGTGATTACAAACTCCAATCAGTGTAACGGTCAGTATGATAGTCAGAGCAGTGATAGCAGATGTCCCCTTAGTTCTGGGGGAGAGTGGTAGCTTGCACTATCTCGTAAGACAATGGGTATGATTAGACCGATTGTACAGATTTTAGTGGCAATTGAGAGGAGCCCTGCAGAAGCCAAGTCAGCTGTTATCAGCTCAACTACTGCACCTATTTCTTTTCCTTCTTTCGTTATAGTGCCTACTTTGCACATTTCCTTACATTCATGTACTAAGGAAATCTATGAGAGAGAAATTTATAGTGACTTAGAAGGGAAGATGAGATATCTTCCAACACTTATGCTGAAGAATTTCATCCCTCTCCGATTGATGATAAATTAATGGAAGAAGCCAAGAAAATCTTGAGAGGAGCCCTGCAGAAGCCAAGTCAGTAGTTATCAGTTCAGCTACTGTACCTGCTTCTTTTCCTTATTCTATTATAGTGCATACTTTGCACATTTCTTTACTTTCATGTACCAAGAAAATCTGAGAAAGAAATTTATAGTGACTTAGAAGGGAAGATGATATATCTTTCAATACTTATGCTGAAGGATTTCATCCCACTCCTATTGATGATGAATTAATGGAAGAATATGATTCTGGTTACTTTTGGTATTTTGTTCCTTCTAACTCTATTTTTCCTAGCACTTCTTTTTTCATATTTTACATATCTCTGGTAGTGATGATAATCCTTCACATGAAGAAGAGCATTAATACTAAGAAGAACTCGTATTTGTTTTTCCTGAGGGTGGTTGTTTTCTGGACTTTGAAGATGAGCCTGAGGACACACTCTAGTCACTTTCTATAGAGCCAACACAAGCCATGGCCCCTGAATCTAATAAATCTTCTGTTGAGTTTGACTCAGTACAGGAGATCCAGTTGTGATCAGGAAAGATCCTTCCTCCTAGAATGACTAAGAATAATAAAGAAAATGATAAAAATATTATTACCTAACATGACAATCCTACACCTCTTTCTCAAGCACAGGTTAAGGAGAAGGGAATCAGTTGGATGTTGATTATAATGTGTTGGCACATCTAAAAAGGATTCCTTCCCTTCTCACTATTTATGATGCAATCATGTTGTCTTCTAACTTGAAGGAGATTGTGGTGAAAGCTTGCTAGAATCAAAGTCCTATCAAGTCTTTTTTGCCATGAATGTGTTAAAGATGCTTGCTATTTGAGATAAATATCAGGCATCACATTCTCTGATCAGTATCTTCTTTTAGGGAATGCTGAGCACAACCGTCTCTTATATGATGTTAATGATCACGAGTTGAATATGTTTCTCATTGATCAAGGAGCTTCATATAACATCCTTAATTATCCCACTTTAGAGAGTCTCTCTCTTGGTCACTTGAAACTTGCCTTAGATAAGATCATGCTGAAGGGTTTCAATGATTTGAGATAAAGTGCTTTAGGGTTTATTACCTTGCCTTTGTAGTTTGGATAGCTCCGAACTGAGACAAAATTTCATGTCATCGAGGCAGATACCTCATACAAGACTCTCTTATGAATGCCTTGGATTCATAAGCATAAGATGGTACCCTTTACACTGCACCAATGCATGAAATATATGAGGAATAGTGTGTAGTATTTCATTCCCGCGAATACTCAATCTTTTATCGTGCATGAGGTTTCTATGTATGATGATGCTAAGCATTATGCTCCTCGGAAGATTCGTAGATCTCCCGCCGTGCAGTTACCAGTGAGACCTACAAGCATTATACAGGGCACTGTACAATCATTCGCACATAGACCTATGTAGCCACTAGTACAGGGTCTATCACAGGTTTGCACCAAGGCATATGTTTTCACTGTAGATCATGTTGGATCATCCTTTCAGTTTGCAGAAATGCACGATGTTCCTTCTAGTAGAGGCCAGGGAAGACGTGGCAAAAGCCGAGGCAGAGATTCAACTACTCGCATAAAAGGCCTCGATACTAAAATCCCTCCCCCTCCGGGTTTTTACACAACTACTTTGACTGTCGAGTCTGATTTCTCTTATGATGACATGGTCTATGCTCTTCATTATTCAGCTCCCTTGTCGGCCTTTAGTTTTGACGGTTCTAGTCCTTATCCTACATTTCATAGAAATCTGATACCTCAGGGTGGCCTAGTCGTCGATAATGGCTCAAACGATGACATGGATGTTAGATGTTAGAATACCAATCGATAATCCCTTTCTCATCAGATGTATGCGATGACGGTCGAGGGATCTAGCCGACTTACTCTTCTCGTACCTTCTACTAATGCATGTTGCCTGCAACACCTTCATATTCACTTTGTGCATGAATTGCACACTTATGTACCTCCATGGCCTGGTGGGCGTACGTCGTTTCATAATGTTGGTGTCCCATGGTGGTCCTGACATACTAGGTACGTGGAACCCTCTATAGATGATGAGGTCATGCATGTTTCTCTCTGCTTCTTTGCTTTTATGGATAGCTGTATTGAGGGGGGTGTTGTTCCATCGACTTGGTCTGACGAACAAGCTCTGCAGCAAGCCTGCATTTAGAGAACTAATCTACCTCAAACTTAGCAAGGCTTAGGTTATTTTGAGAAAGATCAATATCCTTCCACCGACATTCATGTTATCTCTCATTCTTATACGATTGTTTCCATCTCAGATGATGAGGACTCGGATGGTGTTGAGGACAAGATTCTTGATGCTTCATGTGAATTTGAAGATGGCGCTAGATCTGTTATGGATGAATTATTTGAACTCAATCCGAGCACCGAGTCAGATCCTCGACATATATTCCATAATGCTTTATTATTCAAGTCAAAAGTTCGGGAGTATATTGAACTCCTATCTGAGTTTAGAGATTACTTTGCTTAGAGTTACCTTGAGATGCTTGGTTTAGATCCAGAAGTAGCAGTCAATAAGTTAGTTATTTGGTCCGATGTAGTCCCTGTTAAACAATCACCTCACCGGTTGAGGTTAGAGATTGAATAACAGGTGATCACTGAGATTAAGAAGTTGATAGAGGTTGATTTTATTCATGAAGATAAGCATTCTACTAGGCTTGCTAATGTTGTTTTAGTTTGAAAGAAGAGCGGTCAGGTTTGTGTCTACATTGACTTCCGTGATTTGAACAAGGCCTGCCCCAAGAACGATTTTTCTCTTCCCATTACTGAGCTCTTAGTAGACATTGATTCATCCCATAGCATATTCTCTTTTATTGGATAGTTCATCTGTCTACAATTAAATAGAGATGATCTCTGAAAATGAGAAGTTTATTATTTTCTTACACACCTATTAGTGTGTATTGTTATAAGGCAATGCCCATTGGCCTCAAGAATGTTGGAGCCATCTATCAGCGTACCATAACCTTCATTTTTGATGATTTTATTCATGACCATGTTAAGTGTTATGTGAATGAGCTCGTGGTCAAAAGCAAGGCCTGCGAAGATCACCTTTGAGATTTGTAAATAATTTTTTAATGTTTGCGTAAGCATTGCCACAAGATGAAACCCTAAAAGTGTGCATTTGGCGTTACTACGGGAACGTTCCTTAGTTTCATTATCCGTTATCGTGACATAGAGATTGATCCCATTATGATCAATGCCATCATAGGCCTAGAACCCCCGAAGAGTCTTACCCAACTGAAATCTTTTCAGGGTAAACTTGCTTTATTGTGGAGATTTATCTCTAATCTTGCTGGTAGGTCTCATCCCCTCGTTGTTCTAGTGAAGAAGAATGCTCTCTTTCATTGGGACAAGCACTGTTAGGAGGCCTTTGAGAGCCTAAAAAACTACCTAATGAATCCCCCTGTGTTAGTTGCATCGATCCCAGTCTGACCGTTGATCCTTTATACTATGACTCTGGATGAGTCACTTGATGCACTCTTAAGCTCAAGAGAATGAGGAATGCAAAAAAAAAAGTCTTGTATTATCTTAATAAACGTTTGATTCTTGCAGATCTAAAATACCCGGCTATAAAAAAACAATGTTTGATTTTGATCTTTGCTGTGCAAAAACTTAGACATTATACGCTCTTGCACAAGATCAACCTTATTTCTCAAGCCAACTCTTTATAATATTTAATTACCCATCCGGCCCTATCAGGTTATTTAACACACTGGTCCATGATTTTACTGTAGTTTGACATCACTTTCGTTCCTCAGCGGGCCGTCAAAGGATAGGTTCTAACTAATTTTCTTGTTGCTCATTCGGTCCCTGTAGATTCTTCACTCAATGATGATATATTTGATGAATTAGTTATAAGTGTGGAAGAACAAGAGTCCACTAGTTGAGAGTTTTACTTTGATGATGTATTTTCCATCAAATCACTTGGCACTCATAAAACTCTCGTAGTTAGAATTTTTTTGGGCCTCATTTTTGTATCCTTTGAAGGCCACACCTTTTGTTACTCTTATACTTTCTCAGAACCTCATACTAATAATAAAGCTGAGTACAAAGCTTTGATTTTGGAACTTGAATTGGCCATTCAGATGAATATTATGTAGGTGAAGATCTTTGGAGATTTCCAATTGATTATTAATCTGGTAGCTGGAATCTTCAAAGTCCTCAAGCCTTAGTTCTTGCCTTATCATAATCGAGCAATGGAGCTCTTATGTCTTATCCTTGAGGTGACTTTGGCTAGGATCCCCCATTCTGAAAATGGAAGAGCGGATGTATTGACCAAACTTGCTAAGGAGTTGGCTGAACTGGCTCGATGCCTAGTGTCCATCACTGTCCAATATTGTCAAGCCTTATGCCCTGCAGTATTGTCTCCTCCTGATCAGATTCTCACAGTGTTTGCTGTTGAGGACGAGTCAGATTGGAGAGCTCATTTCATTGATTACTTGAAGCATAGTAGGCTTTCAAATGATCGCTCTCGCTTCTCAAATTAAGAAGAGAGCTCTGTCGTTTACTTATGTGAATGACACCTTATATCGATGCTCTTTTGACTAGATGTGATTGCATTGTCTCAATAATGAGGATGCTCACATGGTCATGGGCGAGATATATGAGAGGCTTTGTGGTGCTCATCAATTCGGACCTAAGATGAAGGTTAGGATTAAATGCCTTGGTTATTATTGGCCGATCATGATTCGTGATTGTATGGAGTATGCTAAGAAGTGCTATCAATGCCATATTCATAATATAGTTATTCATCAATCCCTAATTTATTTATCGTTTCCTCTTGGCCATTTGAGAATTGGGGCAGAAATATAGTGGGTCTTATTGACCCTCCTTCCTCTAAGGGTCATAGTTTTATACTTGCTATCACTAATTGCTTCTCTAAGTAAGAAAAAATGTTCCCCTTAAGGAAGTCAAGTTATAGGATATGATGTGCTTCTTTTGTGATCTTATTGTCTACAGTTTTGGTGTTCCATGCTGGATAATTTATGATAGCGATTGCGGTTAGAAGAACTTGATGGTTTAGAAGAGTTGCGTTTACAAGCTCATCAGCACCTTAAGTTATATCAGGCTCGTATTGCCCAAACTCATTATCGCCTTGTTCGACCTCGAGTTTTCTGGATCGATGATTTAGTTCTTATCTTGCGTAGGCCTATCATCTCACATCATCGCGGAGATGGTATGTTTGAGCCTATTTGAGAATAGCCCTTTGCCGTAGAGCAAGTAGATGAAGGTGACACTTACCTGTTAGTAGATGAAAATGGTGTTCATCCCATGCCTATCATCAATGACCAGTATTTGAAGAAGTACAATGCTTGAGTTTTGCATACACAGGAGGCATCCCTTTGTTACCCGTGAATATTCCTTTTTATAAATGTTACTTGAGAGGATTCCTCCTACTTTTCGACAGTCCATGACCACGATGATTTGTCCTCTAGCAGGTGATGTTTATCATGCAAAGTATGAGGTTCTTAATAGTTGTATAAAAATAAGCTGTACGAGTAGTTGTGCTTATCACCATATACACCTATTATTTTGGTGTCATAGTATTGAATCTCTATTCTATTTCCCATGAGAGTTGATTTCCCCAGTTTCACTCATATTGCGCATGGTCTAGGTTATCAAAATTAATCTATTTAACTGCCTTGCGTTTTTCTCATTCCTCAGCATGAGTTATATGATTCATTTATGTGTGAGCTGTATGTTTTATTCAACTTATTACTAACCCATTGTAAAATGTTTATATCTCCAAATCCATTACGAGCTCAGCTCCCCAGTTTCACTTGTCACCCTCAAGTATGATCTGGGATACTAAAATCATTCATTCAGATCGTTAATGGACTAGGAATATTTCCCTCTTCCATTAGTTTCTTTGTAATAATTGTAGTCCTCAGTTCATTCATATAAGTTGAATGTGGTGAGTCATCAAAACCAATCTGTTATTCTTTTATAGACCCAGTGTACAAGATTTATCTCTCCCAATTTTATTTATGTGGAGAATATGACCTGGATTATCAAATCCAACTATATCTCTCTCTGTGTTTCAGTTATTAGAAAACATCTCATACTAGAAATAATCAATATGATAAACATTCTTTTTACCATGTGTTATCTTCGATGGCATGGGATGGACTCAATCTATAACTGTGAATATAATATAAAAATATATATAATAATGATAAAGACAAAAAAAAAATAGAGAAAAGCTCTCATTCTAGCAGAACTGGTTGCTCTTGTCGCAGGTGGAACCCGGTTCTATACTCCAAGGGATTTTATCTCTCTATGCCCAATTGTGTGAATTCGATTGTCCTTATCATAGGAGGAATCCGGTTTCACCCTTTAGAGAAATTTAAGTTCCTTCAAAGTGCCATCATTTTTTTATCGGGTGTAACTTTGCTATCAGGCATACGGCCGGGCGAATGTGACTTCCTTCCTTTTCTCTTTACCGTCAGACTTATAGTCGGGTGATTGTCGAGTTCTTTATTCTACCATCTGACTTACGATCTGGTAGAGACTCTGCTGTCAGGCATACGGCCAGGTGGAGATAACTTCCTTTTCTTTTCGTTCCACCGTCAAACTTATGATTGGGTGATTGTCAAGTTCTTTGTTCTACCATTAGACTTATAGTCGGGTGGAGACTCTGCTGTTAGACTTATGGCTGGGCGGAGGTGACTTTCTTTCCTTTTTGCTTCACCGTCAGACTTACGGTTGGGTAGAGACTTTACTGTCAGGCTTAATGCCGGGCAGAGATGACTTCATTTCGTCTTCACTTCACCATCAGACTTATAGTCGGGTGATTGTCGAGATCTTCTTTATTCTTCCATCAGACTTACGATCGGGTTGAGACACTGCTGTTAGGCTTACGACCATGCGAAGATGACAATTTTCTACCCCTTTCACTTCACCGTCAGACCTACAATTGGGTGGTTGTCGAGCCTTGCCCTATCCTTTCTTCACTGTTGTGGGCCTCTGGTTAGGTGAGAAATGGACCATTGTGTATGGGTTGGATTATACTTTCCTAGAAATAGGGAGGTTAATGCCTACATGCACGTTTCTCTTGTCGTATATCGCACATGTTGGGAGTTTGTTTGTTGACCTGGTTTTTTGAGTTTATCCCCTTGAGCGTGTTCGTTTTCCACCAATCGAGCAGATTTGAGTTCAATTGGACTCGATCGTGCTAGACTAACCCGATCGAATCCCGTCGAACCCAATTTGACTTAAATCAGCACCAATTCAGGTTCAATTTCATCAAATCGGGTTGATCGGGGAAAATCAAACTCAAATCGACCCTAATCGGACGTGAGTTTAATCCAATTGAGCTTGATTGAACTCAAATTAGGTCAAATTATATCAATTTAAGTTCAATTTTGTCAAATTGACTCGATTGGATTCAATCAGACTCGAATTGACCCAAATCGATTTAGATTGAGTCCGACTCAGACTCAATTTCAGCTCAATTGGCTAAATATGGATCCAATTAAATTCCAATTAGCTTTTCGATCAATTCAAAAAAATTCCCATGCCAGGAAATTCAGTCCAATAGTCTCGATTTAATTGGATTTATGCCGGGTAGGTCTACTATGGAAGCCATACATTTATTAAGAGGTTTGATGGAGAAATATAGAGAGAATAAGGAGGATTTACATATGATATTTATTGATTTAGAAAAAGCATATGATAAAGTTCCAAGAGAAGTGCTATGGAGAGTTCTTGAAAAGAAAGAAGTTAATAACGCTTATATTCAAATCATTAAAGATATGTATGCAGGAGCTATTACTTGTGTTCAAACACAAGGTGGTTTGACCAAGTATTTTCCTATTTCGGTTGGATTACACCAAGGATTAGCCTTAAGCCCATATCTTTTTGCTTTAGTCATCGATGTTCTCACTAGACATTTGCAAGAGGATGTACCTTGGTGTATGCTTTTTGCTGATGATATTCTTCTTGTTGATAAGACTAGAGAGGGAGTTGAAGGTAAACTAGAAATGTGGAGGTCAACCTTAGAGTCTAAAGGTTTTCGCTTGAGTAGATCTAAAACGGAATATATGGAGTGTAATTTTAGTAATAATAGACCTAGTGAGGGCATTGTGACTTTGGCCGATCAAGTCATTAATAAGAGTACACGTTTTAGATATCTTGGATCTATTGTTCAGAGTGATGGTGATATAGATGGGGATATTATCAGCAGAATCCAAGTTGGATGGTTGAAGTGGAGGAATGCATCGGGCTTATTGTGTGATAGAAAAGTACCCCTCAAACTTAAGGGAAAATTCTATAAGATGGTGGTGAGACCTGCAATGCTTTATGGTGCTGAATGTTGGCCATTAAAAGAGAAGCATAATTCTAAGTTAAGTGTTGCAGAGATGAGGATGCTCAGGTGGATGAGTGGCTTTACCCTTAGAGATAGGATATGAAATGAGCATATTCGTGAAAAGGTTGGAGTAGCTCCAGTGGAAGATAAGATTAGAGAGTCGCCTTAGATGGTTTGGCCACGTAAAACGGCGGCCTCCCGATGACCCGGTTAGGAAAGTAGAGGTCTTAGATTTGACTTATGTTAAGAAAGGTAGAGGTAGACCTAAAAAGACTTGGTTAGAAAATATTAGAAAGGATCTTTCTTTATTAGATTTAAACGAGAATTTGACTTTTAATAGGACACAATGGAGAAAAAGGATTCATGTAGCCGACCCCACGTAGTGGGATAAAGGCTTGATGTTGTTGTTGTTGTAGTCTCGATTTAATTGAAATCCTAGAGGTGCTGCCGTCGGAATGGATCAATCACGTGATATCCTCGTTTAGAAGGGGATTCAGGCATCTTTAGCGAAGCAGAGCGAGCAGAGTTCATTTTCGTGCATAGAGGGAGCGGGAGAGCGATGACAGTTCAGTTTTTGACATGCTTTTGGCTGATCCAGCAAAAGAGAGAGGGGCATTGGAAGATTCCTGCGTGCTTTTCCCTCAGTAAAGCTGAAGCCTCGCTCGGTTTTACTCTTTCTCTTAGTTCTTCTACATGCACGAGCCTGACCTGAGATCCCTCTCTGCCTCTTGTTTGATCACTCTCTAGTAAAGCCTGCAACCTTCCCTCCCGTTTGACTCCTCTACTCACCTCGGTCTTCCTCGCTCAGAGTACCTCTGACCTCCAGATTTAGCTCGATCTCCTCTACTCACGGAAGCTGAAGCCGAAGCTTCCTCACCCGTCTCCTCTCCCATTCTCTCCTTCCACTTTGAACAACCTCCAACCGATGCCTACTGGAACGGACCTGGCCTCCTGCTCCTATTCTTGGCCTCGTCCTCCACTACAGCCGCACGATCCTACCCGACATCCGCTCCTCCACGCGGCCTGATGTCCCACTCAATCGCCTCAACTGGAGCCTCTCCTAGTTTTGCACGAGCCTGCCCAATAGCCTTCGACCGAACTCACTTAGCTCCCTCTGCTCTCTCCCACATCTCTTTTCTCAATGTAAAGAGGCTAGCCACTACCCCTCCCAGTCTAACTCAGCCACCAAATAGCCCCTTTAATGGCTCTCTTCAACCGAATCCAGCTCCAAACAATAGCCATCCATCTAACTGCTCGCTACAACACCCTTCAATACTTCTCCCAAGCATTAGCATACTCCACCATTAGACACTCAGCACAAGTAATTTCTCTGAAAGTTCATAGTTTATTTGATTATTTAACATTGATTTGCCCAATCATCAGCTAAACTTTGCTTGAGTGTAAGGAAAAAATCATTATCATTTATGTAAGAGATAAGCTAAGCTCACTAATGAGTCCACATTCTCATGTCTATGAAAACATTGCATAGGATTTTGAGCGTGAGTTAACTGTTTTCTTCTCACTGCAGTTTCACAATCATAGTGACTTATCACGCTTAGTACATGTGGAGCATGAATAACATTAAAGGACTAAAGATTAGATTATTCTAAACTTTACCTTGTTGCATTGAGGCTTTCCTTTTTGTTTTAATATTTAATCTGTTCATTAAATATGCACAGAAATAATTTTGGAATCAAGAGATTTGGTCACAATTTCATTAAATGCTTAGTGATATGCACATATACATTCATTATGCCACCTAATTGTCTCATATGCTCTCATCTAATCCGTGAACATGTGTCAGACTATATATGAGGGTTTATTTATAACTATTATTGTGTGATATGGTTAAAAAAGGGGGAGGGCGCTTATGTAATTTTTATGCTTTATTTAATGATATAATTCCAATATACACGTTCCATTTGCATGCATTTAATGGAATCATGGTCCAAATAATTAAAAAAAATGGAAAATTCCTTGGATTATCTTCATAACTTATGGATAGTGCATTGGTTTTACATGTGAAATTTGGACAAGTTTCTTTCTATGATTTTCGCATACAATGTTAGGCGTCCTTTTCAACATATACAATACATCATATATATCTCTATCTTGATGAGTTAGTTGCATTGATTTGCATGTATTGTTCAATGTGTAGGTGATTACATACACCTTGTATGGCCACATCTTTACCTCGATGGTCACTCATGATTATTATTAATCGACTTGCTTAAACATACTCTCTTTTTGTTATATGCGAGGATGTTATTTTCATGTCTTTATTGGCGAGTCAAGTTTTCCTAGGCCTCTGGAGAGGCTCCTTCGTTGTGCCAGGGTATACGCATATGCCCCTGCTTGCTCTTGATCAGTTATAATTTCTGCAACTTTGTTAAGACCTCTCTTATTGTGATGAATAGTAACACTTGTACATACTGTGAACTATTCTTTTACTTTCACCCGCTATATATGGTAGTACTGTATTATACATTGGCCATAGGTTAGTACATTAACGAAGCCTTGCCTCATATGTAAACCTTAGAGATTTTCATATGGTCGCCTACGCTTGTAGTGTATGCCACTTATTTGTGTCACATACATCGTTGTTTTTTTCACACGAAGCGGACCTCGCTAGGATGCTTTCTTTGGGTTTTAAAATAATGAAGCAATGATAAAAATCAGATCTTAATAATTTTTTGTCCTTTAATTCTTGTTTCCCTGAACATAATTAATAATGTGAAAATCAAAAATAAAATCTGAGCCTTAATATGTTAGGTTGATCTGTGATTGATTTTGTCTATGATGCACGGACATGGACACGGTGACACGGACATGACACGACACGGATACGAGACATGACATTTTGTAAAAAGATATGACACCGGTGCGGCGTGGACACGATATAATAATTTATTTAATATAATATATAGAAATTAAGGTGACATCATATTAAAAATGGCAAGTAATAATGTTTAGTACAACCACAAAAATATAAGCAAAAAACCATATAGTACAACATGAAGGTTCAACTACTCAATATAGAGAATGATAGAATTATATTTAGAGGTTGTTCTTTGACCTTCAATATCATCATCATTTAATATCATTGCTTCCAACTCTGGTTCATCTAGAGAAAGATTTGCAACCTCCAATAATCCCATATCATCAAGGCATTCGAACCCATCTCCAGCAACATCCCACATCTTGTTATCACCTGTCATATTAGGTGGGGTCTTCCTTGATAGAAGACAAAGATTTGTATGCACATAAACCAAATCTTCAGCTCGTTGTGGAGTTATTTTATTCCTCTTCATTGATTGAATAAATGAATATGTGCTCCAATTTCTCTCACAACAAGAAGAGGATGATACTTGACCAAAAAGTTTTATTTCTATTGTTTGAAGAAACGGTGCTGAAGCTCCATGAATCAACCACCATATTTTTGGATCCATCCTCCATATATCAACCAAAGATTCTTGATCACCAAAATTCTCTAAATATCCAAAGAACTTTGCAAGTTCTATATTAATCTTTCTTGCTCCACTAACAATTCTGCAGCTCTACATACCGATGCATTATCTGTAATAACCTGCGCAACATTTAAAGGCCCAATCATGACTATCATCTCTTTAATCAAATTGGCAATGAAATATTTATCCTTGTATTCTCCTTCACAATTCACAGCTTTGATAAACATTGGGTAATTCTCTGTAACGGCCATGAAATTAATGAGTGGTCTTCTTTGAGAATTTGTTCAACCATCACATATCAAACTGACACATTTTTCTTTCCACACTCCTTTCGTTGGTTCAAGCAATGTCTTAATATGTGCTCTTTTGCTTTCCAATAATTTCGATCTTATTACATTGTAGTCAGGTGGAACATAACCTGCAAGGTTGTTATTATATGCAAAAGTGAATGCATTTTTATAATAAGGATTTCTTGTAAGGTTGAAAGGAAGTCTCGTTGAAAAAAAACATTCTTGCAATTTCACCATCCAATTCCTCTCGCTGCTGCATGTTAAAAGCCTTTTCTAAAGAACTACTGGCAACTCCTTTTCTTTTCTTTGATTCATATCCTTCACTTCTAAATGATAATGAATGATCAACTCTAACAGATGAGGAAGAAGTATGGGATGAACCATGAGTAGATGGCAAAGGTATTTGTTTATGGAGTGCCCTTTTGATCCTAGATTTAGCTTCATCAACTTGTTTGTTCAATTCAATCAACTGCAACGTAGTAATCTTAGGACATATTTTAATTCCATGACCTGCAATCTTAAGTAGATGTGCTTTCACCATAGAATATGATCCTTTGTAGGTGCCACCACAATAATTGCATTTGAATGACACATTCTCTCTTCCTTCAAAAATTTTTCCTAACTTTGTAACATGAATCCATAATGGCTTATCAGTTTCTACAAATGGCTCTTTTGAATCTTCGCCTAATCCACTCCCACCAGCACTAGAGCTCATTTTGCTTTTAAATGCACTGGTTAAATGAAAGAAATAAAGGCTTAATAAATTATTAGCATGCATAAATATTAATGGATCATTTACTCTTTTTGCTGCATTTTAGCTACCATTTAGCTGTCATTTTGCTGCGCTTTAGATGCACTTTAGCTGCCCTTTTGCTGTACTTTAGCTACTCTTTTACTGTGCTTTTGCAAATACTCAGCAAAATGACAACAAATATGCATTCATAATTGCATTTTTGTTGCCCTTTTGCTGAGTATTTGTAAAAGCGCAGCAAAATGGCATCTAAATGAAGAGAAATGGCGAATGGAGAAAAAATGGCGAAATCAACTTACAGGTTTGAAAAATTTTCTACGGTTTGGTGTCAGCTTCCCTTGGCTGCGCACAAAAACTAAGGAGGAAGGCTTATTGCTTACGGCCGGAAAGGAAGACCAAGGGTGTGATCTCCAGCTGACCACTACTCGCGGGAAAGATCTCTAGCCGACTGTTGCTCGCCTCAATCGCTCGGGAAGACCACGAATATGAATAGGAATATAGGATTAGTGCGAAGATGAAGACTCGGGCGTGAACCGGCTAATATGAAATAACGGGATTAGGGTTGTTTTTAATTTAATTATCAAATAGCCGGACACTCGTGTCGGACATGCGTGTCCAACATGCGTGTTCGATTTAATTTCTTTTTTTAAAATGGGACACTAATTATGTGTCCGACAAGTGCCCTCGTCGTGTCGGACGCGTGTCCGTGTTCGACACATGTCCAACATTGCATACCCTCTTAAAACAGAGTGTTGATGCATCATAGGATTTTGTATAGTGGGTCTTTCTACAGGCAATAGATTAGACTCTATTGTCTCAGCCTAGTATAGAACCTATTTTTGAAATTTCATGTGCTGTGAGTACTAAATAAAATAGAAGAAAAGTATTTAAAACCTTTTATACTACTCATCTAATCAATAAGGTTATCAAAATAAATTAAATAAAAAAATAAAATTAATTAAGCAATAAGGTGATTGTTGGGTAACGCGAGCTTACGAGGCTATTAAGTTAGCTCCAAACAAGATAAAATACACCTCATAGCCCTGGTGTAAACAAAGATAATTGCCACTTAACTTAAATAATTAATTGATAAATCACTAATTAACCAATTAAATTAATCTAAATCAACAAGCTAAATTAAGCATAAATTAAAAGATAATTGTTAGATAATCTGGACTTGCGAGACTATTAAATTAGCCCTAAAAAGGATGAAATAAATCTCATAATCCTGATTTAACAAAATCAATTACTATTCAACTTAAATAATCAGTAATAAATTATTAATAAATCGAAGCTTTCATAACCTTTATTATATTCAATTTGTTGAATAAATGTGTATTTGATTCATAAGGCTTTATGGGTTAAAATAAATAACAAATCTAATGTATATATATATATATATATATATCTTTTACGTCGCCCATTTCATCAATGAAGTTTATAGCTGGACTATTTCGAGCTGCGAGGCTACATGTTGTAACGAGACTTTGGTCCTCGTGCCTATTGTGAGAACATCACAAATGAATTGATGGAATGTAATTATTAAATTGTAAATTTTACAAAAAAAAAAGAATTTAATTTTAAATTTTTTTTTTAAATATAACATGTGGTGTTGGAGAAGCAAAGGAATTGCAAGTCAAACCTTAGAACTTTAGCCCTTGTTTGATTTGTGTTCATCTTTATATCCCCTTCCTTAATGCATGTATGATATATAGGCTGGATTACCTTGAGTTATCATTTAAGTAATATATATTTAAGCAAAGATGTTTAGGCAAAAGCCGCTATTTGCTATGGATAATTATATGTATAATTTTATCTTATTTTTCATTGTCCTGCTTGCGTAGAGTGTAAAAATCTGCGACAATTTTATCCTACGGTATAATGATGCCTTCATAGACCTTTTGTTTGACTTATCAACTCTTTCTCTCTCCTCTACTTAAGTATGGTTTTAACTTTCTTCTCCAACCCTAATTTTAGAACTATGACTCTTTCTTGATCTTTTTTTATGGCATTAGTGGTACTCCTTTTCTAGGGTTTTTGACATTTTGTGGGCAATATTGTTTATAAAATCTTTTCTAAGGATTTAATGGAAGCTATTGTTAGTGTTTTGTTAGAAAATTATTACACTTGATAAAATTCAGTTATCATTTAAGTAATATATATTTTTATATTTTATTGATCCTTAAGTTTTTTTGTGAAATATATTATATAATGTTTCATTGTGTGTTGCTTTTTAATAGAAAATATTGATATTAAATATTTAATTACCCATTTTATATTAATAATTTATTAAAAATGTTGTCTATGCATGCCCTATTTTTATAATTATGTCGAATCATTGTATCTGTGCGGTATTCTGTATATTTCATGTTAGCATCTGTGCATCATATGCACGTGGCTTATGTGAAAAAAAGGTTGTATGCACGTGGGCTGCTCCCCTAAACCAACCTCAATATACTTATTAAGTTTTTTTATCATTTCCGAAGGACAGAATTCTATGTGCAACCCATTAAATGAATGTCCATTATGTCTCTCCCTAGTTGTTAAAGACCATGGCTTTTAGCTTATACATTAATTTCAGTGAATTAGACTAAAGATTTATGGCCTTCTGACGAGCTATAATTATGCTAGACTATAATTTTGTAGTTTTATTCTGATGATCGAGATAGAAATAAAGTTATAAATAGAATATTCAAGTTATGAATGGAGTTTTCAAGTTCATTTTTTAGCTGAAGCATATCATACTAAGTAAAGGTGCTATGGGAGGTGCTGAAGAATAAACTTTATTTCTTTGGTGGTTTTAAATCTGTTCTTTGTTATAGGGTCGCAATGTAATCATTGAGAAGAACCACAAGGATCCTAAAATCACAAAAGATGGAGTCTCAGTTGCAAAAAGTATTGAGTTTAAAGAGAGAGCAAAAAATGTGGGGGCAAACCTTGTAAAGCAGGTTGCTAATGCTACAAACAAAGCTGCAGGAGACGGTACAAAATATTTCATGAATTTATTGTTGGTGTTTTGAATCTTTGCCATTTACATTAGGCCTTGAATATTGGATTTATTACCTATCCTGTTTTATCATCAGTTTTTTTTTTGTCAGGAAACATGTATGCGTCATTTAACACCTGAATATTAGCACTATGGTAGGAGTAGACAGAAAATGTGAACCTTGGTTAACACATGATTGTTTGTACTTTGGTAAGAACGAGCTTGAAAAATATGTACTGAGTTTGATTAGTTAGAACCCTATCCTAGTTTGACCAGAAAACTCACCATGAAAACTCCAAATATTACCTTCTATTTCTTTTTAAATTGAAATACACACTATTAGTATCCTTTTTAAAGCAATATTATATGTGACTTCCTTGTTAACGTAGTTCAATTTTTTAATCAAAACTTTCTAGTAATGTGGAAGCCTTTTGGATTTTCTGGTAATATTTGCAGCCAGGGCATTAAGTATGGGCATTTTGGTCAAATCATAACTTTTCAATCAACTAATATGGAGTATCTTCCATGAGTTTACCAACATTCATGTCCCAATATTTGCATTAGGCAAACACAAGGATATTGATTATCAAGGCAATGAAGTTCTATGTAAAATTTATACCTTTAGGGGTAGTTTGTTTGCAAGTATTAGTAGTGTAGAGTTAATCAAACATAGGTGTTTTAAAAATTTAAGTGTTTGGTTGGAAGAAAGCAAATCTAGTAATTTTTTGTGGTATTTGGAATTCTCTATTTAGTTTATTTTCAATGTATCTGAAACTTATCTTCTTTGGGTGAATTTCAAATAACTGTGCATGCGAAGAAACTTTGCCCCCCATTCCAACTGCTGCTCGCCACTGACTCTACTACCGACCATTGCCCTCCACCACCGCCTGCCGCTTTTGCTAGCCATCACCTTTTTCGCTATAGCCCACTGTTGTTGCCCATTGCTATGCGCCGTTGTTGTTTCCAACCTCCACCACCACCAGCCGCCTCCCGCCGCCAATTCCACATTAACATAAAAATCTTTGTTTTACTTTGCAAGAAAAAAACAGAAAAAGATTAAACTCCTAAATTTGTTTTACAAGCAACCAAACAATGCCAAATATTTTGAATATATGATTTTACTTTATGTTGTGTTTTTAATACATCGAATTTTCAAATACTTGTAACTAAGAAACCCCTTAGAAATTTCTTTTGCTCTACAGTTTACAAGTCCTCAGAATCCATTGTAAATTAATTATCAATATAGTTTTCGATTTGGTTGCCAATAGTGACTTGTTTTGGAACAGGTACCACTTGTGCAACTGTCCTCACTCAGGCAATACTTGCTGAAGGGTGCAAATCTGTTGCAGCAGGAGTTAATGTCATGGATTTGCGAAATGGTATAAATATGGCTGTGGATTCTGTCATAGCTCATCTAAAAGGCAGAGCATGGATGATTAGTACTTCAGAAGAGATTACACAGGTTAAGAATGTTGTTGGCATGCTTATAAGTTCAGTTTCTTTGTTTCTCTGCGTTGAAAAAAATTATGCTGATGGCACACCGTTTGATTAACTGACAATAATGCTTTCATCTTTGAAATATTTTAACTATATTGAGCTTATTTTATTATCTTTTTGTTCTTTAGTACTTTTTGAGTTAGTTTTAATTTATATTCTATCACTTTATTTTTATGTCATCTTTATCTTTTTGTTCTTATTGGCTCTTGTGAAATTTGATACATTAACTACAGTTTGTTGATTAATGTGCCCGCGTAATCAGGTAGCAACCATCTCTGCAAATAATGATAGAGAAATTGGGGAGTTGATAGCAAGAGCAATGGAGAAAGTTGGCAAAGATGGAGTTATTACCATTTTAGTCAGGCTCTTCAGAATTTCTATATTAAAAATTACTTTCTTGGTGTTAATGTCATGATTTAATATCTCTTTCGTATCTTAACTAATAGGAAGGAAACACACTGCACAATGAACTTGAAGTGGTTGAGGGAATGAAATTAGCGAGAGGCTATGTATCTCCCTATTTTGTTACTGATGAGAGATCTCAAAAATGTGTAAGTACATTTTAATTATTAGACTATTTTTCCTTGATGATTCTAGAATGTTTCTTTTGCTAAGTGATCTTTAGTCATTTAAGAAAATTAAAATGCTCATCTTGCAAATAAATAATACTCCCATATGCTTATTTGCATATCATGCCAATTAGGAATTAGAAAATCCCCTGATTCTAATTCACGACAAGAAGATTTCAGACATTCATACGGATCATCTAATCCGAATTTTGGAGCTTGCTTTAAAGGTATCATCTTTTTTAGTTTTTGATTATCTCGAAGCATGAATGTAGAAGTAAGCTTTGCATGAACATTGTTATCTAACTACAGAGAAGGAGAGCTTTGTTAATTGTTGCTGAAGATGTAGAAGGTGATGCTTTGACAATGCTTGTACTAAATAAACATCATGCGGGGATGAAGGTAATGCTGTCCTTTATTAAGCACTCAATTTGGAACATGATGTTGAATAGAAATATTGCACCAAGAATTTAGCCTTATCGCAACTATTTTTGCTTTGTTGTTTGCTGAAGGATTTGTAACATATAAATGTTAGAATAGCATAGTGCATTATGAATTTTGACTTATCCCAACAATTTTTGTCCCCAGTTTACTCATGGATTTATGAAAAGGAATAGGACAAACAATGTGTGATAGGCGCCACTATTTTGTTATCATTTACACTGCTACTGCCTATTTTCATGTTTTCTTATTTTTGTAAGAGAATGTATCATGATATCACTTTGATTGGTTGTATAATACTTGTTTTGGCCTCAGATTTGTGCCATTAATGCTCCTGGTTTTGGTGAAAACAGAAGAGCTAATCTTGAGGATCTTGCTATTCTTACAGGGGGCCAGGTTGGATGCACTTGAAGCAAGAATTCTTATTACTCTTGTTGTGCTCCATCTTTCTATTTAGTGATTTAGTTTTTCTGTACAAAACTTGATGTCCAGGTCATCTCTGAAGATCATGATCTCACTTTGTCAAATACACAAGTAGAAATGCTCGGGACTGCTAAGAAGGTGCATAAAGCATGGTGTTTTTATAAATTCAAGCTTGTTTAAGAATTTAAATTAAGACTTTAAATTCAAAGATTGTAAGCTTTTCTTTGGCCATTGAATAAACAGGTTACTGTCTCACTTGATGATACTCTTATTCTGCATGGTGGTGGTGACAAAAAGCTAATTGAAGATAGATGTGAGCAGGTAAACTATAAGTACTTACACATGTTGGTTTTCTTTTACAACAATTTTCATGCTTATAATTAGGGGCGCCAAGGTTTAAAATTGCGCAATTGGTATTGAGACGTTTTTCGTTTGTGAGGCGAGGCTTAAGTCTCAATGCATTTTCAGGCGTAAGCCTCAAAATTTAAAAAATGTAAAGTGAAAATAAAAATTAAAAGTGATTTTTTATATAATACCCAAATAATATGTTATAGGATGACATATTAACTTCTATTGAACTATGAAGTAACAAATTTACATACATATAAAATAAAAAAAATACATAAGATGTAAAGTAGTAAGCGATAAATTATGTGAAATACAATTGAAATTCAAATATTACAAGAGCAAAATAACATAAAATATATGAATTTTATAAGATTATCATATAATATCAAGTTCAGCTCTAAATTTTTTCTTTTATAGTTACTTACTCATTTACGTTTAATTATTAAAGAAAGTTGAAATAATTGGCAACAACTCAGAAATCTTCTGTACTTTCATTGCTAAGTTGATTTTTATTTGAGTCATTGTCATAGCAATTTGATCTCTCCCCTGCATCATCCTGTAGGGTGGATACCTCTCAATGTGCTTCTTCTTCATTTATTTCTATCATCTTCATTTTTTATAAATGTTTGTCATCAACATAAAGATAAGAGTAATACTCCAAAATTTTTAGAGGAGATGGTGGTGGCGTGTGACTTTCAAGTGATCCCCTGTGGCGGTTACAACGGCGGTGGCTACTGTGAAGGCGGAGGGCTAGAGGGCGAGAAAGTTGCTGCGGTTTGGGGGTGCAAGAGGTTATGATTTTTTTGAGGCTTTTATATAGGATTTAGGTAAGTTTTAAATAAAAAAAATACATAAATAGAGTGAGGCGTTCACCTCATGCCAGCGAGACAAGGCGGACCTCAGCCAAGATGAGGTGTAAACCTCATAAAAAAAAGGCTAAGGCGTAAGCCTCGAGACATTTTTCACTAGAATTGTGTTGAGGCGGGCCTCAAGGCGAGCCTCATATTGCGCAATTTTAAACAATGAGGGGCGCCGCTTGGGTTATTTTGGATGGGTTCCAACCATCTAAAGTTCAATTTATGTATAGTTTTTCATCTGAGCGTTGTCCAAAATGGAATGGAAATAAACTGAAAAAGGTATTTTTAAACTTCATTTCTTGTGTAAATACTCTCAAATCTTCTCAAGTGTGGGTTCAATGGAGGAAATTGCAAAGAGCTGGCACTTTTGTTTCATGGTATCCTCAGTGAAACCCAAATTATCAGAGCACTCGGTGATGGTTAGGTGTCTGATGGTCTCTCTGGCAAATTATGTGGTTATCTACAACCAATGAAGGGACCAACGAATGAATCCTTGGTATTGAATTGGGATTTTGCTATGTGGTCCACCTCATAGGAAGAATAATGTGGTGCGTTTATTCATAAAATTGAACTGGCAAATGAAATGGTGGTTTTCACTATGGAAAAATTGAGGAATATGCATCTATACACTCACACATACAATTTCCTTTAGTGATTTGCTGTTTGTGCTTTTCTTGGTCTTTGACTACATCTTCATTTGGGACAGCTTTTGACCATAGTTTTTTCGCTACTTTCAAGAAATTTTTATACCAGAAAGCTGCTCTAGAAAACAGTAAGAAAGTTGTCCCAAATGAAGCCCAAGTGAATTTTAAGAGAACTGTGAAGTTTGGTGCTTGTTGATTGTCTGAGTTTAGGATTTAGGGTAAGAGAAAAAAATGACAGAATATTATTGTGTATAATATTGTATCTTGCTATCGCTTTACTGATTAATGGAAACTCAATTACTTTGGTTGTGGTTGAGGTCAAATCACATAAATCTTTGGTATCTGCGTTTGGATTTTATCTTACTTGTTTGTTTTTATTTCAAGCACATCACACTCTTGATCTTAGTGATACTTCCACACATCATGTCTTTTGGGGTGCCTCTCATTTTATAGATTTGAGTAGGTGGAAACGCTAAGATTTAAGAAGAGGACAACAACACTAGAATACAATGAAACAACTATACAACAACAACAAAATCAAACCTTTATCCCAATACGTGGGGTCTGCAACATTAATCCTTTTTCTCCATTGTATCATGTTAAGAGTCAAATTCTCTTTTAAATCTAATAAAAATGTCATTTCTAATATTTTCAATAAGCCTTTTTAGGTCTACCTCTACCACTCTTAACTTAGGTCAAATCTAAGACATCTACTCTCTTAATCGGGTAATAAGAAGGCCGATATTTTATGTGACCAAACCATCTAAGGCGGCTCTCTCTAATCTTATCTGCCATGGAGCTACTCTAAAACTTTCACGTATATGTTTGTTTCACATTCTATCTCTAAGAGTAAAGTCACTCATCCACTTGAGCATCCTCATCTCTGCAACACTTAACTTAATTGTATGCTTCTCTTTTAATGGACAACATTCTGCACCATAAAGCATTGCAGGTCTCACCACCATCTTATAAAATTTTTTCTTAAGTTCGATGGGTACTTTTCTATCACACAATAGACTTGATGCATTCCTTAACTTCAACCATCCAACTTGAATTCTACTAATAATATCCCCATCTATTTCACCATCACTCTGGGCAATAAACCAGATATATCTAAAAGGTGTACTCTTAATAATGACTTGATCACCCAAAGTCACAATCCCCCCCATTAGATCTATTACTACTAAAATTATACTCTATGTATTCGATTTTAGATATACTGAAATGAAAACCTTTAGACTCTAAGGTTGACCTCCATAATTTAAGTTTACCTTCAACTCCCTCTCTAGTCGTATCAACAAGAATATCATTAGCAAAAAAACATACACCAGGGTACATCCTCTTGCAAATGTCTAGTAAGAACATCTATAACTAATGCAAAACGATATGAGCTTAAAGTTGATCCTTGATGCAATCCAACCGAAATAGGAAAATATTTTGTCTAACCTCCTTATGTTTGAATACAATTAACAGCTCCTACATACACATCCTTAATGACTTGACTATAAGCATTATTAACCCGTTTCTTTTCTAAAACTCTCCATAGCACTGCTCTTGAAACTTTATCATAAGCTTTTTCTAAATCAATAAATATCATATGTAGATCCTCATTATTCTCCCTATACTTTTCCATCAAACATCTCAATAAATGTATACCTTCCATAGTAGACCTATCTGGCATGAATCCAAATTAATTTTGAGAAGTATTAGTATTACGTCGTAACTTATGCTCAATAACTCTCGCCCAAAGTTTTAAAGTATGACAGATTAACTTAATTCCTCTATAATTCGCACACTCTTGTGCACCATCTTTATTCGTAAAAATAAGAATAAGTACTTTCCTCCACTCATCTGTCATCTTTTTAATCTTCAAAATAATATCGAAAGTTTCATAAGCCAAGAAATTCCTTCATCTCCTAAGCAATTCCAAACCTCTATTAGAATATCATTAGGTACAACAGCTTTCTACACTTTATTTTCTTTAAAGCCTCTCTAACTTCGATTTTACTAATACTCTGATACTACAACAACAACAACATCAAGCCTTTGTCCCACTACGTGGGGTCGGCAACATGAATCCTTTTTCTCCATTGTGTCCGTTTCAAAGTCAAATTCTCGTTTAAATCTAATAAAGAAAGATCATTTCTAATATTTTCTAACCAAGTCTTTTTAGGCCTACCTCTACCTTTCTTAACCAAAGTCAAATCTAATACCTCTACTTTCCTAACTGGGTCATCAGAAGGCCGCCTTTTTATGTGACCAAATCATCTAAGGCGACTCTCTCTAATCTTATCCTCCACTGGAGCTACTTTAACCTTTTCACGTATATGCTCATTTTGTATCCTGTCTCTAAGAGTAAAGCCACTCATCCACCTGAGCATCCTCATCTCCGCAACACATAACTTAGTATTGTGCTTCTCTTTTAATGGCCAACATTCTGCACCATAAAGCATTGCAGGTCTCACCACCATCTTATAGAATTTTCCCTTAAGTTTGAGAGGGACTTTTCTATCACACAACAAGCCCGATGCATTCCTCCACTTCAACCATCCAACTTGAATTCTACTGATAATATCCCCATCTATTTCACCATCACTTTGAACAATAGATCCAAGATATCTAAAACGTGTACTCTTATTAATGACTTGATCACCCAAAGTCACAATCCCCTCACTAGGTCTATTACTGCTAAAATTACACTCCATATATTTAGTTTTAGATCTACTCAAGCGAAAATCTTTAGACTCTAAGATTGATCTCCAGACTTCAAGTTTACCTTCAACTCCCTCTCTAGTCTTGTCAACAAGAAGAATATCATCAGCAAAAAGCATACACCAGGGTACATCCTCTTGTAAATGTCTAGTGAGAACATCCATGACTAACGCGAAAAGATATGGGCTTAAAGCTGAATTTTCTATTTTCATTTAGGGTGTTAAGGTCACTAAAGTCAAGCATATTCTCACAATCTTCATTGAAAAGATTAAAAAAAAATATCTCATCTAGCTTTGTTGAATATCCTTTTTTAGTAAAAGTATTTTTTAATCTTCATCCTCAATGCACTTCACTTAAACTAAAACCTTCTTTTATCTCTTTGCTTGGTTAACTTATACATATATATTTCGTCCTCCTTAGTATCTAATATATTATATAAATTATTAAAAGCTAATTTCTTTGTATCACATATTACTTTCTTAGATTTTTTATGGGCCTCTTTATATCTTTCCAAATTTTCTATGTTTTTACAACTTAATCAATTTTAATAGTAAATTTTTTATTTTTTTATCTTTTCTTGTACATTTTGATTCCATCATCAATTATTTTTACTGTTAGGAGCTTTTTCTTTTGATCTCCAAGCATATCTTTTGTAACAATTTTAATATCATTAGATATTTTATCCCATATAACATTAGCTTCTTCATATACAGTCAGAATCTTAAGCTCTTGAATTTTACTTTCAAAAATATTTTTGTTAGTGTTATTTAAATGCTCCCATCTAAACCTAAGACAATATTTTACTTTATTTTTCATATTCCTCCCCTTCTTCTTAAAGTTCAAAACAAATAAGCGATGCTGGGCACGTAAACTTTTATTCGGAATAACTTTACAATTTTTGCAATATGAACGATCTATTTTTCTTGTAAAAAAATAATCAAATTGAGTTTTACTATAGCCATTGTTATAAGTGATGAGATGCTATTTTTTTTTTGTTAAATAAGGTGTTATCAATTATAAAATCATATGCTCGAGAAAAATCTAATATAGTCCTACTACCTTCATTAGTTGCTCCAAATCCATAGCCACAATGAATGCTTTTAAAATCTTCAACCTCTCTACGAACATATCCATTTAAATCTCCTCCAATAAAAATATTTTCTTCAAGAAGTATCTTTTGTATTAATTCTTCTAAGTCATTCCAAAATTTTAATTTTTAATACATTTCTAAATCTATTTGCGGAGCATAAGCACTTATAATATTAATAATCTTAGCATCAACAATAATCTTTAAAGCTAGAATTCTATCTCCAATTCTATTAATTTCTATCACATTATCCTTCAAACTCTTATCTATAATCACACCTATCCCATTTCTAGTATGACTCTTACCGGAATACCATAGTTTAAACTCTAAACGATCAATCTCCTTGGTCTTCTCTTTTCAATCCATTTAGTTACCTGAATGCATAGAATATTTATCTTCATATTAATCATAATATCTATTAATTCCATTAATCTGACTATAAGAGAGTATATTCAAAGTTCCTATCCTAATTCTATTTTCATGGACTAGCTTCTTTGCCAACATCCGTCCTTGATGTGTGAACCCTTGCTTATTTAACACTACACCCGGGCGCCGGTACAGGCCCTGCACACTTCTCACTGTATTCAGGCCATACAACGCGTCGCTTCCAGCGAACGCCCTAGCATTAACACAATGTATTAAATGATTCATTTCATAATTATTCGATAAGTTTTACATTGACTATCGGCTATCTAACACAATCCTCCTTTTTCTCATACAGGATTTGTGACCTGGCAACAACAGTGTTTAAATTAAACAACTATAAGATAGCAGATTATTTTGTTTGATCTCTCAAGAAGATGGCTCTAGAATTTACATGAGGAGATGGCAGTGACTTGATTTGAGAATTACATTATCCATGGTTTGTAGAAAAACTATGATTTTGGAATTCGAGTAGAGTAGATTACGGTATTAAGTAGTTGTGAAGTCTCAAGAGGACATTTTTAATGGTGCTAGAATTTGGAATGACAATGTTAGACACTTGCATTACCCAAAGGAAGATGTTTGCACTAAATTGAGAGGATGTGACCTTGTTAAGGATTATAGAATTGGAGTGTTTACGCCATCGCGACTAATAAAATTGGAAAATGCAAGGATTTAGATACTGTCTTAGTGAGTGTTGGCAATCACGGGCCTAGAGAAAATAAAATAATTTACATCTATTATGAATATGAGTCTACAAGTTTGGTAAGATTTCATACATTTCCCCCTAGCCCTTGCCTCAACGGGAGATAAGTATGATAAGGTCAATAACTAGTTAAAATAAAATCGAATCAGGTCTCTTACTGGTTTTGAGGAATTTAGGATTGGATCCAAACTTCCAAATTTTCAAATGTGAAAATTTGGTTGACCTGAGTGGTTTTCTTTCAAGCCTTTGGATCTTCAGTTTCTGTTGAACATTCTCACAAGCAACGACTATTCCAAGGGACAGAGAGACCCAGTACAGGAGATTGCTTGTGGGCATGCGAATTTTCTCCACATGCACTATGTATATATAGATCCTTTGATGATTCTGTTACTACATTTCTTTGACCATGTAGTAAGCATCTATCTTTGCTTCAGCATGAGATTTTGCATTATGTATTAACTTGCTGAATTTGGCATTGCTGATTGCATGACTGCCATCTCAAGTTTATGTTTGAGGATTTTGTGGGTTTATGCATTGTTAAATGCTATTTTGGCCAATTGGAGTACTAAGAATTCGGGTTAAAGTAAGAAGAAACAAACATTCTTTTTGCTATGGATGCATATTTTGAGCTAAGGACCTTACTTTTTTTTTGAATGAGCTTCGGCTTTGGTCTTAGAACCGTAAATGCTTACACTGACATGTTCAACAGCTTAGGACAACAATTGACAAAAGCACTGCCATGTTTGACAAAGAGAAAGCACAAGAACGGTTGTCTAAGCTTTCTGGTGGTGTTGCTGTTATTAAGGTTTGTTATTATTTTTTAAACATTTCCATTTGAATTATGCATGCGTGATTTCCTTGTAGCTATTTGTTTGCAGGTTGGTGGAACTAGTGAGGCTGAAGTTGGTGAGAAAAAGGATCGGATTACAGATGCTCTGAATGCAGCAAAAGCTGCTGTGGAAGAGGGTATTGTACCAGGTGAGTTTTTTTTTTGGGCGATGGTAGTTGGAAGTTGTTTGCTTTACTCTTTAAGATTGCTCTTATTAGGTGGCGGTGTTTCTCTTTTATATGCTACAAGGGAATTAGATAGAATCCCAACCAAGAACAGTGACGAGAAAATCGGAGTTCAAATTATTCAGAAAGCTTTAAAGGTCAAACTCTTTCTTTGTAAATGTTTAAGCTATCAAAATTTCCGAACTAACAATATAGTTTCCTGCAGGCACCTGCTTATACAATTGCTGCAAATGCAGGTGTGGAAGGTACCGTAGTCATCAACCAACTTCTAGAACAACATGACCTAAATTTTGGCTATGATGCTGCAACAGGTGTTTTTTTTGTATTTGAATGGCAGTTAATTTCTCATCATTATTGCATTAAATATGACAGAGAGTTTGCTACTTAAGGGATGTTTGTTTGGCTAAAAATAATGTAATGTAAAAGGAATGCAGTGTAAAAGAAATACTTTAGTGTTATTTGAACGAGTGTAAAATAAATACAGCTGAATGTTTTTTCTTATTTTGTTTGAAGTAAAATAAAAGTAGTGTAAAATCTAAAGATGAAAGCAACGTTGAGCGATAGTGGCGGTGGCGAGTGGTGGCGGCAGGTAGTGGCGGTTGATGACGGTAGTAGTGATGGGGGTGGTCTGCGGTGGTGGGGGCGGCAGCGGTGGTCAGCGGTAGTGGTTGGAGGTCGGCGGTGGGTGGCGGAGGTGGTAGCTAGTTGTAGGTGACAATGGCGGGCGGCGGGCGGCGGTGCGGGCTGGTGGCGAGCAACGACAAGGACAATGATTTTATGTTGTATTAGAAAATTGTTTAAATATGAGGAATTTCGAATACACAAAAAATGAATTAGATGGAAAAATTTTACATTGCATTTATTTTACATCAAACCAAACACTACCTATATTTAAAATATTTTACACTCCTTTTACTTTAAACCAAACAGCCTCTTAGTCTTTCACTGTCTCTTCATGATTTGCAATCTACTTGTTATCTGAATTTTTTTGTTGTTGGATTCTTATTGTTAATTTTTTATTGTTCTTGTTTATGAAAATACTGTTAGATAATTAAGCCAACGCCGTTAAATATTTTTGTTTGCAACTTGCTAGTGAGATTTGTAGCTATGGAGATTCATTCCCGTCATTTCTAAGTATTGATTTAAAACTTTTTTTATTTGATAACTGCCACAGGCGAGTATGTTGACCTGGTGAAGGCTGGAATTATTGATCCTCTCAAAGTCATGAGGACTGCTTTATTAGATGCTGCAAGGTAAATTTTCAGAAATTCATTGTCATTTTCTTCTATCAAAGTACTCTATTTATAGCAAGTTATTTATGTTGGATTTTTAGTGTCTCGGTTCTACTGACAACCACTGAAGTAGCAGTGGTAGATCTAGAAGAGGAGAAAGCTAACCCTGGAGCTAGTCGAATGCCACAAATGGAGGACATGGATTTATGAGGAAAACAGAGTTACGCAAAACGTTAACAGAAGCAAAATAATTTCTTTCTATGCCGAAAAGCAAAGTACTAGGAAAATTTTGGTAAAATAGCTGTTGCTGGTACTTCTTTTCGTTTTTGTACATTATTTAGATTCCATTCTACAAATTCTAGCTGTGTTCAGAGAATGGTTGTACTCGAAGATATATTTTATAATATATATATATATATATATATATATTTTTTTTTTTTCTACAAGCAATCAAATTGCCTTAAATTGACACTTGAAGATAGTTATAATTTTCTATCATAACTAAAATTTTCACTACTCAGTTTATACTCTTTTTAGATTGCTTTATCATAACTTTAATAAGATTAGAGAATGTCATGATATATGATTTAAATAGCATGAATGCTGATTTGTAATTTTGCATTCTATGATCTTTCTATTCTTTTGAAATTTATTGAACGTATAGCTAGGCATGCATAGAGAGTAATCTTTACTTTTAGTGCTGTAGTGGAGTCTGGAGTACATTTGGGGTTGTCAATGCTTTTAGGAGTGTTTTGATTGCTATTGGGGTTGTTGCAGATCTTGGGACTGCTGTTATTTTTGTTGTTACAGTAGCTGATTTTGCTTCCTATAAGCCTCTGATGACTTGTGAAGAGCCATCAAGGAGGTCCTTATGTTTGATAACTAAATTTTACTTTCTACACATTTTCTTTAATAACTACCATCATCCACTTCTTTCCCCCACCATTGGGTCTAAACTTTAGGTGAAATGTTCAACAGTTCGTATTGGTACGACATCAGAGTTAGAAGCACGTAGAAAGGCCTACTTTTAATTTTTGGCCTTTTTTACTATATCATTTTTTTATTATTCTTTTTCTCTAGGCCTGTGCTTATTTTTACTTCAATTGGCAATCGCCTTAACACCTGCCTTTAACAGTTGAAGAAGTTAGGAATAATGCTAAACTCTCCATTAGAGTTCCGGGGAGCCCTGTTATGCGTTTCATGAATACTCACATGTTTTCCAGCGGAACATTCAGAGTTATTTCTTACTTTTAGAATTCTAGCATGTTCTCTTGCACTATCTACATAAATCTTTGCCTCAGTCGCTGCCCTCGCATCCACTTCTCTTGATAGTGGTTTATGAGGGTAGTATTGAGTTTCAATTTGCTCTTAAATCATGGCCATGCCATTATCAGTATATTATAATTTCAGGATTGTAAATCCCATCATATGAAAGCATAGGTAGAAAGCTTCAATCGGATGAAGGTGATTTTTTTATGTATAATCATATTTGATAAAATGAGAATCTCAAGATGTTCTTTCTAATCACCCAGCTTTTCAGCATTGATGGTTCAGCTATGTCAATAACTCCATGTCAGTTTTAATATGAAGCTAGTTTCTCTGTAGTCATTTCAAGAAATGCTCTATGTGCCTTAAGAAATTAGCATCCAACCTCTACATTTTGGGGGAGTTTTAACGAAATAAGTTTCAGATGAAATAAGGTAGATTAGTTTGAAGATAAAAAAAGTTGCCTAGAGATTTCGTCTTCATTTTATGAGGATCTTATAATTTGAGTTCATATCTCCTATAGATGCAAGCTCCCTATGGTTAATTACCCCTAAATGTTAGTTTTTTTTTTTTTTTGAAAGAAAGCACTTTGCATTAAGAAGACAAATAAAAAAGGTTCTACACAGAGCAATTATACTCCTTCACCAAATCAAACAATGGAGAAGGAATGCAATTTTCATCAAAGCTATCAAACGAAAAACTACCTTCTAGAGCTAATGTAGCATAACAATCGGCTGCCTTATTATAATTTCTAGAAATGCAATGAAAAAGAATATTATTGAACTCATTAAGAAATAAAGAATCTTCAAGTTGGATCCCTTGATTCGGCCACCCCAACTTTGTAACAGATTTTTGAAGCCACTCAATCGCATTGTAATTGTCTCCTTCAAAGATGGCACCCTTGTAATGAAGCATCCCTAAATGTTAGTTAGATAGATGCTAAGTACCAAACATATAGTATCAACAGATTTGATGTTTAAAATTTGAAATTTACCCTTAAAATGAATGGTAGGGGGAACGATGACAAACTTGATGAAGATCCTATGATTATTTTGTCTTGATTTATCATGATTCTATGACTACTTAGAGGAGCTAGTCAACCCAACATTACTAATTAAAGAATATTTGTCGGCGGCCATGAGTTGCTTCATTTAAGGGTATATTATAGACTAAGGATAGATGTTTGTTTAAGGAGTTAAATTTAAATTGATCTTAGCTAACAGATGACTTTATGCCTAATAAAGTATACTTTGTGATTCATTATTCATTAGTTTTTATCCATTGAGTTATATATAGGCTATGGTCTTGATTGTAATTCAATGATGATTTTCTATGGCAAAATCACGCAGTCAGAGAGTCCTAGTCATAACCATTTATATGATGTGCCATTTGATGACAAAATCACCAGTCAAAAGACACGTACTATATCTTACTCACAAGAGATTATTTGCGAATGAATCTTAGTGATATTTTTGGTAAGATGTTGGCTCTTTGTTAGCCTTGGTTTATTGACATTCTTTGATTCTTAGAGGATATAGTCAATCTAACATGATTAAAAGATAATTATCAATAGCCATGAGTTGCTTCGTTTAATAGTACTTTATAGACTTAAGATAAATATTTGTCTAAGGAGATAAATTGAAATTGACATTAGCTAACAGATAAGATTAGAGAGAGTCGCCTTAGATGGTTTGGTCACATAAAACGGCGGCCTTCCGATGACCCAGTTAGGAAAGTAGATGTATTAGATTTGACTTATGTTAAGAAAGGTAGAGGTAGACCTAAAAAGACTTGGTTAGAAAATATTAGAAATGATCTTTCTTTATTAGATTTAAACGAGAATTTGACTTTGAACCGAACACAATGGAGAAAAAGGATTCATGTTGCCGACCCCACGTAGTGGGACAAAGGCTTGATGTTGTTGTTGTTGTTGTAGCTAACAGATGACTTTATGCCTTAACAACTATACTCCATGACTTCTTACTTATTGGCTTTTAGCTATTGAGTTATATATAGGCCAGTGCCTTGATCGTAATACAATGGTGACTTTCTATAGAAAAATCACCCAGTTAGAGAGCCCTGATTATAACCATTTACATGCTATGTTATTCTGCAGCAAAATTACCAGTTAAAAGACACATGCTATATCTTACTGCCGAAAAATTGTTTGAGAATGAATTTTGGCGATATCCTTAGTAAGATGTTAATTCTTTGCTAGCTAAGGTTATTATCAAATTTATGACCGTCAACAAGTGGCTATGGATGTCAATAAGTGGCTATGGAGGGTTGATGTATTTTTGACTTAAGTTATATGTGATATATTTCACTTGAATATTTTAAATTTTGATAGATGTTGAATTTTTAAATTTTATTCGAATTAAACCTGAATAATTAATTTTTGAAATTTGGGGTATTTCAAAAGATATAGTCCCTGCCCCTCCCCTGGGTTGGGGTTCATTTTCAATCCTGCCATCATTAGAGACTCTGAATATTTTCACACCATTATTTTCGGCTTTGTGAACTTTTCTAACTAGTAGATGATTGGTCTAATCCATGTTTGTTGTTCTAACCCGCAAAGCATTCTTGAACCTTAAATTTAAGAGTTTGATGTATTAGTCGGAGCACATGCAGGTATTTCAATTTTAAAAGGGATTTTAATTTAATTTACTTTTAACCCCATTAACATTATTGGACTTGGTGTTTGCGCGCCTAGCACCTTTGTCAGAGCATATAGGGAATTTTAATTTAAAAAAGGAAATATTAATTTAATTCACTTTTAACCTCGTGTAACATTTTTAGACTGTGTTGAAGCGTTAAGCACATCTATCAGAGCACATGTGAGGATTTTGACTTTCTTTCTAAGTAGCATGCATGCTTTTTGATGTATTTATATGAGTTGCTTGCATGATTTTCAGTACACTTGCATAGTTTATTCGCAAACCTTCAATATTCTTGCATGCTTTTCAGTGCATTTTAATAACATGTTAGCACATTTTTAATATCTATTACTTTTTAAACTTATACTTTTGAATAATAGTGCACTTTTCGGGGTAGTTGCATGCTTTTTTAAGACAATGGCATATTCTTGATGTGGTAGCATGCTTCTTAATATAGTGACAAGCTTCTTGAGACGGTATCATACTTCTCGATGTTTGTAGCATGCTTTTCAAGGTTAACCTTTAAACAAGAATTTTAGCGATGATCGCGGGTTTAAAAGCGAGTTAATTTAAAATCTTATTTTTTCAAATTAATCATTCGCATGTGCTCCCATAAACATTCTTAATGCTCCAACACGAAAGTTAGAGAAGGCTGTGTGGTGTTAAAAGTGAGCTAATTTAAAATCAAAATTTTAAATTAATCACATGCATGCACTTTGATTATTAAAATGAATTTTTAAACCTAAGGTCCAAGAAGGCTATATGGGTTAAATATGAATTTAAATTTTAAGTCTAATCATATTCTTTGAAAGAACTGTAGAGGTATGACAATCTATTGAGGTTCTTATCTTATGTTCACTTAGATAATAAGCGAACATATGATTGTAAAATCTATTGAGGTTCTTATCTTATGTTCACATTAGGCGTTCAAGCCTTCTTTAAAAGAATTTTTTTACAAAATATAAACTCTCAATCTTACTTATGGGCTCTGAAAATTCGTCATATCTCTTTTCTTGTTTTTGTTATGATGACGGCAGAGAGTTTTAACTAGCTTAGGTTCCGGGTGAATTTTCAGAAGGCAGATAGAGTTTTAGATAAGACACTACCTAGAGATTTTGACTTCATTTTGTGAGGACTTCTTTGATCTGAGTTCTGGTTTCCTATAGGCGCAAGCCCCTATAGTTAATTACCCCTCCCGATAATGAGAGAGAACTTTTGATTAAGGCTAGTCGTTAGAGAGATTACATATGTTAAAAATTCAGCATATAATAGCAACAATTTTAGGGTTTGAATTTTGATTTTATGATTTAAAATTTATCACCATGAACTTAAAACTGGTGGGGGGAATGAAGACAAGCCCGATCAAGATCCCATGATTCCGTCCTCCTGGGCTGTCATGATCCCTAGTGTAGTTAGTCAGAGGAGGTAGTCGACCCAACCTGACAGAAGGCACCTTATCGACAGCTGGGTTGCTTTGTCCAAGAATACCTTGTAGACCTGAGTTGGTGTTTGTCTAAGAGGATAGATCAGGATCCACCTTAGTTGACAAAGTACTTTATGCCTATTGAATATTCCCTATGATTCATTACTCAAGGGTTTGAAGCCATTAGGGAATATACGGGCTTTGACCGTGATCGTAATATAATGGTGTCATTTTGTGGCAAAATCACCCGATCAGAGTGCACGTGCACGTCCCTGCTGGCAAGAGACTATTTGAGATGAATCTTAATGATACACCCGACGCAATATTCGCTCTTTGTGAGATGAGATTAATTTCAAATTTATCACCCCTGACAAACGGTTGCGGGGGTGGATGAGTTTTAGTTTTTTAAGTTTTTAAGACGATAGATTTCATTTTAAAATTTGGGCTTTTATTAGATTTGAGATTTAACCCCTCCGGTTAAGATTTCTATCAACACGATCATCATCAGGGTGACATTAAAGTCATTGTATTATTGTAGGAATTTGGGAGACATCTTACAATTCAAGTCATATCATACCGTTGCATATGTGACGATCATAGCACATGTGGGTAGTAACATTTGACCCTAGCTAGCATTCTCAGACATTTATGTTTGTAACTTTAACACGTTTGTCAGAGCACATGCAGAGTTTTGCACTTCAGTTTAAGGGATCATATTTAATACATACGGGATATTTTAAAATATTTAAATATGATCCATTTATGCAAGTGATTTTATTTAGGAGAATGCCCAAGATTTCATTTAAGGGCCAACAACGCTTTCTGTCCGCTTGTACACATGTTGCGGATCCGGTGGCATTATATGTTATTTGTTACTTCATGCAGATGAGTTGTAGTCCTTTCACATCTAGATAGCTCGTTGTATGTATGAAGGATTTCCCACAGTAACTCATAAAATATGCATTTGATATGATCCTTTGGCACTTTGTTCGTATGTGACATATCAATTGCATAACAGGTCTTTCACAACGACCTGTAGGAGTTTATATTTGCTGTGTATCTTCCATCTCTACTTGCAACATATCAACGTATTTGCTTTCGGATGAACAGTAGTTGATTGTGAGGATCGTGTACAATTATTTGTACTTTAAGATTTACAGCGAGGTGGGATCACATTTACCACCTGCCATTCGTACCCACTGTATATTGGTTGTCGTCATTTGTGAGAACTAACACGTGTTTATTTGTAAGTCAATTAGCGTCGAGGGCAAAGGAGTTAACCATTTCACAACTTTTTTATTTTGCTTATGTGGATGTCGATATTTCATTTGTTACAGGTCAATCTCAATTACATATATTCACAAGCAATATTTTATTTGCTGATAGGTTGGTATATTTGACTGCATAAGAGTTGTTGTAGGAATCTATCATATATTCACCATGTCTCGTATTTCCTCACTTGGAGGTGCTTAATGAATTCACTTGCAAGTTGGCTTTGGCTAGAGGAGGGTCATCACATGTGTTATTTTTTTTATTATTATGTTTATTTTAAATCACTTAAAATAACAATCTGATAATGTGAGGGTACCCTTTTTTTTCAATTTTAATTCCAGCAGCCTCCCGGCCTCCCCTCCCCTCATGGGGAGGTTGGGGAGGGCACTTTCCCTTTCAATCCGCCCGATCAGAAAGATAGTCAAAAGCCGAGGGCTTCAGGATGTTGTCGAGTCTCGGATTTCATGTTCTGAAGCTCCAATTGATGATCGTAGGTTGCAAATGATTGTCGATTATTGGATGCAGATAATTGTCAATTTCCAGTGATTTTACTTGATTTTTTTAAAAATATTTTTATTCCCCTCGAAAATCCGGTAGCCTTCCAGTGTCCTCTCCCTACGAGGTTAGGGAGGGCACTTGCCCTTTCAATCAGCCTAGTCAGAAAGATAGTCAACGATCAGGGGCTTTGGGACGTTGTCGGATCCTGGAATTGGTCTTCAGAAGCTTTGATTGATGATGATTGGTTGCAAATTGTTGGTTGCTGACGATTGGTTGTAGATTGGATGTAGATTATTGGATGTTGGCGATTGGTTGCAGATTATTGGTTGCCGACTGCCGACGATTGGTTGTCGATTATGATTGTCGATTACGATGTGCTGATTTGAAGATCTTTTTGCTTTTTTTCCTTTTTTTTATTATCCATATAATATTATATTATATATATAATAATAATAAAAAATTATTATTATTATTATATAACATATATATATATATATATATATATATATATATATATATATATATATATATATATATATATATATATATATATAACAAAGAGGGAGGAGCGAGCCCAATCCGGCTAAGGCCAGAGGAAACCACGCTCGGGTGGTGGCGGGTCAGGTTGGAGGAAGGTCGGAGTCGGCCGAAGCAAATGGGGTCGATGGCGGTCAAGCCGGAGGTTGGCAAGTGCGGTCTCTTGTCGAGACGGGGGTGGATGGGCGTTGGTCGGGCTCTGGCAAGGAGGATGGAGCCGAGATCAGCATCTGGATGTCGGGCCGGCGAGCAGGAGGTGGAGACTAGGGGCTTAGAGTTTGGCTTCGGCTTGGAGAAGGTGGAATCAGCGAGTACGGTTCGGCTAGGACACGGCTTTGTAGAAGATCGTCGGTGAGAGGAAAAAGGCAGAAGAGCTAGGGTATAGCGACGAACCGAAGCACAGGTATAGGATTTTTTTTCTCTTTGTGTTCCTTTCTCTCTATTATGAGCTCGTGAGAGTGCGAATGATGATGGAGTCTTTTTTGTGTCGTGAGAGATCGTGCGGAGTGAGTTTCGGTCGTGCGATCGTGGGGATGTCGGCTGGGTAATTGCGGCCGGCTGGTAGTTATTGGTCAACAAATGCTCCCCAACAAATATGATATGCGTCCTATAGCATATCATATTTGTTGTAAACTAGTTGACCCTGCAGATCCCTAATTTATCTTCTCGATTTGTTAGGAACAAAATCTACCTTCTGCCCTAGCTTTATGCTTTGGCGGGCTTGTCGAAGGAGTGTATACCGATGACCTAAATCCTTTAGATTTATATTAGGTCGGTGGTAAATAGCCATCTGTCCAAAGTTTTATGCATGGCGGACTTTGATTATGATAATATTTTCTTAGTTCAGCCTATTGCTTTATAAGAACTGTAGGATAACTTCTTCGGTCCTTAGTTTTGTGCTTTATCGGACATGCTGAAAAATAGAAACTCCTTCGATCTTAGCTTTGTGCTTTACAGATTTAATGAAGGAACAATGCCGCTAATTTAATATAAGTTTTATTTGTGGCTTGGTGCCTTTCAGTTGATTGAGAATCTTCTCTGGATTTGTCTCAATCCATTTGTTAGTTGAGAGAATCTTCTGAATTTGAATTTCTTTAAGTTGTTAAATTTAACAAACATCTGATAGTATTTGTCATCGGGTTAACAAAATAAGTGCTTTCCTACTACGGCCTATTATCATGGCTTGTTGAGTAGGTAAAGTTGTTAGTAACTCGGCCACATATAGGATTGTTGAGACTAATATTATATTTGTTTGAGCATTGGACTTGTACTATAACAACTCATATTTGTCAAATTTGATTTGTTGAGGTTGTCAGATCAAAATATTTTCTTAATCTGGACTTCGAGATTTTGACAAATTTGAAGATGAATCTTCAGCATTTATAATGATTGCATATTCGCTTGCTTGGAAGCACTAGCTTTTGCCCTATATTTATGCAATGGTAGCTTCATGAATACAACAATAACAACAACATCAAGCCTTTATACAACTACGTGGGGTCGGCTGCATGAATCCTTTTTCTTCATTGTGTTTTGTTAAAAGTCAAATTCTCGTTTAAATCTAATAAAGAAAGATCATTTCTAATATTTTCTAATCAAGTCTTTTTAGGTCTACCTCTACCTTTCTTAACATAAGTCAAATATAAGATCTCTACTTTCCTAACCGAGTCATCAGGAGGCCGCCGTTTTATGTGACCAAACCATCTAAGGCGACTCTCTCTAATCTTATCTTCCACTGGAGCTACTCCAACCTTTTCACGAATATGCTCATTTCGTATCCTATCTCTAAGGGTAAAGCCACTCATCCACCTGAGCATCCTCATCTCTGCAACACTTAACTTAGAATTATACTTCTCTTTTAATGGCCAACATTCGGCACCATAAAACATTGCAAGTCTCACCACCATCTTACAGAATTTTCCCTTAAGTTTGAGGGGTACTTTTCTATCACACAATACACCCGATGCATTCCTCCACTTCAACCATCCAACTTGGATTCTGCTGATAATATCCTCATCTATTTCACCATCACTCTGAACAATAGATCCAAGATATCTAAAATGTGTACTCTTATTAATGATTTGATCGCCCAAAGTCACAATCCCCTCACAAGGTCTTTTGTTATTAAAATTACGCTCCATATATTCTGTTTTAAATCTACTCAAGCGAAAACATTTAGACTCTAAGGTTGACCTCTACAATTCTAGTTTACCTTCAACTCCCTCTCTAGTCTTATCAATAAGAAGAATATAATCAGCAAAAAGCATACACCAAGGTATATCCTCTTGCAAATGTCTAGTGAGAACATCCATGACTAAAGCAAAAAGATATGGGCTTAAGGCTGATCCTTGATGTAATCCAAACGAAATAGGGAAACACTTGGTCAAACCAGCTTGTGTTTGAACACAAGTAATAACTCCTGCATACATATCTTTAATGATTTGAATATAAGCGTTATTAACTCCTTTCTTTTCAAGAACTCTCCATAACACTTCTCTGAATGATTTAAATATTTATTTGGGGATCAATGTTAACCCAAATAAATATTTAAAATGTCCCTATCTTAAAGAAAAATTTCAACTGCCATCAGATTCTAGGCTTTTTTACAACTTAAAAATGCCTTCTGTCTTGTAGGAGAATTTCTAAGACATCTAAAATTTTTTTTATTTCTTTGTAAGGGATTGATCTTCAACTTGCTTTTCCAAGAATAGTACTTCAGATATCTCCCATTGATCGGGGCATAGGTCGTCGACCTTCCATATCGATGAGTTGATAGGCTTCTCCCTGGTATACCTTTTTGATGATAAAAGGGCCTTCCCAATTTATTTCAAATTTACCACCAATCCTTTGGTGTGGGATAATTAGTCTTCTCAGCACCAGGACTAATTCTCCTTCTTGAAATGCTCGATGGCATACCATACAATCGAAAGATTTTTTCATTCTTGCTCGATAAATTTTTAAATTTTATTGAGTTTGGAGCCTGACTTCATCCAGTGCATCAAGCTCTTTCATTTACAAGCAAGCATTTTATTCTTCCATGAGGTCGTACTAAATAGCTACTCGAAGTGATTGCAATTCAACTTCAAGAGGCAATACAACTTTAACTCCAAACACTAACGCATAAGGAGTTACTTTTGTTGGTGTCCTGAAAGTAGTACGATATGCCCATAATACTTCTGCCATCTTAGTATACCATTTTCTATTATTTTTAGTTAAATTTTTTTTGAGCAGCTTTACTAGCATTTTGTTGAAGGCTTCTGCTAATCTTTTTGCCCTTGATTATAAATCGATGAATATCGCTAATCAATTTTATGTCGCTCAATGAATTTGTAAATCTTCGTACTTTTAAAAGCTGGACCATTATCTGATATTATGCAGTGCAGTACACTAAATCTACAGACAATATTATGCGTAAAGAAGTTGATCACATGATTAACAGTGACTTCTTTGAATGGAACTACTTTAGCCCATTTAGAAAAATAGTCTGTTGCTGCTAATATAAAATAGTGCCCAACAGATGATGGCGGATCAATTGGCCCTATTACATCCGTCCCCCAGCATTCAAATGGCCATGATGCTATAGTAGCATATAACGGATTCGGCGGTTGATATATAATATTACCATGTATTTGACATTCATGACATATATCTGTATGATTGGTGCACTTTTAATTTTAATGGCCATTTTAGGACCCGATTGATATGCACCACATAATTTTTCATGAACTTCAGAAATAACTTTATTAGCTTCATCTTTTTCTAAACATCGTTGCCACATTTGATGAATGATCTTTGATATAGTATGTTGTTAACAAATGTATATCTCAATGCTCTCTTTTTGATCTGTGTAGTTAATGATTTATCTGTAGGGAGTTTGCTTTCTCTGAAGTAGTCGATAAAAGGTTGTCTCCAGTCATTTTAATCTTCAATTCTAGGCATTCAAGCCAAGATTCAGAGGCTCTACCAAATTTTCTTCTTGTAATCATTTGGGGTTTATTTAGTTGATATTCAAAAATAATTTGTTAGGGAGGTTGAGGAATAACTGAAGTTGCATCCTGCTGGCTTGAATTTAGTGACCCCTCTACTTACGATGAATATAGAATTATTGGCTCTAGTACTCGATGAGTGTTGACACTGATTATACAGGCTCGTCATTCATGCTTGCCATCTCTTTAGTTAATTTTGCTAAAGAATCTACTTTACTATTATGAGCTTGAGATACTTGAATTAGTATAATATTTATAATTTGCTTCATGAGCCAAGAATTCGCCTATGATATTTAAACCAATCCGACTTTGCCAATTTTATAAATATCCAATACTTTATTTATAACGAGTTGAGAATTGCCAAAAATTTTAAAATTTTGAATTTCCATCGAAATAGTGATCGCAAGAGCTGTTATTAAAACTTCATATTCTGCTTTGTTATTGGTTCTATGTTTAGTTAAATCAAATGAATATCTCATTATCCCCCCCATTAGGTGTTATGAAGATAAGGCCTATAGCGGCTCGAGCTTTGGGGAGGTTTAGAGGCTGGACAAGTTTAATTAATGATGCATCGTCAAAATATATTTCTCATATTTGTGATTCTTCTCCTTCTAGAATAAATAGGATTTGTTCATCGGGCAGATCATCATTGAGCTATGAGTTTGTAGGAACGGGATGTGTAGCAAGAAAATCTGCTAAGACTTGCCCTTTTACCAATTTTTGTGAAACATATATGATATCAAACTACAGAAGTATTACTGCCCATCTAGCAAGGCAACCTATCAATGCTGGTCTTGTTATCAAGAATTTAAGCTGATCAATCTTTGATATCAGTATAATTTTATGAGACAACTTGTAGTGGCAGAGTTTTTGGACAGCAAAAATTAACTAGGCAATGCTTTTCAATTGGAGAGTAACGTATTTTTTCTCCAATCAGTCTTCAACTGATGTAGTATAGTGCATTTTCTTTATCTTCTTAGTTGTGCTGAGCTAGCAATGCTCGAAGGGACTCTTCCAATGTTGCGGTGTATAGGATAAAATACTTCCTTAGAATTGGTGCTGCAAGAATAGATGGGCTTAACAGATATCTCTTGATACTATCAAAAGCTTCTTGGCATTCGTTATCCCATTTAAAATGAACATCTTTCTTTATTAACTTTGTAAATGGTTTACATCTACTGATAAATTTGAGATAAATCGTCATATAAATGCAAGTTGTCCTTATAAAGAATAAATTTGACGGAGATTTTTTGGGGCGGCATTTCTATAATTACCTTGACTTTATTGGGATCAACCTCAATCCCTCTATATCGTACCACACACCTAAGAAACTTTTCTAAGGAAACTTCGAAAGCATATTTGAGTCGGTTAATTTTGAGATTAAATTTTTAATCCTTTCAAACACAATTCTTAAATCTTCAAAGTGATCTTTTGGATCTATACTTTTGACAATAAGATTATCCACATAGCATTCAACCTTCTGGTGTATAAGCTCGTCAAATATGTGTCATAGCTCTTTGATATGTAGTTCCAGCATTTTTCAAGTCAAAGGGCATGACTGTATAGCAGAATATGCTGATAAGAGTCCTGAAAAAGTATGTTTTTCATCTTTAGGTGGCATTTTGATTTGATTATATCCTAATGACACATCCATAAATAAGAATATATCATAATTGGATTTATTGTCAACTAGTAATTCGGATATTGGAAGTAAAAAAGTCGTCTTTGGGACACATCTTATTAAGATATTGAAAGCGATGTATATGCGAATTTGTCCATTCTTGTTTTTTACTGGGACAATATTGGCTATCCAATCAACATATTTTTCTTTTCGAATGAAATCTGCTTCGATAAGCTTTTTAGTTTCTGCAATTACTTGCTCTTCAATTTCTAGCCTCATTCACCTTGGAGGTTGCTTAACAGGTACTACACTTAATTTGATGGCTAATTTATGAACACCTATATCAAGGGATAAGCCTGCTATTTTATCGTATGTCCAAGCAAAGTAGTCCCTGAATTCACTAAGTAATGCTTTCATCTTTTCAACTTTATTCTTGGAAACAAGAGCACTGATAAAGGTCGGGTGAGGATTGCCATTAGTTTTCAAGTTTATTTCTTTCAGCTCATTTATGGTAGCGGCCTGTCCACCATCTTTTAGTTCTTCTAGTGCAGGTTTACCTTCCATATCTTATTTTTCATTCTTATCTATATTTTCAGTAGTTAGACATTTATTCATTATCACATAATTATATTTTTCTGAGTATGTTCTGCCACGATAAATCCAAGGCCTTTTGTATCACGATTACCCATTTTTGATAATTTTTGACACCACATTATTTGAAAGAAACGAGATCATCGCCAAGTAACCATATTATGAACTCCAGTTTTTTGTATCATTTGTTGAATTCTTTTCGGACAATATCTAGATATTTCTTAGGGAATTATCTCTGCATCTTTATTAAAATTTTCAAGCTCATCAATATTCTCTTCTTGATACTCATCAAATTTATAAAACAAGCTTTTCGGTCCATTACTTCCGCGTAGAGGAGGTACATAAAATATTTTAAGCTATTCAACATTATGAATCTCTCAGGATACGATTTTTCTAAAATGTTATAGAGGGATCAATGTAACTACAAAAATATTTTCCTTTGGCTTTTCTTTAATCAAAGGTTTGTAGGTTTTAGAGATATTATCCTCTTCCTCCGTGTCACTTCTCAAATGAAGTACAACTTTATTTAATTTAGATAATGTATCAGCCTATTTAGGAAGATTTGGTGTCACGCTCTTTCTTCCTGTCTTCTTTTCTTCAATTTTTTTGGGTTATCATAAATTTTTACTTCATGAACTGCGAAAGGTTATATATCTCCAAAAATTTAGAACTCTTCTCCATCCTTTAGATATTTCATGCAGTGATGCATAGTTGATGGAATAAGACTATTCTCATAGAGCCAGGGTTTACCCAAGAGCTCTTTAAATGAAATGTTTGCATCGATGATATGAAATTTGGCTTCTGTTTAAGGGGAAGAACAAATAACCTTATAATTTTTTGCCCTTTCTCATTAAAGCCGTGCACCATAAGTTTATCTAGCCCAAGATGTTGAATATCAAGGGGTAATGACCTTAGTGTGCACAAACTCATGAGGTTTATTGACGACCTGGGGTTAATCAAATTCACTTTATTATGATGCGATCACTTTTTGCCGAGATATATAGAGGACGATTATGTTCTGTAGTCCCCAACATGAGATCTTCTATAGAGAATGTAACAACAGGTTCATTTCTAGCATGAAGAATTTCACTCAAACATCTTTCTGTAAAATATACTTCATATCTTTCTGGATTCTTGAGAGACTGTATCAAGATTTCTCGAAGATCTTTTGACATTAGAAGAGCTTCATAAATGCTGAGCTGTATTGGGATTTTTCTTAAATGAGAAATGATATTATACTATATCCCTTTATTTGTATTATATTTCTTCATATGATCTTTAGAGTTGATTTCTTCGTTGATGATTATATTTTTTTTCTTGTCTTTGTTTGATAATTTCTTTTTAAGTGGCAACACCTTTGCACTTCTTAATTATATTTGAGCCACTTCGTTTGACAGTCTCATCTGATGAATTTTTGTTATATGTTCAGAGTCTTTATTTAGCTTTGCGCGCTCCATTTGTGAAGCTATTTGTTGATCTGACCCATCATCACTTGGAAAATACAACTCTTCTTCTGAGTTATAATATGTTTGTAACACCATCAAACATGATTCATATGTCATTTTATCAATCATTTTTTTAAGAGACATTACTATCTGGCCTCTATCTTACTCTTTAACAAAATCTCTTTGGCATGCAGTCAATTCTTCTGAGATGACTCGGCATGTTTCTATATGTAATGATTCTTCATCTTTTTGTTCATCATCTTCCTTTTCTGATTGGTCTATTTGAAGTTTAGACATAGAATTTGCAAGTGTTATAGGCCGCCTTAATGGTTGATGATAATCCTCCAAATTATTGATAATATTTTGAAGTACAATCCTATTCTTTTTCTGCTTGCTGTGCTTATTCGAGTTACTGGACTTCTTGAAGGATATCTTATGGAACCGTTTTATATTAGCATGCATTCGAGTCAATAAACTGGAAGTTGATGCACCTGAAATTTTTTTTTTCAATTCAAGCACTGGTTCTGTAGAGAATTTTCATTCTATACCAGGGACTCCTAATTATTTGATCATCTTCATTATTTTCTTTGAGATTACAATCTGCCGTTCTTTTTTTATGCATCATTTTTTCCTTCATTTTATCTCCTTCCTTCATTGGTGGTATAAGAGAAGACACGATTATCTTTACAGATTTCTTTTTTGGGTGAACTAAAATGCTATTTAGTAGCGTGAATTCACCATGTTTGTATTTCTTTTCAAGTGAGGTATGTTTGATCCTAAATATGTCATGACATTAGGTTTACTATGTTCAAAGTTCTCATCCCTATTGGATTTATGTATGAATCTAAGAATTTTGCTTAAGTTAGCTTAACATGTCCTTAATTTTTGTCCTTAGGTGTCACTAGTGTTTAAATAGGATTGCAATCAATGTTACTAACCCTTGTAAATGCATACATACAATCAATCCACAACAATCATGATGACCTAAATCTAAGTGCATTGTAAGTGATAAATTTCCCAATATTTGGGTTAAATCATCACCCAAATGTTTGGCATTTTAACAACAAAGCAACTTATTCGATCAATTGAATCCAGAATATTATAATAGATCAAAGTTCTATCATATTATTATGTAGCCAAATTTGAATTTAATCCATTGATTTCATACAGTGCAATTAGGAAAATTTGGAACAAACACCATTGGTATAATTACACTCTAAGTAATCAATGAACCCCAACTGAATGCATCATCATTAAATTAAGCTCTATTTAATAGTTCTAAAAAGGGGTTAGATATTTAAAATGGTTTTAAATTGAGTTTGATATGAATTTTCAATAATATTCACGAAAATATGAGCTATGCATTTGGTAAAATAATTATTCATAGGATTGAGCTTAAACAAACCTAAGAAAATTATTGGAGCTCTCTAGCTTAGCCTAATTAAGCCCTAAAAGGTTTTGGCTCAATTAGTTAAATTATTAAGAAATAATTAAGGAAATTAGGAAAGCCATATAACCTAAATTACCTTCCTAATATTTAATATTTTTTGTTTCATTTTATTTTTAAATAAAAGAGCATAAAATCCTGAAGAAAATGAACCCTTATTTGTCAATTTTGTTTAAGTAATTAATTTTCTAGGATTTTTTCAAGGTTTCTATAATAATTAGTTCATTTTTAAAACAAATCAATCAAACGACTAAAACAGGGTCATTATTGCACAATGGCACATTAATTACCAATAATTGCGATGCTGATAATCATTGGTAATAAAGACAAAAGTGGCGATGGCACACCTTTTGATGACATGCTTTCCACTTAACGGCATTAGTAACAACTGCACATCATCCGATCAAGTGTGGTTTGAGATGAATAGACAGGATTGCATCGAATGAAAGATCTTATACGCGGTTTGAATAAACGATAGAACTATAAAATCCAATCCGTTGATCATAAAATCAACGGTTTAAATTTTGTACTGTTCATAAATGTTATTATTAAACCCTAGATGATGAAGAAATATTCAAACTTGCAAACGGCTGAACCCAACCCTATGTAATTTTAAACGGAGCTTAAATGAACTTAATAGAATAGTGTTGCGTGAGGGGGGGTGGGGTTGGAGGGGTTATAGTTTAAAATGTGATTTTCACGAAGTTATTTAGACGCAAAGAGTTTTAGCTAAGGTTTGACTTTTACTTCAATTGGCTAGGTCTTAGAGGCTATTTAAGGGCTCATTTTATTGCTTGAGACTCCTAAAATACTTCTACTAAAGGATTCAATGGTTAAGGAGGTCTGGATCACGAGCTATAAGGCAAGGACAGAACTTCAAGTGAGAGTGGCCGAAATCTCACCGTTGATTGCTTGCAATCCCCGGAGCAACATGTGGGAAATGTATAGGAACGTCTGAAGAGGCAAAACGAAATGAAAGTTGGGGTTGGGAGGATCAAGATCAGTGAGGGAATGAGCATGCTTGAATGAACTTTTTTATTTTGTTCTTTTGCCCAATTCAAACCCTAGGTACCTCTTGGATGGATGAAATTCATTTTGAAGCACTCTAGGATAAGTGACACCTATCTCCAGGTTGTTCAAAGGTAGGGAATCACCTGGCCAAGGTACAATGAGGTGTAAAGGCTCATATGAACATGGTGTCACTTGGAATGAGCTTAGCGCTAATCCAAGGTTAGGAACTATTTAGAAGATGTTTAGGGAGTTTCTAGAAGAGCTTTGAACTGCTAGAGGGAAGAAATTTTGGAGGGAATGGGTTATACATGGGAATCGGACCATTTAAACTTATTTTAATGGGTGTGTTGACTGTTTGAACAGTCAACTGGTCAAGTTGATTGATGAAGTGGAGCTTGGGGGTTCATATATTGATTAAAGTGAAATACAAGAAGATTGAGGAATGATACTTTTAGTTTGAGTGAATGTATATGGAAGTTTGACCAAATCCAACAGGTTGAGTAGGTCAAACCTATTGAATTTAACTCATGGAAGGTTTAGATATATTTAAAGCATAGAATGGAGCAGTCTTGATGATTTGATATGGTTTAGATAGATTAATTTTATTATATGACTCATATGGGCCAAATTTGACCAAATCTTGGTTTAGTTGACCAAGTTAACTATTGGCTAGGTCAAGGTGACCAATCATGCCCAATTCACAAGGCATTATGTTCTGAGAAGTTTTGTGTAAATCAGGGTTGATTTAGGGTTCAATTGAAGGTGATTGTGCTTTATGATCAATTAAGCTAGCCTAAGCTAGAGCAATTGGAGGCTAGCAAAATTGGGTCAAATTAATCAATCACTGACCTATCAAGTCAGTAACGCATGATTTAGTGTATAGGGCTCCTAGTGAAATGGTTTGAGCATGAATGAGGTAAAAGGGGTCAATGCACTGAGTTAGGTGTTGACCTACACATCTAAGACAAAAAAAAATAATAAAAAATGCTCATACCTGCTCCCATGTCGCACGACCTCGCACGTCGCAGACACGTCCGCGACACTCCTCCCACGACTCACGACCTCGCGCCGTTAAATAGGCGAAGGAACGAGGACTTTGGCCTCGCCCACTCTCCCACTCCGATTCCACCCGCTCATCTCCCTCTCGCGTGCTTCTTCGCTGCTGTTCGACTCAACTCCCTCGACGACTGTCCCTTCCCATCGAATCGGAAGCGGGACGGAAGCTCCACTTGCTGTGAGGTTAACTTTCTCCCTCTTGTATGCTTCTTCAACTCCTTCGTGGTCGTCCGACTTCGCTCCTTCTCCGACCTTCCTTCCCGTTAGGTCGGAAGTTACGACTTTTCGATTGGAAGCAACGATCGGAACTCGCTTGCTGTGAGGTTAACTTTCTCCCTTTCCGGCGCTTCCTCGGCTCCTTCGTGGCCTACCGACTTCGCTCCATCTACGATGTTCCCTCCTGTGGATTGAAAATTACGACATTTTGTTCAAAAGCAACAGTGGGAGCTCGCCGAGTGTGAAGGTAACTTTATCCCTATCGTGCGCTTCCTCGGCCTAATCCCGTAAATCCGCCAAATTAGGGATTTTAAAAATTAGTTAAAATTAATTTTAATTAGTTTTAATTATAATTATTTTAATTAATTATATTTATTACAATTAATTTTAATTAAATAATTATAGTTAATTTTAAAATAATTATAATTAATTTAGTTAAAATCTATCTTGTTAATTGTAATTAATATTCTATTAATTAATTAAAATTAATTATTATTAATTAATTAATCATAGTTAATTAATATTAATTTGTTCTAATTAATTAAAGTTAAATATAATTAATTACTTTAATTAATTATAATAATTATAATTAATTATTCAAATTAATTATAATTAATTTTAAATAAATATAATTAATTAAAGATAATTATAATTAATTATAATTAATATTTAATTTCTTTAAAAAAAAATACAAAGAGGTTCTTCTCTTCCCTTGCCTTGATTTTCATGCCCACTACCTTCCCGGTCGTCAAGTATAAACTTCTGAACTTAAAACTCTGTGGTGACAGAAGTTCATGAAGGACTCTATGGAGCACATCAGTTAGGTCCCAAGATGGCTACTAAAATCAAAAGAATGGGTTATTACTGGCCTACGATGGTTAGAGATTGTATTGACCACGCTAAGAGGTGCCACGAGTGTCGGATTCGCAGTGATGTTATTCATCAATCACCAAATCTGCTGCACCCAACAATTGCATCCTGGCCATTTGAATGCTGGGGCACAGACATAATCAGGCCAATAGATCCGCCTTCTTCAGTGGGGCACCGCTTTATTCTAGCAGCAACAGACTATTTTTCAAAATGGGCAGAAGCAACTCCGTTCAGGGAAGTCACGTCTGAGCACGTGATCAACTTCACCCACAATGTCATCTACAGATTCGGTGTACCACGTCGAGTGATCTCAGACAATGGCACAGCGTTCAAGAGTATAAAAATCTACAAGTTTGTAGATCGTCATAAGATCGATTGACGATATTCATTTATATACAATCAAAGGGCAAATGGCCTGACAGAGGCCTTCAACAAGACACTGGTGAAATTATTGAAGAAGATCCTCACCAAGAATAAAAGAGAGTGGCATACGAAGATGACAGAAGCGTTGTGGGCATATCGTACAACCTACAGAACACCGACCAAAGCCACTCCTTACTCGTTGGTATTCGGAGATGAAGAAGTGTTGCCACTAGAGATTGAACTGCTGTCACTTCGAGTAGCAATTCAACATGATCTAACTCAAGAGCAGAATGCTCGCCTAAGAATGGAAGAGCTCGATGCACTCGATGAAGTCAGATTGCAAGCCCAACAAAACTTAAAAATCTACCGAGGAAGGATAGCGAAATCATTTGATCAAATGGTGCGTCCTTGATCTTTTCAAGAAGGGGAATTGGTCCTGGTGCTGAGAAGGCCAATCATCCCTCATCGAAAAATTTGTGGTAAATTCATATCCAATTAGGAGGGCCCCTTTGTTATCGAAAAGGTGTATCAAGGAGGAGCCTACCAGCTTATCGATCTGCACGGTCAGAGGCCTATGCCGCCGATCAACAGTCGACACCTGAAGAAGTATCATGCATAAAATTGCTCGAAGAAGTGTTGTGTTTAATGTACTATGTATTTCATACATATTTATATACACTTTACATTTTATATTTTGAATATCTCTTGTGTTGCAAGAATGCATTTCAAAATCTCCCTGTAGGATAGGGGGCATTTTAAATATTTATTTGGGTTGACATCGTGCTACGCGCTGAGATCCCCAAATAAATATTTAAAAATAAAATTTCAAACTTTATTCTATTCTGAAATATCCTTGTAATACAGGGGGCATTTTAAATATTTATTCGGGTCGACATCGTGCCGCATGCCGAGATCCCCGAATAAATATTTAAAATCATCAATGCAAGTATTCTTTCATGCTAAAGAATACAATAAATTCTTTTCAAAGTATATACAGGTGATATTCCAAAAGTTCGAGACACCACCATTCTCCAACAAACAAAGATTTCAAAGGTCAGAAAGGAAGACTTTTATGACTACACACTCCGACAAATTGAGCCGAAACAGCTTGAAATCTTTTCAATAGCCTGAAGCTTAAGGTTCAGGTGGGTGTAAGAGGTTGGATCCAACAAGCCCAAATATCATCGGATCGCTGGCAGCTCTGTCTAGTCAACACGCCATAAGAAAGGCCGTAGTAGCGGAACCCCCACTTCGTCAACCCGTTAGTAGGGACTGTAGGAAGTACGAAGGTTAATTCGACTCGACAAGTTCAAGTGATCGTAGTCTACCAAATTCTCCTAATTGACTGGAGAATCAAAAGTTCTAGTGGGAAGGAGAAATCTTGAGCAACTACCGAATGTTCGTAGGCTCTAAATCTTCAGCCACAAAAGAGAATCATAAATCTATCAACTCCAGTAAAATTAGCATTGGGAAGCATATCTCCCCTAGCTCAAGTCTGAAGCCTGAATGGGTGTAAAAGGTCGGATCCAATAAGCCCAAATATGACCGGATCGCTGGCAGCTTCATCTACTCAACAAGCCATAAGAAAGGCCGCAGTAGAGGAACCCCCATCTCAGCAACCAGAGGACGAAGAGCTGTCAAATCCCAGCTCGCCCAATCTGATGAACTCAAGTGACTCAGTTTAAAGTCTCCTCAAATGGTTAAGGATCAAGATACCACTCATGCTTGGTACTATCAACTGAATCCAAAACCTGCAAATCCTTCAACAAATCCATAAAGCACAAAGGTAGAATCGAAGGAATTTCCCTTCAACAAGTCCACCAAAGCATAAAGCAGAGGATCGAAGAAATTATCCTAAAGTTCGTATAAAGCCAAGAGCTGAACTAAGAGGATTCCGTCATCAACAAGTCCGTTATACACAATGCTCGGGACTGATGACTCCTCGCCATCGACCTAGTACAAACCTAAGGGTTTAGGTCACCGGCATCTACTCCTTCATCAAGCCCGCCAAATCTAGAAGTAGAGGGCCGAAAGTAACTTTCCATCAATGTCCGCAGCACAAAGCACAGGGCAGAAGGAACTAAAACCCCAGAACTCAAGATAAATATGTGAAAAGTACGAATCTATCCAGAGGTCTATAAAGGTAGAGAAATAGACTCTCAGAGAGCTACAGAATGAAAATCTTAGTGTGACATCCAAGCAAACTTTTGGAGATCCACTAAATGAGAACCCTCAGTGTGACGTCTAGAATAACTATTTGGAGATCCACAGGGTCAATCAGCATGCAACAAACGTGCTTCGCTTTAGGCACGAACCACCTTTGTTTAGGGGGCATTTGTTGACCTACACGTCTAAGATAACAAAAACAACAAAAAATGCTCATACCTGCTCCCACGTCGCACGACCTCGCATGTCGCCGAAACATCCGCGACACTCCTCCAACGACGCACGACCTCACGTCGTTAAATAGGCGAAGGAACGAGGCCTTCGGCCTCGCTCGCTCTCCCACTCCGATTCCACCCGCTCTCATCTCCCTCTCGCATGCTTCTTCGCTGCTGTTCGTCTCCGCTCCCTCGACGACTGTCCTTTCCCGGCGAATCGAAAGCGGGACGGAAGCTCTGCTTGCTGTGAGGTTAACTTTCTCCCTCTCGCATGCTTCTTCGACTCCTTCGTGGTCGTCCGACTTCGCTCCTTCTTCGACCTTCCTTCCTGTTCGGTCGGAAGTTACGACTTTTTCGATCGGAAGCAACGATCGGAACTCGCTTGCTGTGAGGTTAACTTTCTCCCTTTCTAGCGCTTCCTCAGCTCCTTCGTGGCCGATCGACATCGCTCCATCTACGACGTTCCCTCCTGTGGATTGGAAATTACGACATTTTGATCAAAAGCAACAGTGGGAGCTCGCCGAGTGTGAAGGTAACTTAATCCCTATCGTGCGCTTCCTCGGCCTAATCCCGTAAATCCGCCAAGTTAGGGATTTTAAAAATTAGTTAAAATCAATTTTAATTATAATTATTTTAATTAATTATATTTATTACAATTAATTTTAATTAATTTTAATTAAATAATTATAGTTAATTTTAAATTAATTATAATTAATTTAGTTAAAATCAATCTTGATTAATTATAATTAATATTTGATTAATTAATTAAAATTAATTATTATTAATTAATTAATCATAGTTAATTAATATTAATTAGTTTTAATTAATTACTTTAATTAATTATAATAATTATAATTAATTATTCTTGTTGGGGACTCAAATATACGCGGCGATAGATTTTAATTTTCCGTCTCAGCGTTATACGTATATCCAGCACACAAACAGAATTGAAATAGTAACACCAGAATTTTTACGTGGAAAATCTTGGAAAGGGAAAAAACCACGGGGCCACGCCCAGTTGAAAGAGTTCCACTAGTGTTGTTTGAAATACACGAGGCTGATTCGTCCTTTAAATTTAGGACGATCAGATTACAATGAGTATCAGTTACAAGGCCAAGCAGAGTTCCGACGTCACTCGGGTGTCCGGTAGAATTCTGGCGTCACTTAGAAAGAATTTCGACGTCACTCGGGCGTCGGGTAGAATTCCAGCGTCGGGCAGAGCTCTGGCGTCCCTCGGGCGCCCGGTGGTGCTCTGGCGATGCTCCGGTGGTGTTCCGACGGTGGTCGAGGAGGAGCTATTCCCTCCTAGACTTTTCTTCTCTTCTTCTTCTCTTCTTCTCTTCTTGGCTTAGGTCCTCTTTAAGAGAAATGAGGGGCTATTTATAGTTTTTCTGGAGTGGTATAGCCCGTAAATAGATGAGGGATCAGGGGCAAATAAGGAGTGATCCGGATGAACGGCTGATATTGAATCCCTTGATCGTGAATCGTTTATTGTGCATTTTAAGGTCTTAGTGGTATCAGAATTCTGCGATCTTGGGCTCGTTGGATTCTTCTCGTTGAGCCGCTCGATTTGACTATAAGCTCGTCAAAATTGGAAACCGTTTGTTAACTCAAATTGCTGTTCGATGCTTCCAACAGTGCTTCGGGTACTTGATTTGGTTTCATTTGGGCTCGAATTGAGTCGAATTTGGTGTCGTTGGATTCGTATTTCTGAGACGCTCAGTTCAATTATAAGCTTGCTAAAATCAGAGTTTAAATGGTCTCCGAATTAATTTTTGAAGTTTCCAACTTGAGTTTTTCCTCGAGATTCGTGCCCCCCCTATTTTTGGACGTCGAAGCTCCAGGAGTCCAAAAATACTTGTTCCGGCATTTTACATTGGCCGAATCGCAAAAAATTGAGTTCAAAAAGATATAATTTTCCTCAAACTCAATTGTAGAGGCCTCGTTGAGCTCCAAAAGTGTCAAAATTGAGTCCGGAATGTCGAAAAACGTGTCCGGGGACCCCCAAAATGTCGAATTTGGACCGTCCGGGCCAAAAATCGGAGCTCGGTAACGCGTAGGCGGCCGAACCGGTTGGTCGGCCGACAGCCTCCGCCGGCGGCGCCCGAACGGGCGCGCAGGCAAGGGGCGCGCCCCAAGGGGGCACGGCAGTTGCCCCCCCTTTATTTTTATTTTTTATTTTTTTTTTAAAAAAGTGGGGCCCACATTGATTAAAAAAAATCCAAAAAACCTGAAAAAATCCCAAAAAATTACAAAAAATTTCGAAAAATTTATGAAAAATTCAGAAAAATTCAAAGTTTCTTCTAGAAGCCTCCTCCCTCCAATTTTCAAATATTTTCTCCCTCTTTTCTTCACATTTCCCTCTCTTTTTCTCCCCCTTTTCATCCTATAAATACCACCCTTGGGGTAATAAAAATTTGCACCATATTCTCCTCCTCATCTGGCCTTCTAGCTTTTGGCATTCTGAGGCCTTCCGCCGTTTTTAAGTAGGTGACTTTCCCTACTTGATTTGGCGCCCCTCCTTTTGCGCAGAAGTTAGCGACTTCCCCCCCTACAGCTCTCCATTTTCTCCCTTTTTCTTCCTACTTTGGAGGCTTTTCGCAGTTTGTTGTAGGTAATTTTCCCTACTTAGATTTGCGCCCCTCTTTAGTAAAGGAAGCAAGATGGGTGATCCTGCAAAAAATCTTACGGAAGATCGTCCTGCGCAACGATCTGAAATTTCAAAGAGGATTCAAAAGGCGTCGAAAGCAGAGGATGTGATTTCCACCATCATTGAGGATTCTTTCATCTCGTTTAGGAAAAAATTTCATTTTCCTAACGATTTGGTGATGAAGGTGCCGGCCAGATCTGATCGTGCCTGCTCTCCTCCCCCGGGATATGTGACGGTGTATGAGTTTAGTTTACGAGCGGGGCTGCGGTTTCCTCCTGCTTCTGAACTGATCGATATTCTGACTATTTGTGGGGTGTGCTTATCTCAATTTTCCCATAGAGTCATGTCGATCGTGATGGGCCTGATCGTGCTTTTTAGAGATCGTGGAGTGGTACTTTTTTCAGAGTGCCTTTCTCGGATGGGGCGTCTCTTTAGCGACACGCAGGGACGTATTTCTTTCAGGTCCAAATGGTTGGGCATCCGCACTCGAGACCCCTTAAAAGGTTAGATCAGCAATTTCTTTTATGTGCAGAATGATTGGGGTCTTCAGGAGAAATGGGGGAAGTTGAAAGAGCTACCTGTCCCCCTTCACATTTGAGCAGAAGATTTGTTTAGGATACTCAAGCTCCCTGATTTAAATGCTCTACACTACGAGGTGCGTTACTTGAGTAGATACATAGATGAAGAGTACTTGTTCAAGGTTGGATTATCTACTCAAGCAGGGAGATCACATGCTCAAATGTTGAAGAAGTCTGCTAGAGTTCCAGAAGTGGTTCCCCAAAAGAACCACTCCAAGCGACCAGGAAGTGAGGAAGGTTTGCAGGCATCGAGGAAGAAGAGGGCAGATGAGGTTTTGACAGTTGTTAGCAAAGGTCCTCGAGTTTCTCCATCCAAATCATACATTCTAGAAGATGTGTTGAACCATCAGTGCATTGGCCGCCGGCGGGCTGAGGAGTTGGTGAGTTCTCCTTTACTTCTTCCTCTTTTTTTATATTTCTTAAGGAATATATTTCTGATATACTCTTGTTTCAGTATTCTGATTTCAAGCTCGAGATGACCAAGACTCTGAATGATTGGAACAAAGAGTTTGTGAAGGTTAAATACATTCAGGGAGAGTACAAGAAGAAATATAACAGTAAAGTGAAGGAGATGAAGGTGGTGGAGGATCAGCTTAAGGGGTGTAGAGCAGAGTTGGCCAACAAGATCACTTCAGTCTCTTCTCAGAATGAACGGATGGATCGTCTGCATATAGAGTTGGTGGAGGCACAGACGACAATCAAGCAGCAGGAAAAGACTCAGCAGATCCTTGAGGCTGAGAATGAGAGGCTTCAGAGTGTACTGTCCGAGAAGGAGGCCCAGCAGTTGCCGTCTGTAGTTATTGATGAGTTCAAGAGATCTCCCCCATGTTCTAGTGCGAGCATCCATTCAAAGCGGTTCCCCGAGCATATTGGAGAGGCGGGTGATATTGAAGATATCACAATACAACAATGGGCGTTGGGGCAACTGAACAGAAATTTGTGAGTGGAGGCCATGAAGAGAGTCTGGTGAGGAGTTTGGAGTCCATTTATCCATCCCAATAATGTTTCCTACAATAATCCAGGGACCACTAGTAAGGACCGCATCTCGAGCTTCAGCACATTAGAATAATCAAATAAATGAATTAGGGGCCATAGTGATTATCAGCAACTCCCCAAATTGGTACCATCTTCTTTTAAGCTTGCTCATAATATAGGGGAAAGGAATGTGTCTCCCAACAAGCTTGGCTATGAGGGCTTTCTCCAATCGTGAGATGTTTTCATTTACTGCACTTACTATAGGTTCCATTGTTAGCTCATCCTTGGCTATAAAGATATCCTTGCTTAACTTGTCAAGAGGAACATGTTGAGCTTATTCCAAGAAAAATTCCCACTAAACACACTTCTACTAGGCTGAGAGGGAGGAAGGGACACTTGTTTTTGTTGTACAAGAGCTTCGGTGGCCATTTGGGCAATAGCACAAGCACCTTGTGTGCAGCTACCCATACCTTCATTGTTAGGGGTGGGAGGAACCTATGGTTGCCCACACCTATATATGGAAACCTCAAGCTTCCTAGAGAAAGCACATCCCAGTCCATAAATGGCCAAACTAGTAGCATCGACATCCCCACTCGGGATGGAAGAGTTCATGTTATAGACCTTGGCAGAAGGAAGCGGTGCTTCTGCATCTATATCAGACGTGTCAGAGAGGTGGCCTTCAACAATCGGGTTATCCTATAATGTGCCTCTATCTAATTCAAGCATTATATTTGAGAGAGGGAGCTCCTTAGACAGGCTGTGCGGTCCCTAGGGTTGGACGGACACAGAAGTGTCAGGCGAAATAACCTATGGCTCACGACGCTAAAGGTCCGAGCTTGAACGAGCTGCTATGTCATCCTCCATATGCACCATCAAATCTATATTGGCTTTGTTGGAACCATCTTTAAATGCTCTAAACTTTAAAATTTTACCAAAAAATTGTTTTTTTTCCAAATTTGATGTTTTTGGGCTCATTGGAACCGTCTTTAGGTCAAGTTTATTTTAAAACTTATTTTGACTGATCACTGTATAAAGAGTTGTTTTAATTTTAATGAAAATTAAATTTCTTTGATAATTCTCAATCTTGTGATTTAACTAACTTCAAATTTGGATAGGATAAACTATGGTGTGATACTCACATGTCATAAAAACTTTTGCTCTAGTTAATGGTTGGATTTTGGTGAATTAAATTTTTAATGTTGATGGTCAAATGTTGACCTAAAACTTTTAAAATTTTATAACTAACACACCACTTAAAATTAGGCTTGCATTTTTCTATAGTATGTGTAATTAAGTGTCATGGCTAGAGGACCAAAGATTCAAACCCAATTGAACACTAGTGACACCTAGGAAAAATAATTAAGACCAATGTCCAGTTAACTTAGAAAAATTTTAAGAAATTATACACACACCTAATAGGGGTGAAACTTCATAACATTAAACTTAGTGATATTTTGTACTTTAGGTCCAAATTTCACTCAATTTGGGGGTCATTATGTCAGAAAATTAAGCAAGTCAAAATTCAGCCCTTTTAAGACTCAAAAACTTCAAAAAATTATAATAAGTCAAAATTAAATCCAAAAATTACAAATAATATATCAAACTGATTAAAATTTAATCCTCTATTCAGAAAAAATAAAAGCCCCATCACTGGACTTGTAATTTAATATTAATTTATGTTTTAGTAAAAATAAATAAATAAATAAATAAAATAATTAAAATATATTAAAAATTCTAAATAAATTTTAAACACCTAAAATCACTCCCATGGGTCATCCCTGACCTTTGGGAGTGATTTCGTACAGTTCAGAATGAGTTTGGATCAAAATAATCAAAATATTCATAATTAAGTAATTTAAAAAATTAATTAATTAAATAAACTTTGAAAAATTATAACTAATTCCAGAAAAATCTAAATTGACTAAACTTAGTGTCATTCAACTCCATTTTAGGTATAGTATTTAAAAAAAAAATAAACCAACAGAAATATGTCAAAGTCAAAAAGTCAACTCTCCAATCAATCGTAGTTCAAATTTAGGTCAAAATTTTAAAAATTTATAACTTAATGTAGAAAACTCCAAATTAAGCAAACTCAAAGGCATTGTACTCCATACAAGACCTAATATTTATTAAAAATATTAAACTTTCAAAAATCACTTAAAATAAAAAAAGTTTATTTTTAAGTCAACTTTAGGTTAAAATTTTAGCTAAAACTTCAAAAATTCAGAACTAGTTATAGAAAATTCAAATCCAACAAACTTATAGTCTAATTACTCATCTTAAGGTCTTATATTTAATAAAAATACTAACTTTGTAGAAATCACCTTTAATATAAAAGTTAAAATTTGACCCCTTAACTTTATAATTAAGATAATTCATAAAATCTAGAAAATTTAATAATCAATCAAAATTCTAGGAATTATTAATTTGATTACTAAAATCAATCAACTAACCCTCTAATATAGAACAACCACTCTAAAGATGAAGTTTTTAGAATGGACTACTCCGGGTTGGGGCTAAGTGTCCTAAGGAGGCCTAGTTCCTCGAGCTTAGTGGCACAACGCCACTAACCGGTTGATGAAAAATTTAAATTAATCTAATCCTTAAAATTAACAACTAATCCAATTAATTAAATTTTATTGGTCCTTTAATTTCTAACTAATTAAGTTCATTTAATCAATCAACCTTAAAAATTCATTTTAAAATAAACCTTAACCCATTCACATTTGAACTTTAACCAAATTTACCCTTTAACCTTCGATAAACTGAAACATTCGACAACTTTAACTAATTACCTGATATAAGACATATTCAAACCACACAACCTACTACACACACTTAGATTATTTGCTTGGGCACCACTTCTAGATCTAGGCTAGGCCAGTGTTTACTTTTCTGCTATCTGCCAGGATTTTCATATTTTCAGTGCATGTTGGTTATTAATATTGATATGATTGTTTATTTAATTTTTGTACTCTGTGATGTGATTAATGGGTATTAGATTTACCCATAATTTAAGGTTGATTTATGCTAATTTAATCTTATGCAGGTGGTCATGCTCATACAGGACATTTAAAATAAAAAGTGGTAAAATCATAGATATTAAATTACTACAGGTATGCTGCTGTCCTAAGTCCCCCGTTTAAAATTAAAAGAACATGGCTAAGTGTGGCTGGTTTGAGTACTTTTAATTTCAATATATAACTGCTTGAGATGTAATTTCAAATTATAACTATTTAAGATAACCCCGCAGAATATTTGAGTCTAAATTTTATATTTTCAAGTGTAATTTGATTTGAGTCAAGAGTGTATATTCAAAGTGATTTAAAATGGGATAAGAATAAAATTTTGAATCCAAAGAGAAAAGAACATCCTACAGGGGAGAGTTCTTATGAAAGTTTGTTAGGGTTATTAAGCCCTTATGAACTAGCCCTGAGGCTAACCAAGAGGGGGGTGTATTTGCATTTTAAAATTTTACTTAAATAACAAAGAAAATCTTTTTAAAATTATTGATATTTTAAAACAAACTACCTTTATCCCAAGGCGGAGGCAGAATAATATCACAGAAATAGAATTATGATACTTTAACCACACAAATAATCTAGAGTAAATAATACAAAAATTAAAGTACAAAAAATTAAATGAAAAGATCATACCATATTTATAGTGGTTCGGTCAACTTGACCTACGTCCACTCCCCAGAGCCTCCCCTCCAGGTATTGCACTAAACTATAGTGTCTCTTCTTTTGACCCCGCAATAAGCAGGAGAAGCCCTTACAAAATCTTTCCACCAACTCGGTGAGGAAGAGAACCTTGAATCCTTTTTCACCCTCCTGGTGAAGGCAGAGAACACGGAATCCTTTTACTCTCTCCTAGAGTAGGCAGAGAACCTAATAATCCTTTTGCTCCCTCCTGGAGTAGGCAGAGAACCTGACAATTTGTTTACTCCCTCCTAGAGTAGGCAGAGAACCTAGATATGATGATGATGATCATCCCCCTAGAGCCACCAAGGAACTAAGGATGAAGAAGGAAGAAGATGATTGAATCCTTGCTTGGAGAAACCTTTGTGAAACCCCTCACAAACTCCCCCTCATAAGATCCTCTCTCTCTCTCTCTCCCAAATTCTCTCTCTCCTCTAAGCTCTCTCTGGACAAAAAAATAGCAAAAGATCTTTCAACATCAATTATAGAGGAGCTTAAATAGAAGGCCTCAAAAGTTCCCTAAATTTTAACCTGCCATCAAAGATCGTCCTGTACGATCAGTACCAAAAAAGCCTTTTTTTTCAGGATGATTAACATTATCTGAACAATCAGAAGAAATACTTTCTACATATCATCCAGGATGATTATACGATCATCCAGGATGATCAGTTCAATTTGTGTGGCAATCAATAAATCATCTAAAAAAATATTCGGGGCGTCCAGGATGATATCCTGGATGATAACAAAATATGGGTTTTCATCCAGGATAATTAAACAATCGTCCGAGATGATCAGTTCATTTTGAGTGGAAATTGACAAATCATCCAGACAAAAGTTCGGGACGTCCAGGATGATATCATGGATGATCTGAAGAATTTTAATTTTTATCCAGGATGATTAGTGATCGTCCTACGAAATATAAAGGATCATCCGGGATGATCAGATCGATCATCCTGTACGATGTGATTGATCAATTTTAACCATAATTAATCTCCTAATCAAGGGATATTTTTGGCAAGATTGTAATGAATCATCCAAGATGATCAGGATCATCCTGTATGATTAGTTCAAAATATAAAAAATAAAATATTCCCTAAAATATGATTAGCGGCTAATTTTTGAATTTAAACATATCATCTAGGAAGATGGGAGGATCATATAGGATGATCTGGTTAATAAAATTTGCTTAACCCAGATTCCCTAATTAGGATTTCTTTTTTGAACTGATCAACTAGGATGATTTTGGATCGTCCTGTATAATATGATCAAAAATAAAAGAACTCTCAAACTCACCAAATTTCTCCTATGAGTGTGTGTGTGCAAGGTTACTTAGTATCAGGATCCACCTTATTACATTTGACTCAAGAAAAGGTAAAAATTATTAAAATTAAACTTACAGACTAACTTAGTCCTAATCTACCCAATCTTGAGCTAACTTGAATTATAATTAACCTTATAGACCTAAAAAGTTAGTAGGCATTGGCAATTAAAATAGATGTGTAGTAGTAACAGTAGTAAAGAAATAACAATGTTAGTTATCATCAAAGTTATAATACTTGAATCTAGATTCGTAACAATCTCCTCCTTTTTAATGATGGTAAATATTTCTTAGATAATTTCAAATCAAGTAGATATAAAAAAAAGAAATACAAAATAAAGGAGAATAATATGAGTAAAGCAAATTTTACTAAAGTAAGCCAATAATACAATACTAACACTACTGACACTACTACCCCTTTTGACATCACAAAAAGGAGAAAACAAAAAAGCAACTACTAAACAGAACATAGTACATAAATAACTACAAATTCAAAAATAAACACACAAAAAAGAACTAAAAAGAGGAACTCTTATCATTTGGAGGTGGTGGTGGCTGAAAGAATCTGTGAAGGGAAGAAAACTGCTCCCCAAACCAGGCCATATCCTGGTCATGCTACTACTGTTGTTGGGCTACATAGGCATTAAAATGATCAACATCCTCTATGTACTGCTGCTCATGTGTAGCTACGTAGGAGTCAAATCTGGCCTCCCACTAGTGTTGACCTCATTTTTGTATGAGGTCACTAGGACCTACCTCGGTCTTCCTATGGTGACCTAATGATTGAGGTATTTCTACCACTCAATCATACAGGTCCCATTTAGGACCCAATCCAATCTTATTCAAATCCAAACTCCACCCTCCAAGTTCAAGCTTCAGTCCAATCCCATTCAACCCCTTGATCAACATTTAATAACACTCCAATCCTATCCAATTATCAACCATCGTTTCTTTATTAATGACATAGAATAGTCATTTCTAACCCTCCAAATCTAAAATTCAATCCAATTCCAAAATTCTAAATCAAATCTAAGGGCCAAGGACTAAGGTCATGAAACCCTTTTTATGAGAATTTTTAGATCCCTTGGAACCCAGCCTAATGACCTCTGATTTAGAGTCTATCAATTATATATTACTTAGGCATGTCCCTAGGGTCAACCATACAAATGTGAGCTCAATCCAACACTCCTAGCCCCTTAAATGGAATCTTTCTCCAAAGGCTATAAAATATTCAAATATTTACAACCTATGCCACTAGACTTGCCTTCTAGTGGAATTTGACCTTGGGACCCTTTCCAAATTCTCCAATAACATTCATTACCTTTATTATGACTTATTGACCAGTAAATGGCACTTTTCTAGACCCAGTTTGACCTAGAATTAACCAGAAGAAAAAATAACGAAAATGCCCTTCAAGGGCATTTTTGGACTTTTGGCCAAATTTCAACATGCTCCGATCTCTTCAACCCTTGAAACCTCTTCCAATGAATCCAAAATATTATTTGGGATCCATTGGACCCAAACTCAAGTATTGGTTTGACCTGGTTGACCAAGTCAACCAAGGTTGACAAAAATGCCCCTTAAAGGCTCAAATCTCAATTTCAATCCAAATGACATTGCCAATGCATGGCACCACCTCCATTGATCTCAAAATACTCATTTAAACTAGTTTGACCCAAACTCAACCCATGGTCTAACCAGGTTGACCAAGTCAACCCTTAACCCATACTAAGGCCAACTTCAATGCTTGAACCCATCTTAAATCAAACCAATCGCTTAAAATCATTCAATTGGACACCCTTGACATGTCCAAAGCTTTCCAAGTCAAGCTCCCCCTTGGGTTGACTTATGAAACCCATTTGGATGGGTAAAAACCTTCTCCAACCCCCTTTGAACCCATTAGAAAGAGCCAAATCATGGCCACATCACCATGCCACCTTGGCAAACCTTTATCTCAATCCAAAACCTACTACAACCTACTATAAAATGGACCATTTTTCTTTCTTAAGAGGCCCTAAGCCAAGCCCCTAAACCAAGCCAAGCATTGGTTCATCTAAATGAGGGAAAATGTGTGGTCCCCTTTCCCATGGACCAAGGGAGGTCACACTCACCACCAACCCTATTCCCTAGATTTGGGCAGCTTAGGGGACACTTGGCACTCATCTATACCCTCCCTAATTGAATCTAAGCCATCCATTCAAAATCAAGGGATTTAGGAAGGGGGAAACTTGACCTAAGGCATCATCCTTGCTCATTTTCACCTAAGCTCCCACACCAGTAGCCTCCAACCTTCCTAGGCCTTTCCCATCCTCTCCATCCATCTCCAAAGCTTTCCCAAGCTTCATAATTTCCAAGCCTCAAATCACTATTTTAGTAAGGAGAGAGCATTCTAGAGAGAGAAAGAGGATTTTCCAACATAACTTATGATCTAGCTAGATCTAGCTCTTAGTGTCTTCATTAATGTTATAGAGAATCACTATAGCCTTTCAACGAGCCTAAGATCTCAAAAATCTGACAGTCAGATCATAAGTTATGCTCATTTTAAGTTTAAATTTTGATTTGAAACTATTCAAAAATTTCAATGCATGGGGTCTCCAAACTCTGGGCAATTAAAGTTTATTTTCCCATGAGCCTACGTTTCAAATTTTGTTAAATTTTAATGAGTATTTTGAATGTTATGAGCATTTCAATTTTCTAGTTCATTTTGAACTAAAATGACCTGGATCGATATCGGCCGTCTGATTTTCCTTCTTTCTTGATTGGACGGCCCAAGGTTAGTGATGGTGCGAATAGGTGGCTGAAAAATAGAGTGCCACATTTCGAAATGTCACGCACCACTGCCGTTTTGGCGCCAATCATGATTGGTGCAGGCTATTCATGGACTAAAAAAATTCAAAAAAATAGTTAAAACTTGGAAAAATTCATAGTAAATTCATTTCTCCACCAAATTAAGTATTTTTAGGCTCGTTAGAAAGATAATTTAATCTAGTATTTATTAAAATTAAGTTTAAATTTATTTAATTATTAGATAGTGAGATATTTCTATTTCTTTAAAATTGGTTTTTTATGATTTTCTCATAATCTAATGGTTAATTGGGCCCCAAATTTTGGTGGAAGGTATTTGGGTATCTTAGGCATGCACTATAATTTTCTTAGGGTCAGATATCCATTGAATTACTGTGATGTAAATTTTCAAAGTAATGGGTCCATTTTTGAACCAAAACTTTGAAAATTATAACTCTTCCAATAATTAGAATTAGGCCGCATATGTTATATGGTGTGATTACATATATCCCAGGGATAGCTACACAAAATTTCAAGCCCAATTGAACCTTTGTGATACCTAGGAAAAATAATTAAAGAAATGTCTAAAAAACTTAGAAAATTCCAAAGGGACTATTTATACACCCAATAGAGATAAAACTTGAACACAACAAACTTTGTGATATAATGTACCTTAGGTTTAAATTTTCTCAGATTTGGAGGTCATTAGGTTAGAAAATCAATTATCCAAAGTTTCAGTCCTTTTAAGGACCCAAAAAATTCAAAAAAATGTAATAAATCCAAATTATTTTCAAAAAATATAAATAATACTTCAAACTGACCAGAACTTAGTCTTCTATCAAGAAAAATAAAAGTCCCTTGACTGGATTCCTAATTTAACTTTAATTTAATTTTTATTAAAAATTAATAATTAATTAATTTAAATAATTAAAAAATTTTACAAATCCAAAACAATTTCTAAACACTTGACAACACTCTCATGGGTCTTCCTTGACCTTTAAGGGTAATTCCATACATTTTGGGATGAGTTTGGATCAAAATGATCAAAACCTTCCTAATTAAGCAATTTTAAAATTTAAATAATTAAGAAAACTTTAAAAATTTATAACTAATTACAAAAAAATCTAAATTGAACAAACTTAGTATCATTCAACTGCATTTAAGATCTAGTATTTTCTAAAAATATCAAACTTTCAAATTTTGGTCAAAGTCAAAAAGTTAACTTTTTAGTCAACCCTAATTTAAATTTAGGCCTAAACTTTAAAAAATTATAACATTTTTATAAAAAACTTCAAATTTAGTATAGTAATAGTCTAACTACTCGTCATAAGGTCTAATATTTATTAAAAATCTGAAACTTTCATAATTAAGTTTAATTATAAAAGTTAACTTTTGGACCCTTAATTAATATAATTAAAATAATTCCAATAATCTAAATAAATCTAATAATTAATTAAAATTCAAAAAAATCTTAAATTGATCAATAAAATACTCAACCAACACTTAAATACTTAACAATGACTCCAAATATGAAGTTTATTATATGTACTACTCCGGGCTGCGGGGCTGTGTCCTAAGGTGGCCTGGTTCCTCGAACCTGGTGGCACAACGCCACAAACCTATTGATGAAAAAAATAAACTAATTTGGCTTCTAAAATCAGTAATTAATTTAATTAATTAAGATTAATCAACTCTTAATTTTTAACTAACTAAATTAACTCAATCAACCCTGATTGCTACTAGGTAACCTAGGCCTACGAGGCTATTAACTTAGCCCCAAGGAAGGTGAAATAAACTTTACGGCCTCGATGAGCAACAAAGATAGCAATCATTTAATAATTAAAATTCACCCAAATCAAATTTTAATACATTAATACTTAAACTCAAACATAAAATTCTCCTTCAGCCTTTAACAAACTCAAACATTAAATGACTTCAATAAATTACCCAGTTTAGAATCTACCCCAACCACATGACCTTCTACACACACTTTAGATAATTTGTTAGGACAATTGACTCTAGATCTAGGTTAGACCGGTGTTTACTTTACTGCTATGTGCCAAATTTTTTGAGATTTCATTACATGCTGTGATTGAAAATTGATTGATGTGTTTGCTTACTTTCTTTACTACACTCTATGAATTGATATGATGAGTGATTAGATTACCTTTAGGTTAGAAATGATCTGGATGGTCACTAAATTTTTTGCAGGTGGCCATGCTCACGCAGGGTAATAAAGTGGGCTAAATAAATCATAAATATAACTACTATAGGTGATTCAGCTGCTTAGCCCACAAAAAAAGAGGAGCGTGTCCAAGTGTATTTACTTTTCTATTTATATATAACTGCTTGATATTAATTTGATTAATAAATGCTTAGGATAACCTTACAGGAGAGTCTAGAATTTTTATTTTTATATCAATGTAATTCATTTGAAATGTTGAGTTGTGAAAGTTGTACTTTGAGTTTGGGATACATAGATCCAAAGGTCGAATTCCAAAGAGAAAAGGATGCCCCTTAGGGTGATAGTCCTTATCCATTTGAAACTCTAAATTTGGATTGCTTTACTATCCAAAGTTGAAAGAGTAACCTTCCCCTTAAGGTAAGAGTTCTCTTTTCCATTTTGGGTATCCATCCATGAGGAAATCCAAAGAGTTTGAAGAAGAGAAGACCGAGGAGTCGAAGATGAAGAGTATCCCACTCAAAGTCACTTGCGTCTTTACTACGATTAGAATCTAGGTTGTTGTTAGTGGTGCCCGGCCACTTTTAATTTCTATAGACCCTGCATTGTAATAAATGGGGCATTTTCCTACAGACTTTACTTTAAAGAATTAATTATATTGAAATGTTTGCTATAATTTGATTGCATATAGGGTTGCCTTCTTTTCCTAGTTTTTTGGCGCTTGCATGTCATTTTTTATTTAGCCTAGATACACGGAGGCTCGTGAGGGTACGAAAAAATTCTTTTACTTAAACTTTAAATAAAAAAAATTAAGATAACATAGAAACTCTAACGCTTTTAAGAAGTAAGCCCAGGGCTGCCGAGAGTTCTCATAATATATTGTTGCATTTTCTTTTCATTTGTTAGGCACCTTCCCGCCTGTGGATTTTGGTAGACCCCCTAGCCTATGAGGGCGCAGATCTGTTAAGGGGAGCCTGTACATTTTAGGGAAAATCTATTTTTTAAGCTTTTTTAAAACTTCTTCATATATTTTATGCATTTTAATTGAGTTAACTAGCATTCTTCGCATTAGAAACTAATTTAAAAGTGAGTCTAAATATTAATTGCATTTTATTTTTATCATTTTCACCCAACATAAGTCAAGGGGCCACTTAGGGCAATCTCTAGATGTCGGCCCCAACGCTAAAAAATTTTAATAAAAATATCCTACCACTCTTACATTAAATGACTTGACTCATAGATTATAATCGCCTAGGTGGTTAGTTGGCTCCCCAATCGAGGCCAGGGTAAGTCCAGATTTTACATTATATTAGTTAGGTTTGGACTACTATGCTCTAGTGTCCAAATTTAAATTTAGGATACGGGGCTAACTCTGAGTTATAAGACCCCAACCTCCGGGAATATAATCCCAAACTTCTAATAAATCAATCAACTCAAACTAAATTCTCTCTCAATCTAAAATTTAAAGCCCAACACTTGGCTTAGGTCGGGGCACATCTGAACTGTTTCAGAATCTCAAAGTGCCTCCTACCCCTCTCCCTTCGACTCCAAAAATAATAGCTAAATATTTGATCCAATCCCTATTCGAAATCCAGATTCATCCTCTTTTGATATCCACTCTTTGAAAACTTTAAACAAAATTTCTACCGTTATTTTAATCGTGAGTTTTTATAGGAGTCTCTGGTCTTCTACGATGTAATTAACTACAAGGTCTTACACTCATAGGAGATTTAGAACCCACATCAACTTTTTCAAAAATTAATTTCTAAAATTCAAAATTAGTCTTCTTTGAGAAAATTAAATTAACAATGATCATTATTGTCCCATTCAAAGAATTGATAATAGGTGATATCTTCTCCCCTTGGGGTGATATATTATTTGTTGTCATGATTTTGAATATGAAAAGAATGATCCCTCTCCTAGGCTATTATAATTAGGTACTTGATAGAACATCAAGTTGACCCTTAGGGGTTATATGTTGCTCTCTCTTGAATCTGATCATCATAGCCAAGGTGAAAATTTTAATTTCATTATCTAAACTCATTGAGGAATGATATCTTCACCTCTTGAGGTGATATATCATTCGTAGTGACATGTTCAATTTCGAGATTAAAATCCTGAATTAAAATTCCTAAAGAAAATTAAAATTTTCAAAATCCACTTTTAACACCAACAACTAGTCAAACCTTTATACCAACTGATCAATTTGATGCTACTGGTTGATCGGGGCAGGTGCAAGAATATGACCTTCCTTTTCTTCCCTATGCTCCTTGTGCACACGGGGGTGACGAGTACTATGGAGGGTGTGGAAGGAGCTATTTGAGTAGAAGATCGGGTGGTGATCAGGTGGAGTAGGGAATTGAAGATCATATTTCGATTCAAGAACATATGCAATTAGGTGTCCAAGGGCTAGGTTCGGCTTTCTTTTGTTACCTGGATCCCTAATACATGTTAAGTGATCGATGTATCGAATAAGAAGATCAGTAGCATTAAATTGGTGGTTAGTCATGATATAGTAGGTGGTGGGTGAAAGGATGGGAGTGATGTGAATCCTATCTCCAACTTTTGGAATAACTAAGTTGTGAATGATATGTTGGATTATTCATGCATCATTAACTAGGAAATTGATTGATAGCCATGAAAGGAAGCTTTAGCATCCCTAAGAGTGCTGTTGATATAGGTCCAATTGAAGTTAAGATCAGAGGCTAGAAGATGGAGCTTGTCTCCAGTAGTGGACAGTCAAAGAAATTCATAAAAATCTTGATACATTATTTTGACAGGATGTCGATTAACATAGGACTGAAGGGAGGTAAAATCAACATTGAGATGGAGACTTACAAAAAACTCTAACAGGAGTTTAGAATTAAAAGGGAAAGCCAAAGTGAGAATGAAACCCAATGTGGTGTTGGCGAAGTGGTGTAATACCTAAAAATTTAGGGTAGCTTGACTTATGATTTTTGAGCAGCTTATGCTAACAGATTTGAAGCAGGCATATATTGCTTCATCTGCTGCTTCAGTGCAGTGAGGATCAATAGTGCTCTTGGAAGAGCTGCCTGCAAGTGCATGAGATTTTTTGCCACCGTCAGCTATATCAAGAAGGGGAAGACTTGAGTGAGAAAGAGATTGAAATTTTGGTGAAGAACAAGATCTCAAAGGGCTATTTAAATACATTTGAGAATATCATCCAGGATGATCATGGGATTATCTAGGATGATTAGTGTAATTATTATCATCTAAAATGATTGGTTAAAAAGGCGATCAGATAGTCTAGGATGATTAGATATTGTCCAGGATGATTAGACACAGGTGATCATCCTGAGGAGTTATTTTGGATGATCATTGATGAAAAGTATCATCCAGGATGATGAGGTGGATCGTCTAGGACAATTAGCATTAATGGAATGTACCAATCAAATTTAAATAATCCAGCATATTTTCAACATGGATCGTCAAGGATGAATAGGTGGATTGTCTAGGATGATTACTAATAATTGGTTTAGATCAGCCGTTAGATATGTGATAAGTGGTGATTTGATCATATCATCCAGGATGATGTAGATTGTCCAGGATGATGTGAACAAAATTTGGAAAGATTGAATGATGGAGAGGAATAATCAGAGGATTCCAAAAAAAAAAAAAACTTGAATCAAAATATTAGGAAAAACAAAATAAAGAAAACAAACAAATGAAAATAAAAAACAAAGTTTTTTTATTTTTTTTACTTTCACTTTAGTTTCTTAAGAATCAGATCACTGCTCACTACTACTGATGAACTTGATTTCTAAATGAGATTTTTGCCTTATTTTTATTTAGAATCTTGTAAGCCATGATTGACTTCTCTAAAATTACTTAAGGAAGAAACATTGAGGATTATTTTCTCTTCCACTAACTCTTTTAATGGTGTTTTTTTTAATTGATCACTCTAGTAAAGGAGAATTTTTTCTAAAGTTTAAATTCAAAAGCCTATAAGAAGAAATTGACGATACTAAAATCCAGAAAAAATTTGAAAATTAATTTTTGTATAACCTACCTCAAACACCTTATAGGTTAAATTCCTTTTAAACACAAATCTAATTCAGAAGAAATAAAATTAGACAAGAAAAAGTGATCCTTTCAAACTTCATTCTAGAAAAATATCTAATAAAGTAGTATTGCAAAGTAACGAACCAAAGATCATAATTTTCTATCTCAAGTGTTTGAATAGATTAAATGGCACATGGATTCTTCTAAGATTTTTAAAGATTTGAAAGAGGAGGAAGCTTATTTCTTTGTGGGCTCATTTTGTGTCATTTTTTAATTATTTGGCACACTTTACGTATCTTTTGATTTTTGATACAGTTTGTGTATCTTTTCAATTTAATAACAAGAATATGTATCTTTTCAGTGTTGGGCTCATTTTATACATTTCTTTAGTTGACTGGTGCACTTTGCGCATCTTTTGCAAACTTTTTTTCTTTCAAAACCTCTAAAAGTCTCTCAATTATGAGATTATCATTCAGATATAAGAGAAGAAAAACTCACTCTCTTAGATAAGAAAAAGTAATCCAGAAAATAAAATCATTCTCATATGATAAATACAACCACCTGATTAAGAAAATATAAAAGTGATTCAATGATTTGAAATACTACTCATATGAGATAGATTACTGTAGGAAGATAAAATAGATCTCTATTTCAAAGTCTAATTTTTTAATTTTAAAAAAGATTTTTATTCAAAAAGAAAAATACACCATTAAAGGAGTTAGAGGAAGAGAAAATAATCCTCAATATTTCTTCCTTTAGCTATTTTAGAGAAGTCAATCACTGCTTATAAACTTCTAAATGAAAATAAGGCAAAAATCTCATTTAAAAATCAAGTTCATCAGCAGTAGTGAATAGTGATCTGATTCTTAAAAAACTAAAGTGAAAATCAAAAACCAAATAAAAATATATAAATAAAAATAAGCAAACAAATCAAATAAAAAATAAAGAAAATCAGTAAGAAATTAAAAGAGACATAAAAAATAGACAAACAAATCAAACAAAACTAAGTGTAGAAAACATAAACAGAGATAACTAATTTCAAGCATGAATATCTATCACACCTAATCTAGTTCTTAAGGTGCTAAAGGTTTCAAAGGCTAGTGGTTTAGTGAAGATATCTGCCAGTTAATTTTTAGTGGCTACATGATATAGCTCTATGTCTCCTTTGGTAACATGGTTCCTAATGAAGTGCTGCCTGCTGTCTATGTGTTTGGTCCTGGAGTGTTGGACTGGGTTCTTAGAAATATAGATGGCACTAGTTTTATCATATAGGACTGGAATTGTGCCTACATAAAGTCCTAAATCTAGAATTTGTTGCTTTAGCCAAAGGACCTGGGCCACATAACTTCCTAAGGTAATGTATTCAGCTTCAACAGTGGATAGTACAATTGAGTTCTATTTTCTACTAGACCAGGAGACTAAGGATTGTCTTATGAATTGACATATTCCAAAGGTTCTCTTTCTATCCACCCTATATTCTGTAAAGTCTGAATCAGAATATCATATAATCTTAAAGGCAGTGCTGTGTCTAGGATACCATATTTCTAAGTTTTGGGTTCCTAAGAGATATCTAAGGATTCTCTTAACTATAGTTAGGTGGGACTCCTTTGGATCATACTGAAATCTAGTCCACACTAAACATAATATCAAGTCTTCTAGTAGTCAGGTAAAGAAGTGATCCAATTATTCCTCTGTACTTTTTTTGATCAACTGATTTTCTATTTGAATCCTTATCTAACTGGATACTTGAACTCAAGGGAGTGTTTATTGGCTTGGTTTTATCCATTTCATATTTCTTTAGGATGTCCTGAATGTATTTTGATTGATTAAGAAAAGATCCATCATCCATTTACCTTATGTTAAATCCCCAAAAAGTAGGATAATTCTCCGATTATACTCATCTCAAATTCCTGACTCATTATTTTGGAAAAATTATCACATAAATTTTTATCAAAAGATCTAAAAAGTATATCATCAATATAGATCTGAAAAATGAGTAATTTATCTCCTACCCTTCTAAAAAAAAGGGTGGTGTCTAGGCTCCCCTTAATAAACTCTCTTTCTAAAAGGAATGTGCTAAACCTTTGTTTTAAACCATACAAAGTCTTTTTTAATTTGAAAACATGATTTAGAAATTAGGAATTCTCAGAGTCAGAGGGTTTCTCTACAAATATATCTTCTTATATTATCCCATTTAAAAAGGCACTCTTGACATCCATTTGGAAAAGCTTAAATTTCTTATAACACGTAAAGGCTAGTAGCACTCTAATGGCTTCCAAATGGGCTACAGGGGCAAAGGTTTCCTCAAAATTAATCCCTTCTATTTGGTTGTACCCCTTAGCCACTAATCTTACCTTATTCCTAACCACCACACCAGAATCATTTATTTTATTCTTAAAGACCCATTTGGTTCCCACTACACTCTAGTCCTTAGGTCTTTGTACCAGCTCCCAAACTTCATTCCTAACAAATTGGTTTAATTCCTCTTGCGTGGCAAGGATCTAGAATTTATTTGAAAGGGCTTGATTAATGTTGGCAGGTTCAGTTATTGAGATAAAGCAGAGTGCTTTACTTCTTTTCTAAGTCCATGCTTAGTTCTAACACCTTCAGAAGGTTCTGCTAAGATTAGTTCTTTAGGATGACTCAAATAATATTTCCATTCTCTAGGGAATAAAACTTTAGGTTATACCCTTTCCTCCAGATTTATAGATTCTACTCCTTGGGTGACTTCTACAACCTCCTCTTCTTCTACCCTAGACCCTCCAAAATTATTAGATTCATCAAACACAACATGAGTGATCTCCTCAATAATCAGGGTTCTCTTATTGAAGACTCTATAGGATTTCCTAATACTTGAGTAACCTTGGAACACTCCTTCATTAAATTTTGGATCAAACTTTCCTAGTTGAGACTGTTTATTATTTAGAATGAACACTTTACATCCAAAGACACGAAGGTGAGAGAGGTTGGGTGTCCTACCCTTAAGAATTTCATAGGTTGCTTTGTTCAGCTTAGATCTAAGATTTATCATATTCAAAACATAATAGGTTGTATTCATTGCTTCTTCCGAGAAGTATTTAGAAAGTGAGTATTCAACTAATATGGCTCTAACGGCTTCTACCAGGGTCTTGTTCTTCCTTTCAGCTATCCCATTCTGCTAAGGGGTTTTAGGAGCTAAAAAATTCTGATCTATCCCTTGCTCCTTACAGTAGGTTTTAAATTTCTCATTTTTAAACTTTCCATCATGATCACTATGAATTGTCAGAATTTCACAATCTAGTTTCCTCTAAATCCATGTGGAGAAAGATTTAAATTCCTTGACTGAATTATTTTTATGAGATACAAATCTAACCTAGGTGAACCTCAAATAATCATCAACAATCACATACCCAAATACTTTTCCTCCTAAGCTTGAAGAACATACAGGTCCAAAGAGATCCATATGAAGGACTTTTAAGGGTTTGCTAATGTTTTTATCTTTGATTGAGTGGAAGGAGGATTTGACTTGCTATCCTACCTAACAGGCATCACACAGGTGGTCCTTAGTGAACTCTTATTTTGGGACACCTCTCACTAAGTCTTTTTGGGTGATCTTCCTAAGGCTTTTCATGCTTGCATGACACAATCTCCTATGCCACAGTTATGATTCATCAGCAATTGATTTTAACCAAATAGCAATATTAGCTATAAAGCAATTTAGATCCAGCATATAAACATTACTGATCCTTTTTCCTTACAAAATAATTTTGTCATTTAAGCTTATAATAAAGTAAGTTGGCAGAAATTCTAGGCTGAAGTATTTATCACAGAGCTGGCTGATGCTCAGCAGATTATATTTCAGTTCATCTAAGCAAAATATTATCAATGATAAAATTTTTTGAATCACCAATTATACATGTTCCCACCACTCTCCTGATGGTTTTATCTCCAAGTGTTACCTTGCCTCCTACCCTGGCCTCCAATGATATGAATTGATTTACCTCTCTAATTATATACCTTGAACATCCACTATCCAGGTACCATATTCTCTCATGAGGCCTTTTGTGAGAGTACCCTTATAAAATCATCAAATGTTAGATTTAGGAACCCAACTAGGTTTGGGTCCCTTGTGATGAAAAGAACAATATGATGCATGCATGTTATACTATGAATTTTATAATTTTGGCCTCCACACCAAATGTGTTCTACGATGAATGGTACAAGTGTGGGAGATATGTCCTAGCATGCCACAAGAAAAATATCTAATACTAGGAAAAGGATTTACTAATCTATTTGGGTTATAGTGTCTCTTCCTAGGTTTGAATAATGCATACTTTGATGATATTTTATTAAACACTACAAGTGCAGGTAGTGTTTTATTTTGTTCTAATATAATGATCTTTTCTCTTAAAAACTTATTTACCTTTTCATAGCTTGCCACTTATTATTTCAATGCATACGCACTACTATCTAAATCACATGCCATGGTGTCAAGTTCTTTGAAAGCCTTTTCTAAATCAGCATGCGATGCTTTTAAGGAATCATTCTTAGTAGTTAAATCAAGATGATTTTTGTTTAAAGAATCAAATTCATGTAGTAAAGCTATATGATTGCTATCTAGAGTTGAATGATCTTTTATTAAAATTTCATGCTCTTTCTGTAAATTTAAAAATTCAACTTTTAGGCTTGCATGAGCTTTCTTGAGCTTTCTATATGAAGAATGAATTCTTTTAGAAACATCAAATAACTTATCATATGTTAACTCACATACCTCCTCTTGATCAGAGTGACTAAGATCATCAGCCATTAAGAACAGATTTATAATCTCTTCTTTTACTTTAATTTTAGAGGAGTCTGATGCTTAGTTCGCCTAGAAAGCCTTTTGAATCTTTTTCTTATCCTTCATAAACTTAGGCTTTTCATTAACTTTCTTCTTGCTTGGGTGAGCTTTCAGAGTTGGGAAATCTAACTTTAGGTGCCCTGACTTCCTACATTCAAAACATATAACGTTAGAAGAAACTTTAGACTTCTTATTATTCTTACATTTATTCCACTTCTGATGATGCTTTTGTTTCTTCCTCAAGAAGCTCTTAAATTTCCTTGTGATTAAGGCCATGTCATCATCATCATAATCAGAAGAGCCAGAGTCAGAGTCATTAACCTTCAAGGAGATAGTTTTCTCCTTTTTCTTCTCACCTACATCAAGCTGCCCTTAGTTCACTCCTTACTCACAAGCAATTAGTGATCCAAGTAAGTTGTCAATTGAATAAATATTTAGATCCTTAGATTCAGTAATGGTAGTAATTTTTGCATCAAAGGAAGAAGGAAAACATCACAAAATCTTGTTCACTTTTTCATAATTAGTGAGTTCTCTTGCTAAGGCATATAAAGAGGTAACAATCTGTATAAATCTACTTCTTAGAAATTGATTCATTTGATTTCATGCAAAAGAGTTCATAATTATGCAAAAGAATATTTAGTCTAGATTATTTAATCTCATTTGTTCCTTTAGACATAATGCTTAATCTATCACAAATTTCTTTCCCAGTTGCACATGTTGAAATACGCATGTAATCTTCAGATTTTAATACACAGAAAAAGTAGTTTAAATATTTAGCATTCAATTGAGCAAGATATCTATCATTAGTTATCCATTTAGCAAAAGAAAGTTCAATCCTAACACCATTTATAATTCTATAAGGTACAAAATATCCTCCTCTAACAAGCATCCACATATGATAATCAATCGATTATAAAAAAGTGGACATGCGGGTATCCCAAAAATTAAAAGGCATATTATCAAATAAAGGTGGCCATGTGATTGAATAACCTTCTACAATATTATAATTTCCAAAGTTAGCCATGGATCAAAATTTAAAAGTTTTCCAAAACTTAATTTTATAAATCCCGCTTTGATATCACTTGGAAGTTTGTTAAGGTTGTTAATCCTTAATGAACTAGTCCCGAGGATAACCACGAGGGGGTGAATTGGTATTTAAATATTTAACTTAAAAAATAAGAAAAATTATTTTATGATTTTTGATATTTTAAAACAAACAATTTTTATCCCAAGGTAGAAGCAGAATAATATCACAGAAACAGAATTATGATATTTCAACCACATAAATAATCAAGAGTAAATAATGCAAAAATTAAAGTGCAAAAAAGGAAATGAAAAGATCACACTAGATTTATAGTGGTTCGATCAACTTGACCTATGTCCACTCCCCGGAGCCTCCCCTCCAGGTATTGCACTAAATTATAGTGTCTCTCAATTTACCCCCAAAGCAAGGTAGAGATGCCCTTACAAAATCTTTCCATCAACCCGGTGAGGCAGAAAACGTTGAATCCTTTTTCACCCTCCTGGTGAAGGCATAGAACCCAAAATCTTTTTACTCCCTCCTAGAGTAGGCAGAGAACCTGATAATCCTTTTACTCCCTCTTGGAGTAGGTAGAGAATCTAACAATCCTTTTACTCCCTCCCGGAGTAGACATAGAACCTCGATCTGATGCTGATGATCGTCTCCCCAGAGCCACCAAGGAACCAAGGATGAAGAAGGAAGAAGATGACTGAATCCTTGCTTGGAGTAACCTTTGTGAAACCCCTTACAAACTTCCCCTCACAAGATCCTCTCTCTCTCTCTCCCAAATTCTCCCTCTTCTCTAAGCTCTCTTTGGACATGAAATAGTAAATGAACTTTCAACATCAACTATAGAGGAGCTTAAATAGAAGGCCTTAAAAAGTGCCCTAAATTTTAACCTGCTGTCAAAGATTATCCAGGATAATCTATAGATCATCTTGTACGATCAGTACAAAAATAGCCTTTTTGCCAGGACGATTACCATTATCTTGATGATCAAAAGAAATACTTTCTACATATCTTCCAGGATGATTATACGGTCATCTGGGACGATCAGTTCAATTTGAGTGGTAATCAATAAATCATCCAGACAAACATTCGAGACATCCAGGATGATATCCTGGATGATCAAAAGAAAATAAGGGTTTTCATACATGATGATTAAACAATCGTTCGGGAAGATCATTTTATTTTGAGTGGAAATCGACAAATCGTGCAGACAAAAGTTTAGAAGAAAATCATGATTTTCATCCGGGATGATTGGTGATCGTCCTATGAAATATAAAGGATCATCCATGACGATCAGATCGATTGTCCTGTAAGATGTGATTGATTAATTTAACCATAACTAGTCTCCTAATTAAGGGATTATTTTAGACAAGATTGTAATGAATCATCCAGGATGATCAGGATCATCCTGTATGATTAGTTCAAAATATATAAAATAAAATATTACCTAAAATGTGATTGGCGGTTGATTTCTAAATTTAAACATATCGTCCAAGACGATGGAAGGATCATCCAGGATAATTTGCCTAATCAAATTTGCTTAACCTAGATGCCCTAATTAAAGTCTCTATTTTGAACTGATCATCGAGGATGATTTTGGGTTGTCATATACACTATGATAAAAAATAGAAGAACTCTTAAACTCACCAAATTTCTCCCTTGAGTGTGTGTGTGCAAAGTTACTTAGCATCAAGATCCACCTTATTACATTTAACTCCAGAGAAGGTAAAAACTAATGGAATTAAAGTTACAGACTGACTCAATCCTAATCTAGCCAATCTTGAGCTGGCATGAATTATTGCAAATCTATTTTGATGATGACAAACATGTCTCTATTGTGTTTTATTTGGCTAACCCGTTTCAGGCACAGAAGATCACAAGCAACTCAAGCCAACTCAAGATCGGGTTCAAGTGTGTCTAAGTGTACTATTTCTCTTTTTCTTGAGTCAGTTGTAATGTAACTGATCCCCTAGCTAAGTAACCTTGCACACACACACTCAGGGGGAGAGCTTGAGTGAATTAGAGTTTCTGTTTAAAGTTTTGTTCAGATCGTCCTAGACGATAGTCACATCGTCCTGGACGATCAAGTAAAAATAGAAACCCTAATTAGGGCGACCAAGTTAAGAGGGTCTGATTAAGCAGATCGTCCTGGACGATCTTTAGATCGTACGGGATGATATGCTCAAATCAGAAATTCTCAGCCGCCAGATCAAGTTAGGCAAGTTTTTATTTTAAGATATTTGGTTTGATCGTCCAGGACGATACGTGTATCATCCCGGATGATCCAGTACAATCATGCCTAAATTAATCTGGTAATTAAGGAAAGCAATTTATATTTGATTGATACGATCATATCATCTTGGACGATCGTAGGATCGTCCCGGATGATCATGATCGTTTAGTGCATTTCAGCTGTACGACAAGAACTGTGTACAGGATGATTTGGGCACTTTTTGAACTAATCGTACAGGACGATACCCTTATCGTCCTGGACGATCAAGTCATTTTTTGGTCATCCAGCACAGTTTGCTCTAGACGACCCGAACTATCTTCTGGATGATATTCCTCGATTTACACTAATCATCCCGGACGATCGCAAAATTGTACGGGACGATATGAACAACTTTTTCTACTGATCGTCTAGGCTGAATCAGCTGATTTTGAACTGATTGTACAGAACGATCTATCGATCGTCCTGGACGATCTTGGCCGACCAGTTGAGATTTAGTGCAAATTTTAAGCCCTCCTATAAAAGAACTTTTTCTTGGAACAAGAAAAATCTTTTGCCACTTTCCTTTCCAGAGAAACCCTAGAGAGAGAGAAAGAGAGTTTGGGAGAGAAAGAGAGGATCTTATGAGGGAGAGTTCGTGAGGGGTTCATGAAGGTTGCTCTAAGCAAGGATCAGAGTCTTCTTTTCTGCTCGTCATCTTTTGTCGTGTCAGTGTTCTTCGGGAGAGGATCGTCGGCAAGAAGATCCAAGGTTCTCTGCCTGCTTCAAGAGGAAGCAAAAGGACGTTGGGTTCTCTGTCCGCTTCAGGTGGAAGCAAAAGGAGGTTAGGTTCTCTGCCTCACCGGGTGGTGGAAAGGAGGTTTTTTGTACAGGCTTCTCCGCCTTGCTGTGGGAGCAAAAGGAGAGTCACTTTTTGTTTAGTGCAATACCCGGAGGGGAGGCTCCGGGGAGTGGATGTAGGTAAAGTTGACCGAACCACTATAAAATCTGGTTTGCTTTTCTGATTATGTTCTGCAGTTTACTTTTCTGATATTAACTGCTTGGGTGAATATCTGTGATTGATCTTTTCGTTCTTATTTACTTGTTTCCGCTGTAAAGTATCGAAAAGATTTTTTCTGTTCCTCGTGAAATTTTTAAATAACCAATTCACCCCCCCTCTTGGTTAGCCTCGGGACTAGTTCACTAGGGCTTAACATCCCTATCAAACTTTCATGAATTGCAATTGACCTTATGGACCTAAAAAGTTAGTAGGCAGGGCAACTAAAATAGATGTGCAGTAGTAATAGAAGTAGAGAAATAAGAATGTTTGTTATTATCAAAATTATAATGCTTGAATCCAGATTTGTAACATCTTATTCATTTGGAGATCTAAATCAAGGTAAATTTTAAATATCTAAAGGGAAATGAAAATACCCCTTTCGAGGGGAAGTTTTTTTTTATTTGGATATCCAGACCTGACAGATCCAAGAAGTTCATAAAAGGATGAAGAAGTGATGATCGAGAAGAATCTCATTCCTAAAATCACTTGAGTCTTAGGAGTAGAATCCAGGTTATTGTTAGTGGTACCCAACCACTTTACTTTTTAGAGACCCTGGGTTGTAATATTAAGTGGCACTTGCCACATGAACTTTTAATTTGAATTTTAATTTAAATTATTTGATTAATGATTAATGTGTTGATTGTAATATAGGATTGCATGCTTTTAGTAGTTTTTTAATAATTTTATATGTCAATTTTTTATTTTGCCTGGAACCCAATCGAAGGCTCGTGAGGGACCATTAAAACTTTTTCTACTTTAATTAAATTAAAAATTTTAAGATAACATAAAAACTTTTACACTTTTAAGAAGTAGGCCCGGGATCATCAGGAGTTCACATTGTATTTTGTTACACTTTCTTTCCTTTGTTAGGCACCTCCCCGCCTATGGATTTTGGCAAACCCCCTAGCCTATGAGGGTGCAGATCTATTAAGCGGAATCTGTATAATCTTCAGGAAAAAAATTATTTTTAAGCCTTTTTAAAATTATTTCATATATGATTTAAGCATTCATGTAGCCAACTAGTATGCACTATATTAGAAATAAATTAAAATGAGTCAAAAAAAATTAATTACACTTTCTTTAAGCTTCATACTACAGAACATAAGTCAAGGGGCCAGATTAGGATATGGTTTAGATGTCCACCCCAACTCCTTAAGTTTAACTTAATCAAACGTCCCTATCACTCTTACATAAATGACCAAACTCATGGATTTTAAGAAAAAAGGTGGTTAGTTGGCTTGTGCTCGTAGGAGATTTAGAAACCCAAAATAAGTGTTCAACCATGATCCAATCCTAGTTGAATTTATAATCCTCTTCCCCTTCGATATTAAACTTTGAATTCTAAATAAAATTTTTACCGCTATTTTAATCAAGAGTATTCGTAGGAAATTCTAGTTTCCCTATAATGTAATAAACTATAAGGGCTTGCGCTCGTAGGAGATTTAAAAACTTAGATCAATTTTTAAATTCAAGTTTTCAAAACCTCAATTGATTCTTTTTGGAAAAATCAAATATAACGATCATTATCGTCATTTTCAAATGATTGATAGTAAATAATATTTTTTCTCCAAAAAGATATTTCATTCTATTTTCATGACTTTGATTATGAAATTAAGGACCTCTTATCTAGATTGTTATAGTTAAACACCCAGTCAAATTTCATTTTGACTCTCTGGGGTCAAATGAGATTCTTCCTTGAGTTTGACTATCATAATCAGGATAAATTCAAAGTTTTGTAACTCGAACCAATTAGAGAATGATATATTCGCCTCCCGAGGCGATATATTATTCATGATAACATGTTCAATTTCAAAATTAAATTTCTAAAATTAAATTCTCCCAAAGAAAATTAAACTTTTCAAATTCAACTTTTTAATCAAATAAAAAAATGGAGACTCCGCTGGGGACTAATCTCTCTCTCCATCTTTAATAGTGATACAAATTTTATTTAATCGATAGTTTTGACTACCTTTCCCTTCATTGGTCCTTCTGTCCATTTCTTCCTTGGGTAAGTATGGCCAACATCAATAAGACATGTCAAAAGAGATGTGAGCATAGGAAACCTCTATCAAAGTCAGGCTTTGACATTTTGCCTTGAAGTTTATTGGTAGAGCAAAAGAGTCAAGCCAAAATTCTTTCAAAATTCTCCTATAAATGTTGTAAGCTTGCATGCTTAAACATATCTCAAATATGTTAAGTTTCATAACTTATAGAGTCTCCTTCAGTTTCAAAATCTAAATCTTTTAGTAAAACCCAGGCTTGAACATTTTGCTTTCAAGTTAATTGGTAGAACAAAATAGTTAAGCCAAATTTTTTTAAGATCTTTTTATAAATGCTATAAACTCACATGTTCAAATAAATCCGAATATACTAAATTCACAATTTATAGAAGACTCTTCAATCTCAAAATCAAAATTCAAAACCCTCCCTTCAAGTCTGGATTTTGACATTGCACCCCCCACTCAACTGGTGGGGTAAAAGAGTCGAGCCAATCTTTTTAGTCTTCTTAGTAAATTTTAAAACTCTAATGTTGAGTGAAAACTCAATATATTGAGTTCCAAAATTTGAGAACAATCAACTCAATTTAAAATTCAAACTCAAATTCAAATTCAAATCTAACTTAAAGTCTAAATACAATTTCAACCTTAAGTTCAAATTTGATTTCCAACTCAAATTCAAGTTCAGTTTTAATTTCAAATCCAAATCAAAGCTTGGACATTTCACCCCCAAGTTAATTAGTGGGATGAAACAGTTAAGCCAATCCTTTGAATTTTCTTGTTAACTGGTAAACCTTTATGTTGAATGCAAATTTGACATATTGAGTTTCAAAACTCGAGAAAAATTCTCTTCAATTAATCAATTCAATTCCTATTCTCAAAATTCAAAATCCTTATCATATTCAAGCTTCGACATTTTGCCCCTAAGGTGATTGGAAGAGAGAGAGTTAAGCCAAAATTTTAGGAATGTCCTATTAATTTTGCAAACATGTATTTTTGATTGAAACTCAATGTGTTAGGTTTCAAAATTTGAAGAGGATCCATTCAATTTCAACCTCAAACTCAAATTCAATTTCAAAGTCAGGTTAAAATTCAATTTCAACCTTAATTTTAAGTTTTAATTCAAGCTCACATTCAAGTTCAACTTCAATTTCAAATCAAAATCCAGGCTTTGATATTTCGCTCTAAGATCAATCAGTGGAATGAAATAGTTAAGCATAATTCTTAAAATTTTCTTGCCAATTTTATAAACCCTTATGTTGGACAAAAAACTCAACAGGTCGAGTTTTAAATTTTAAGGAAAATCAATCAAGATTCAAACTCCAATTAAAAAATTAAATAATTCAAATAACCTTTTCTTTCAATTTTAAAAAATTAAGCATACTCAAATGGCTGGGAAACTCATCTTCTCTTTGGATAGAAACTTGACAGTAGAAAAAATCACCTCTGGCAATAGAGAAATAAGAATTAATCTATCTGTTGGGATGCAAAGGGATGTCCCCTTAGCTAAGATTACTTTAGGATCAGGAGTTGACTCCCCCATCTCTAAAATGGAGGCCATTGTCACCCCTTTACCCACTATACCCTCTATTCAAGAGGATAAGAAATAGAAACCAGTAATAATGGATGAGAGGTCCTATGTTTGAGATTGGGTCAACTTCTAGCACCACCTTTGCTAGCAAGAACCAGAAGAAGAACTATCTTTAAAAAGTAGGAAAAAAGGTCACTGAGGTGAGAAAGATTATTGAGTCAGAAGCCTTAAACCAAGTCAAATCTGAGGCCAATCAAGAATTCATTGCTCCTTATATGTACCCCTTCCTTGGTGGAAATCATTTCCACCCTCTTCCTGTTGCCCAAAGGAGGGAGGTTGTGAGAATAACAGCACAATCTCCACCGTGCTCTTTTAACTATTATATTTAAAGGATCAATCAAGTCATAACTGAGCAATCACTAGCAATAGGCCATAGGCCCCTTGTTAAACGATATGACCCATCCACTCTACTAGAAGATGTTAGGTCATGTTACTATACTTACCCCATCATCTATAGAGGAGGAGGTATAAAAACTACTCGGGGTGCCACTCTACTAACTACTAGGCCATTAGTAACGGAAGGAGAAATTAATCTAAGATTGTATCACATAGTGATACTATCAAAATTTAACTTTTGAAGGGGTCCTATCGTGATAAATCTTTTGATTAAAATGATGCAGCATCTTTTAGAGATTGTCCAGACTCCATAACAGTCTCTCCCTCCAAAGAGATTGTAGGAATCTAATTCCATATTGATAGGGTCTCACCACCTAGACTTGCAACTTTTAAGGAAAACATACAATTTCTCAAGTGTATTGGATCCAAATTTTTAAGATAGTTGATTCACTCTTTTATTGGAAATTGACCTCTACCTTAAATCTTAAGCAGCAGAGAATTATCGTAGACTCCACCATATGTTTAAAGATCCCTCCCTCCCACTGCTTGTGTGGATTGATTTAATGTTTGAGTTAAAATATGTATCAAACTAAAGTTGAATTTAGAAATGCAAATTTTCTCAATATTCTTGTAATTTTCAAGCTTAATAAGCATCATTTGCATGCTTTGAGTCTATTCAATGATTTTTAAAGTCAAGCAAACATTCTTGTTGAAAGATTAGGTCCTGTCTTGAGCATTATCCTTCCTTGTATAAAAGAATCAACCTTCTTCTCTTATATTTGAGATATAATCCCAGAATTAAAAAAAATAAAAAAAATTAAGAATAATCAATTTAAGGATTTAAAGAAAGTTAAACCTCTACTCAAAATAAATCAAATTCAAAAGATGCGTAGACTACGCCAAAACTAAAAAATATGCAAAATGCACCACAAATCAAAAGAAGCACAATATGCACCATTAGAAAAAAAAAAAAGAAAACGAGGCTTCCTCCTTTTTAATCCTTAAATCTCAAAAAAAAAAAAACCTGAGCACCCTTAATTGCTTGACTTTGAAAAATCTTGAATCCATATTCATCATCAAGCATCAATAGTCTATTATATACAAAAAAATGCAAGAGAATTGAAAAGATTGAATTTCTATATCTAACCCAAACTCTATGAAATTGATTTTAATTAAAAATTTAATATAAGGGAGAAACCACAGTTCAATTTATCTAAAACTTGATCTACATCAATAAAATCTGAATCATTACCCTTTTTGGGCTTGTTGGAGTCACTTTACGTCTCACTGTGTTTTTGAATCTGTTCCCATTTGTTATCCTGACAAGGTCCAGATGATTAAGAGGAAATTCTTTGATAAAAAGATTAAATCTCCTATTCCTAATAAGAATTCAAATTCATCCTTGACAAATATATGTGAGTCCTTACATGTAGGCATCTTTTCCTTCAAGGTCTTTTCTATAAAATAACACTGTATGCTGGATCCAAGACCATTCCCATCTAGAGGTGTATTCTAGATCGCTGGAAATTACCATTCAAGATCAAACCATAATTGAGCAGAGTGCCCGATTCTGACTAGAGAAGCTTACGGTCATTATAGAAAGTCACCTTTAAGACCCAACAAATTAGACTTATACAAATCTCGAATGGTTCAAGCCCATGATAAGATAATGTGACTTAGAACTTTCCTAGTAGGAGACTTGGTCCTAGTTCTTTGGATGCCTATCTTAGTCTACCAAGAGATTGGTGGGGTTGTTTGAACCAACATAAGAATGATCTCTTATCATAGAGATGATCTTTGAGAATGGTTCAAACATTAATTGATCAACCCTGAAGGATGCCGCCTGATATTTTCAAATGTTGGGGTGGCTCTTCAGGAAGTACCATACTATATGAGTATCAAATTAAACATCAACAAAACACTCTTCCAATTTAAAAATTCTGAATTCAAAATTCTCCAAATTCAAATTCAAAATCTTCCAAATTTATATCACTATCTAAAATCAAAATTTTAATCAATCTCAAATCATTTAAATTTTAAATTTTCTAAATTCAGATCTCTATTTGAAATCAAAATTTAAAATTCTCTAACCAAATCAAATTCAATCGAAATCTAAAATTCAAAATTCATATCCAATTCAAAACCAAAATCAAAATTCTCTAATCTTGTTAGGAGTAGGTGTGAGTCCCCATGCTTACTACCTCCTAGGATCTCGATTGACTAGTGATAGATTTAAGCCTACTGGGCTCCATCCTAGTTAGTCACCCTTCAGTTTTTAAGGATAGGTGTGAGTCCCCATGCTTTCTTTCCTTAGGATTAGAATTAAATTGGGTTAGATAGTTTTTACCAAAATCCTTAGAGGTTTAGGTAGACTATCTCCTTGGCTAGTCCCCCTTGTTAGATATGAGTCCCCGTACTTTCTAGCTAGGTTAGTCATTAAAAACCTAAAAAAAATTCAATCTTTTAGAAGTAGGTGTGAGTCCTCGTGCTTTATACCTCCTAGGATCTTAACTAACTAGTGGTGGATTTAAGCATTCTAGGCCTCATCCTAGTTAGTCACCCTCTAGTTTTTTAAGGATAGGTTTAAGTCCCATGGATCCTTTCCTTAGGATTAGAATAAAATTGGGTACGATAACTTTTGCCAAAATCCTTAAAGGTTTAGGTAGATTATCTTCTTGGCTAATTCCCCTAGTTAGATATGAATCCCCATGCTTTCTAGCTAGGTTAGTCACTGAAAATCCAAAAGAAATTCGACCTTTTAGGAGTAGATCTAAGTCCCCGTGCTTCCTTGAAAGTTCGATAGGGATGTTAAGCCCTAGTGAACTAGTCCCGAGGCTAACCAAGAGGGGGGGGGGGGTGAATTGGTTATTTAAAAATTTTACGACAACAATGAAAATCTTTTCGATACTTAGCAGCGGAAACAAGTAAACAAGAACGAAAAGATCAATCAGAGATATTCACCCAAGCAGTTAATATCAGAAAAGTAAAGTGCAAAACTGAATCAGAAAAGCAAACCAGATTTTATAGTGGTTCGATCAACTTGACCTACGTCCACTCCCCGGAGCCTCCCCTCCAGGTATTGTACTAAACAAAAAGTGTCTCTTCTTTTGCTCCCACAGCAAGGCGGAGAAGCCTGTACAAACACCGCCTTTTCACCACACGGTGAGGCAGAGAACCCGACCTCCTTTTGCTTCCTCCTGAAGCAGGAAGAGAACCTTCAAACTCCTTTTGCTTCCACCTGAAGCGGGCAGAGAACCTCGGATCTTCTTGCAAACAATCCTCCCACGACGAACACCGACTAGACGAAAGACGACGAGCGGAGAAGACGACTCTGATCCGTGCTTGGAGCAACCTTAGTGAATCCCTCACTAACTCCCCCTCACAAGATCCTCTCTCTCTCTCCCAACTCTCTCTCTCTCTAGGGTTTCTCAGGGAAGGAAGGTGGCAAAATATTTTTCTTGTTTCAAGAAAAAGTTCTTTTATAGGAGGGCTTAAAATTTGCCCTAAATCTCAACTGGTCGGCCAAGATCGTCCCGGACGATCGATCGATCGTCCTGTACGATCAGTTCAAATTCTGCTGTTTCAACCTAGACGATCTGGCTCTTCTGGACGATCAGTAGAAAAAATTGTTGATATCGTCCCGTACGATCCTGCGATCGTCCGGGATGATTAGTGCAAATCAAAGAATATCGTCCAGAAGACAGTTCGGGTCGTCCAGAGAAACCTGTGCTGGATGACCAAAAAATGACTTGATCGTCCAGGATGATCCACGTGTCAGCCGCTGGACGATTGGAATTTGGCCCGTCCAACACACTTATTGCACTTCGTCCGGGACGATCCACCTAATCATCCTAGACGATACCTTTTCGTCAACGGTCGTCCAGCCTGACTCCTCGGGACGATCGCCTGTGTCTAATCATCTTGGAAGATCTCTGATTGTCCTGGACGATCGGACCGCCTTTTTGACCAATCTTTCAGGATGTCATAAATGCCCATATCGTCCCGGACGATGTCGCGATCGTGCGGGACGATCAGGCCATTTTCTATATAAACAGCAGTTTTCTTAAGGATTTTCCACACAATTTTCTTCCACTCTCCTTCTACTTCCTTACACTTTTGATTCCTAATGGCTGGTGGCAAACGGTCCCGTCAAAAGGGTGCCAGTTCCTCCCGGGGACCTGTTGATCCTCGCTTCCCCAATGCAGCCGATCAGGCTGCCTATGAGCGATATTGAGAAGTGGGGATCACACTGTCGAAAATCATAAATCCCCGCACTCTCACTTATCCTGTCCTTGACCTCTTCGCACACACCTCCCTCACCTTCATCATGACTCTCGCATTTCCCTTTAGCTCAGAACTTCTTTGCATTTTCTTTGCAAACTTGCAGATTTTGGCTGATTATTCCACCCTCCGCTCTTATGTAAATCAGCGCCCCGTCGAACTTACCTACCAGGACTTTCATAACATTCTCCAACTTTCCATCACTGGTGATAAACTCTACACCCTTATCATCGACCCAGACTATGATTGGAGTGTCGCCAATCATTTCCTTCGCAATACAAATGCCCCTTATCATGACAATGCCTGCTCCACACTTCTTAAGGACACCAGGACTATTCAGCATGTTCTTCGTTCCTCCGTCACTCCAAAGGCGGGGGATCGAATTCACATCACCCCACTCCTGTCCTTGACCACCTACTACATCCTGGCCCATTGGGAATTTAATGCCACCGACCTTATTATCCGGTACCTCGAGCACCTCACCACCATTCGGGATCCAGGTCATCTCCGTCGTCCAAATCTAGCCTTAGGGCACATCATTGCCTATGCCCTTAAAACCAAATATGACCTGCAATATCCCACAGCTCCAGATGTTCCTCCTTCCTTCCTCACCAACAATGTCTTCCATGTCCTACACAGCACCCGACTACATCCGGAGCCCGCCCCGGATGTTGAGGAAGAGGAGGAGGAGACCATTCCAGTTCCTGCTGCACCATAGGCACCTTCTCCCCTTCGCATTGCCTCTCCCTTTGACCACCTAGAGCAGCGGCACGCCGAGGACATCCAGCGCTTCACTGACTATGCTGTGCAGCAGCAATAGCAGCATGACCAGGGCATTGCCTGGATTGGAGCCCACTTTTAGGGCATTCAACATTACTTCAACCCACCACCGCCACCTCCTTCTTTCGATCAGGATCCGCCTCAGTTTTTATTTTTGTTGTGTAGTTACTATTTTTTCTGTTTTGTTTGCACTGCTTTGTTTGTCATGCCTGGTTCTGTTGATTTTGTTTACCCTCTTTTTTGTGATGTCAAAAAGGGGAGTCTGTACTAGCGTTGTTCCTGTTATGTTCTATACTTGTGGTTGTACTACTTTGTTAGTTCAATGAAAATTAAAAATTTAAAAAAAAATTCTTCTTGATCTCCTAGCTCTTGTATTTTTAAAACTATTGAACATAGGTTTGCCATCATCAAAAAGGGGGAGATTATTGCAAATATGATTTTGATGATGACAAACATGTTTCTATTGTGTTTTGCTTGGCTAACCCGTTTCAGGCACAAACGATCACGAGCCACTCAAGCCAACTCAAGATCGGGTCCAAGTGTGTCCAATGTACTATTTTTCATTTTATTGAGTCAATTGTAATGTAATTGAACCCCTAGCTAAGTAACCTTGCACACACACACTCAGGGGGAGAGCTTGAGTGAATTAGAGTTTCTGTTCATTTTTTGTTCAGATCGTCCTGGACTATATTCACATCGTCCTGGACGATCAGGTAAAAATAGAAATCCTAATTAGGGCGACTAAGTTAACAGGGTCTGATTAAGCCGATCGTCCTGGAAGATCTTTGGATCGTACGAGACGATATGCTCAAATCAGAAATTCTCAGCCGCTAGATCAAGTTAGGCAAGTTTTTATTTTAAGTTATTTGGTATGATCATCCCGGACGATACGTGTATCATCCTGGACGATTCAGTACAATCATGCCTAAATTAATCTGGTAATTAAGGAAAGCAATTTATTTTTGATTGATACGATCATATCGTCCTGGACTATCACAGGATCGTCCCGGACGATCATGATCATCTAGTGCATTTCAGCTGTACGTCCCGAACTGTGTTCAGGATGATTTGGGCACTTTTTGAACTAATCGGACAGGACGATTTCCCTATCGTCCTGGATGATCAAGTCATTTTTTGGTCGTCCAGCACAGGTTTCTCTGGACGACCCGAACTGTCTTCTGGATGATATTCTTCGATTTGCACTAATCGTCCCGGACGATCGCAGGATCGTACGGGATGATATCTACAATTTTTTCTACTGATCGTCCAGAAGAGCCAGATCGTCCAGGCTGTAACAGCTGAATTTGAACTGATCGTACAGGACAATCTTAGCCGACCAGTTGAGATTTAGGGCAAATTTTAAGAATATCATCCAGAAGACAGTTCGGGTCGTCCAGAGAAACCTGTGCTGGACGACCAAAAAATGACTTGATCATCCAGGATGATAGGGAAATCGTCCTGTATGATTAGCTCAAAAAGTGCCTAAATCATCCTGAACACAGTTCGGGACGTACAACTGAAATGCACTAGACGATCATGATCGTCCGGGACGATCCTGCGATCGTCCAGGATGATATGATCGTATCAATCAAAAATAAATTGCTTTCCTTAATTACCAGATTAATTTAGGCATGATTGTACTGAATCGTCCAGGACGATACACGTATCGTCCGGGATGATCATACCAAATAACTTAAAATAAAAACTTGCCTAACTTGATCTAGCGGCTGATAATTTCTGATTTGAGCATATCGTCCCGTACGATCCAAAGATCATCCAGGACGATCGACTTAATCAGACCCTGTTAACTTAGTCGCCCTAATTAGGGTTTTTATTTTTACCTGATCGTCTAGGACGATGTGAATATCGTCCAGGACGGTCTGAACAAAAAAATGAACAGAAACTCTAATTCACTCAAGCTCTCCCCCTGAGTGTGTGTGTGCAAGGTTACTTAGCTAGGGGATCAGTTACATTATAATTGACTCAATAAAATGAAAAATAGTATATTGGACACATTTAGACCCGATCTTGAGTTGGCTTGAGTGGCTCGTGATCGTTTGTGCCTGAAATGGGTTAGCCAAGCAAAACACAATACAAACATGTTTGTCATCATCAAAATCATATTTGTAACATTCCTAACTCCTAGGATCTTGATTGAATAGTAGTGGACTTAAGCCTGCTGTGCCCCATAATAGTTCAGTCACCTTCTAGTCTTTTAAGGAATGGTGTTAATCCTTGTGCTTCCTTTCCTTAGGATTAAATCTACTAGTGATGAAGTATGCCCATTGTGGCACCATCCTAGTTTTAAAATCAAAATTTAATCCTTCGTGTGGAGAACGTTTCCTCCCCATAAGATCTTCCTTTAGTGATGGAGCACACCTATTGTGGCACGATCCTAGTTTCAAAATCAAATTTGATCCATTGTGTAGAGCAAGTTTCCTCTCCACAAGATCATCCACTAGTGATCGAGCATGCCCATTATGACACCATGCTAGTTTTAAAATCAAAATTTGATCCTCGACGTGGAGTAAGTTTTCTCCGATAAGATCTTCCACTAGTGATGGAGCACGCCCATTGTGGCACCATCCTTGTTTTAAAATCAAATGCGATCCATTACATAGAGCAAGTTTTCTCTCCATAAGATCATCCACTAGTGATGGAGCACGCCTATTATGGCACCATCTGAGTTTCAAAATTAAAATTTGATCCTCTGTGTGGAGCAAATTTTCTCCTCATAAGATCTTCTACTAGTGATGGAACATGCCTGTTATGACACCATCCTAGTTTCAAAATCAAATTTGATCCACTGTGTAGAGCAAGTTTCCTCTCCACAAGATCATCCACTAGTGATGGATAACTCCCTTTGTGACACCATCCTAGTTTCAATTTCAAACCCAATCCTCTGTGGAAAGTATTGCTTCCTTCCCATAAGATCTTCTAGTTTTCTTTTTCATAAGGTTAGATGTGAGTCATCATACTTTTTTTTCTTGGGATTAGATTCACTACTGATGGAGCATGCCCTCTAAGGAACCATCCAAATTTTAAATTTTAGATTTGAGCTTTCATGTAGAGCAAGTTTTTTCTCCACAAGATCAACCTTTAGTGATGAAAAATTCACTCTATCACACCATCCTAAATTCAAAATCTAGATCCAATCCTCTATGGGAAGTAATGCTTCCTTCCCATAGGGTCCACTAGCTTTCTTTTCCTTAAGGACAAATGTGAGTCTTTGTGCTTTCTTTCTTTATTTAGGATTAGACCTACTAGTACTAGAGTACGCCCCTCGAGGCACTACCCTAGTATCAATTCAAATTTGATTCTCTATAGTTAAGAGTTTTTCCTTCCAATATGATCATTCAATATTCTTTTCCTTAAGGTTAGGTCCCTTCTTTCCTTAGGATTAGATCTACTAGTGGTGGAGAACACCCCTTTGTGACACCATCGTAGTTTTAATTTCAATCTCCAAAATCAAACCTTCATTCCCTTAAGGTTAGGTTCTTCCTTCCCTTAGGATTAAATTTGCTAGTGTTGGAGAACACACTTTGTAGCACCATCCTAGCTTCAAACTTCAAACTCAAGATTTTAATCCTCTTTCCCTTAAGGATAGGTCATTTCCTTCCTTAGGTTTAGACATCTTAATGGTAGAAAATGCCCTCTATGACACCATCCTAGTGTCAATTTCAATTTCAAATACCAAAATTAAGCTTCTTTTTCTTAAGGTTAGGTTCTTTCCTTAGGATTAGATCTACTACTGGTAGAGTACGCCTTTAGGGGCATTACCCCAGTACCTATTCAAAACTCAATCCTCTAGGGTTAGGTCTTCCCCTCCCTTAGAATCAAAACCCTAACTCGTTCCTCTATAGTTTGGAGTTCTTCCTTCCAATATGATTATTTAAGCTTCTTCTCCTTAAGGTTAGGTTATTTCATTCCTTAGGGTTAGATCTGCTAGTGGTAGAGTACACCCCTCTCAAAACTACCCTATTATAAAAATTCAAACTCAATCCTCCATAGTTAGGAGTTCTTCTTTCCTATACAATCACTCAAATATTCTTTTCCTCTAAGGTTAGGTTTCTCCTTTCCTTAGGATTAGACCCACTAGGGGTTGAGTACACCCTCCGTGGCACTACTCTAGTATCAATTCAAACCCTAATTCTTTAGGAATAACTTTCTACTTTCCTTTAGAATTAAAATTCTAGACTTAACTCTTCAATTTGGTTAACGATAATATGTGTAATAGAACTTTGTTATATTACACATATTGGGTTCTATTTGTTGACTTTTTTTTTGTATGAGGTCACTAGGGCCAATCTAGACCCTAAGATGTACCTAAACCCTAGATCAATCTAGACACTAGGATCTACCCAGACCTTAGATCAGCTCAGATCCTAGGATCAATCCAATGTAAAATCAGAAATCCAGACTAAAATCTAAGGTTCCAAGGCCCTATCCTTAAAGCCTTTTCCAGTGATTTTTTAAACACTTCAAACCCCAATCAAATGAACCCCGATTCATGATCTATCAATTGCATATTGATTAAGCATATCCCTAGGGTCTACCATCAAATTTTGAGCTCATGATGAGGCCTATAGCTTCAAAAACTAAATATATTTCTAAAGGCTATAAAATCTTTAAATATTTATGGTCTATGCCACTAGACTTGTCCACTAATGGAATTTGATCTTGTAGCCTTCTCTAAGCCCTTTGATTACATCCAAACCCTTAATTATGACTTGTTAAGAATTAAATTATATTTTTGTGGACCCACTTTGACCCCCAGTTGACCATAGGTCAAAATGACCAAAATGCCCCTTAAGGGCAGTATTGGAGTTTTCCATAAATTCCAACATAACCTTCTCAAATCAAACTTCAAAACCTCTTCCAATACATCCTAATCACTGCTAGGAATGCATTGGACTCAAATCTAGACCCTGGTCAAGCCTGGTTAACCAAGTCAACTCAAAAGACCAAAAAATACCTTAGGGGTGTAAATAGTCATTTAGAATCAAGTGACCCTATTTTTGAATGGAACCACTTCCATTCAACTCTAAATGTTAAACTAAATTTCTTGGACCCAATCTCAGTCCCTAGGTCTACCTGGTTGTCCAAGTCAACCAGGGCTAACCCAAATGCCCTAAAGGGTCAAAAAGGTCATTCTCACCCAAATAACCTTTTTAGACCTTTGGACCACTTCCAACAAGCTCAAAACATCATTTTAAATCTTTTAAGTCCATTCCCAACTTATGGGTCAACCTGGTTAACTTTGTTAACCTAGGTTGACCCAATAACCCCTTAAGGGTTAAATGGGTCAAATCAACCCATATGACCAAATCAAACCAACCGAAATCTCAAATTCACTTCAAAGGATGTTCTAATCATGGTTCAAACTTTTTCAAATTTATTTTGGATTAAACCCTAGCTAGTATGACGAAGTCACTAAGTCAACTCAACTAGCTTGACCAACTTACATGCTTAGGTAGCTATGCTACCTTGGCAAGCCAAATTTTCCAAATACATCCAGACCCCCATGCATTTGGGTGGCTAAAAAGAATACATGGTAGCCCCCTATGGCTCCTCTCTCTCTTGATTAGGATAGTAATCATAAATAAGAATGGATAATCTTATACCTTACTCAAGTTTTGGAGTTACCTCATATCATCCAACTTTGTAATTCCAGTAGCTCCTAACCCCTTCTTGGGATAATTCAGCTTCTCGAACTAGTTCTATGGCTTTCCCAAGCATTTCCCCACTTTTCCTAAGCTCCAAAACCCCTTTTAGGGAAGAAAGAGAGAGAGAGATAGTGAGAGAAAGAAGACTTTCAATAGCAAATTTAACTCTAACCCTCAAACATTCTTAAGGTCTTCAGTAAAGTTGTAGAGGACTTCTCTAGCTTTCTAACAAGCCTAAGAATATCAAAATTTGATGATTGGATTGTAAGTTATCACTATTTTAAGTTATATGATCAAATATAGATTTCTCCCAAATCTTAATGCAAGGAGCCGTGAAACTTTATGGGTTGAAAGATTAGGGTATCAAGATCGTACGTTTCAAATTTCATCAAATCTGGATGGTTGGATCAAATGTTATGTGTGTTTGGAGTATCAGCTCAAAAATGATCTGAAAAATCTAGGTCAATCTGGGCCGTACGTTCGTTTGAACTGGGCCGATCAGATAGCTCTGAGCTACAGGTCTTCTCTAGGGTTTGAACCCTAGTTCTTCATCATAAAGGCATGGTGATGTGGCCAAATCCTGGTTGTTGATCCACTTTTTAAATCATAATTTGATGTTCTTGGGCTTGTTAGAACCGTCCTTAGGTCAAGTTTATTTTAAAATTTGTTTTGATTGATTTGGATAACTGTATAGAAAAATATTTTCATTGTATAGAGAAATATTTTTATTTTAATAAAAATGAAATTTCTTTGATAGTTCTCAATCTAGTGATCTGGTTGACTTCAAATTTGGATAGGATAAAATATGGTGTGATACTCACATGCCATAAAAAATTTAACTCTCGTTAATGGCTAAATTTTGGTGAATTAAATTTTCAAAGTTTTTGGTCAGATTTTAATCTAAGCCTATGAGAATTTATAACTCACACACCACTTAGAAATAAGCTTGCATTCTTCTTTAGCATAAGTAGTTTAGTGTCAGGGTTAGATGACCAAAGTTTCAAGCCTAATTGAATACCAGTGACACCTAGGAAAAATAAATACGGCCAATGTCTAGTTAACTTAAAAAAATTCTAGGAAATTATACACATACTCAATAGGGGTGAAACTTCAGACCATTAAACTTAGTGACATTTTACACCTAAGGTCCAAATTTCATTTGATTTGGATGTCATTAGGTTAGAAAATTAAGCAAGTTAAATTTTAGCCATTTTTAGAACCTAGAAACTTCAAAAAAATGTAATAAATCAAAATTAAATCTAATAATTACAAATAATATATCAAACTTATTAAAATTTGATCCTCTATTTAGAAAAAATAAAAACCCCATAATTGGACTTGTAATTTAACTTTAATTTAAGTTTTTGTGAAAGTCAATAATTAATTAAATAAAATAATTAAAATATATTAAAAATTCTAAATAAATTTTAAACACCTGAAAACACTCCTATGGGTTATCCCTGACCTTTGGGAGTGATTTCATACAGTTTAGAATGAGTTTTGATCAAAATAATCAAAACATTTATAATTAAGTAATTTAAAAAATAATTAATCAACCAAATTTTGAAAAATAATAACTATCTCCAAAAAAATCTAAATTAACCAAACATAGTGTCATTTAACTCCATTTGAGGTCTAGTATTTTCTAAAAAAAACAAACAAATAGAAATAGGTCGAAGTTAAAAAGTCAACACTCTGATCAATTGTAGTTTAAAATTAGGTCAAAATTTTAAAAATTTATAACTTAATGTAGAAAACTTCAAATTGAGTAAACTCAAATGTATTGTACTCCACATAAGGCCTAATTTTTATTAAAATTATCAAACTATCAAAAAGCACTTTAAATAAAAAGTCCACTTTTAAGCCAACTTTAGGTTAAAATTTTAACTCAAACTTTAAATATTCATAACTAACTATAGAAAATCCAAATCCAACAAACTTATAATCTAATTGCTCATCTTAAGGTCTAATATATAATAAAAATACTAACTTTGTAGAAATTAATCTTAATATAAAAGTCAAATTTTGACCCCATAATTTAATGATTAAAATAATTCATAAAATCTAAAAAATTCAATAATCAATCAAAATTCTAGGAATTATTAATTTTAACACTAAAATTAATCAACTAACCCTCTAATACACAATAACCACTCTAAAGATAATGTTTTTAGGATGGACTACCCTAGGCTGTTGGGCTAAGTGTCCTGAGGAGGCATAGTTCCTCGAGCTTGGTGCACAACGCTACGAACCAGTTGATAAAAAATTTAAATTTATTTAATCCTTAAAATCAATAACTAATCTAATTAATTAAATTATATTGGTCCTTTAATTTCTAACTAATTAAATTCATTTAATTAATTAACCTTAAAAATATATTTTAAAATAAACCTTAACCCATTAACATTTGAACTTTAACCAAATTTACCCATCAACCTTCGATAAACCTAAACATTAGACAATTTTAACTAATTATCCGATATAAGATATATCCGAACAACACAACCTACAACACATACTTGTATTATTTTCCAGAGCATCACTTCTAGATCCAGACTAGGCTGGTGTTTACTTTTCTGCTGTGTGTTGAGATTTTCATGTTTTCACTACATGTGGGTTGTTAATATTGATGTGATTATTTATTTAATTTTTACACTCTGTGATGTGAATGATGGGCATTAGATTTACCCCTAGGTTAGGGATGATTTATGCTAATTCAATCTTATGTAGGTGGCCATGCTCATACACAGTATTTAAAATAAAAGGAGGTAAATTCATAAATATTAAATTACTACAGGTACTACTGCTATGTTAAGTGCCCCATTTAAAATTAAAAAAGTATGGCCAAGTGTTGTTGATTTGAGTACTTTTAATTTCAATATATAACTGCTTGAGATGTGATTTTAAATTATAACTGTTTAGGATAACCTCGTAGGATGTTTGAGTCTAAATTTTCTATTTTTAAATGTAATTTGATTTGAGTCAAGAGTTGTAAAATTAAAGTGATTTGAAATCGGATAAAAATCTAATTTAAAATTCAAAAAGGAAAGAATATCCCATAGGGGAGAGTTCTTATTCATTTGGAGATCCAAATCTGGATGAATTTTAAATAACTAAAGGGAAAAGAAAATACCCCTTTCGAGGGGGAGTTTATTTTCATTTGAATATCCATACCCGATAGATCCAAGAAGTTTACAGAAGGATAAAGAAGTGAAGATCAAGAAGAATCCAATTCTCAAATTCACTTGAGTCTTAGGAGTAGAATCCACGCTGTTGTCAGTGGTACCTGGCCATTATGCTTTCTACATACCCTGAGTTGTAATATTAAGTGACACTTACCACATAAACTTTTAATTTGAATATTAATTTAATTGATTTGATTAATGATTAATGTGTTAATTGTGATAAAGAATTGCATGCTTTTAGTAATTTTTTTTATGATTTTACATGTCGATCATTGATTTTGCCTGGAACTCGATTAGAGGCTCATGAGGGATCATTAAAACTTTCTCAACTTTAATTAAGTTAAAATTTTAAGATAGCATAGAAATTCTAACACTTTTAAGAAGAAAGCCTGGGATCATCGGGAGTTCGCATTGCATTATATTGCACTTTCTTTTCTTCGTTAGGCACCTCCCCGCCAACGGGTTTTGGCAGACTACCTGGCCAATGAGGATGCAGATCTGTCAAGGGGAATCTATGTAATCTTTAGAGAAAAACCTATTTTTAAGTCTTTTTAAAATTACTTTATATATGATGTAAGCATTCATTGAGTCAACTAGTATGCACTACATTAAAAATAAATTAAAATGAGTCAAAAAAATTTAATTGCATTTACTTTAAGCTTCATACTACCCAACATAAGTCAAGGGGCTAGATTAGGATATGCTCTAGATGTCGGTCCCAACTCCTTAAACTTAACTTAATCAAATGTCCCTATCATTCTTACATAAGAGATCAGACTCATAGATTTTAAGTGATTAGGTGGTTAGTTGGCTCCCTGTTGTAAATCTGGTTTTGATGATGACAAACATGTTTCCAGTGTGTTTTGCTTGGTTAATCTGTTTCAGGCACAAAAGATCGCGAGCCACTCAAGCCAACTCAAGATCGGGTCCAAGTGTGTCAAATGTATGATTTTTCTTTTTATTGAGTCAATTGTAATGTAACTAATCCCCTAGCTAAGTAACCTTGCACACACACACTCAGGGGGAGAGATTGAGTGAGTTAGAGTTTCTGTTCAAAATTTGTTCAGATCGTCCTGTACGATATCCACATCGTCTTGGACGATCCAGTTAAAATAGAAACCCTAATTAGGGCGACTAAGTTAAGAAGGTCTGATTAAGCAGATCATCCTGGACGATCTTTGGATCGTACGGGACGATATTCTCAAATAAGAAATTCCCAGCCGCCAGATTAAGTTAGGCAAGTTTTATTTTAAGTATTTTGGTCTGATCGTCCCGGACGATACGTGTATCGTCCTGGACGATTCACTACAATCATGCCTAAATTAGTCTGGTAATTAAGGAAAGTAATTAATGTTTAATTGATACGATCACATCGTCCCGGACGATCGCAGGATCGTCCCGGATGATCGTGATCGTCTTGTGCATTTCAGCTGTACGTCCAGAACTATGTACAGGATGATTTGGGGCCTTTTTGAACTAATCGTACCGGATGATTACCCTATCGTCCGGGATGATCAAGTCATTTTTTGGTCGTCAAGCACAGATTTCTCTGGACGACCCGAACTGTCTTCTGGACGATTTCCTTCAATTTGAACTAATCGTCCCGGACGATCGCAGTATCGTACGGGACTATATGAACAACTTTTTCTACTGATCGTCCAGAAGAGCTTAATCGTCCAGGCTGAAACAACTGAATTTGAACGGATCGTACAGGACGATCTACAGATCGTCATAGACGATCTTGGCCGACATGTTGAGATTTAGGGCAAATTTTAAGCCCTCCTTTAAAAGAACTTTTTCCAATTTTTGGAAAAATCTTTTGCTACCTTCCTTCCCTGAGAAACCCTAGAGAGAAGAGAGAGTTGGGAGAGAGAGAAGAGATCTTGTGAGGGGGAGTTAGTGAGGAATTCACTAAGGTTGCTCCAAGCACGGATCAGAGTCGTCTTCTCCGCTCGTCGTCTATCGTCTAGTCGGTGTTCTTCGTGGGAGGATCGTTCGCAAGAAGATCCAAGGTTCTCTGCCCGCTTCAGGTGGAAGCAAAAGGAGTTCGAAGGTTCTCTGCCTGCTTCTTCAGGAGGAAGCGAAAGGAGGTCAGGTTCTCTGCCTCACCGTGTGGTGAAAAGGAGGTGTTTTGTACAGGCTTCTCCGCCTTGCTGTGGGAGCAAAAGGAGAGTCACTTTCGTTTAGTACAATACCCGGAGGGGAGGCTCTGGGGAGTGGACGTAGGTCAAGTTGACCGAACCACTATAAAATCTGGTTTGCTTTTCTGATTCAGTTTTGTACTTTACTTTTCAATATAAACTGCTTGGGTGAATATCGTTGGTTGATCTTTTCGTTATTGTTTACTTGTTTCCGCTGCTAAGTATCGAAAAGATTTTTGTAGTTATTATGAAATTTTTAAATAACCAATTCACCCCCCCTCTTGGTTAGCCTCGGGACTAGTTCACTAGGGCTTAACATCCCTTTCGAACTTTCAAGTGGTATCAGAGCGGGATTCAAAATTTCTGTTTAAAAACTTTTGAATTTGATCCAATGGCTAATTGTAACAATCGTAATACTGCTGAAGGTTATTCTATTACTAGACCACCGTTGTTTGACAATATTCCTTTTGATTTTTGGAAAACACGCATGTCTACTTTTCTACAATCTATTGATTATCGCATGTGGATGTTAGTTAAGGACGGATACGAACCACCTTTTCGAATGATTAACAATGTGAAAACTGAATTGCCGTTTGCTGATTGGACGTTTGATGATCATGATTTAGCACAGTTGAATGCAAAATGTTTGAACTGTTTCTTTTGTGCTTTGAAATCTGAAGACTATATGCGTGTTTCTACTTGTACAACGGGAAAGGAAATCTGGGATAGGTTATGTATAACATACGAAGGTACAACTGAAGTCAAACAATCTAGGTTAAACATCTTGTTACATGATTACAAACTTTTTCGCATGAAACCTAGTGAGACTATTTCAGAAATGTACACAAGGTTCACTCAGATTGTTACCTCTTTGCATGCTTTAGGTAGAGAACATACCAACTACGAAAGAGTGAACAAGATTCTTAGATGTTTGCCTGCTTCTTATGATGCTAAGATTACTGCTATTACTGAATCCAAAGATTTAAATACTTACTCTATTGGCATCTTACTTGGATCACTCATTGCTTACGAGCAAGGGGTGAACCAAAGGCAACTTGATGCAGGAGAACGCAAGAAAGAGAAGACCGTGGCACTAAAGGCCAAAGATTCAGATGCTAGCACTTCCAGGTCTGATAGCGATGAAGTTGCCTTAATCACAAGGCAATTCAAAAGCTTTCTAAGGAAGAAACATAAGAACTATCAGAAGTGGAACAAGGGTAAGTTCAATAAAAACTTTAAGGGTTCATCTGAATCGGTTTGTTTTGAATGCAGGAAGCCTGGACACATTAAGGCTGATTGTCCAACACTTAAAGCTCACCCAAGCAAGGAGAAGGGTGAGGAGAAACCAAAGTTCAGAAAGGACAAGACGCGGATTCAGAAGGCGTTCTGGGCAGACTCTGCATCCGACTCTTCTGAGACTGAAGCTGAAGAGGAGGAAACAAACTTGTGTCTGATGGCGGATGATCACCCTGGTCAGTCGGACCAGGAAGAGGTATATGAGCTTACTTACGATCAGTTATTTGAAGTTTCTGAAAAGATTCATACATCATATAAGAAGCTTAAGAAAACCCATGCTAGTTTGAAACTAGATTATCTGACTTTGCAAAAAGAGCATGAAGTGTTGATTAAGGATCATTCCACCATTGATAGCAATCACATGTCTTTACTAGATGAGTTTGATGAACTGAATAAAAAGCATTCTGATTTAATTGTTGAGCATAACTTATTAAAACATCGCATGGTGAATTAGAACTTGCTTTTAAGAAAGTGAATGATTTGGCATCTGAGTTAGAAAGTATTGAAAGTGCAAAAACGTTTGAAATTGGAAGTTTAAACAAACACATTGAGTTTTTGAAAGTGAAAATCAGTGCTTTTGAAAATAACAAAATACCGCCTACTTTTGAACAATTTTATGCACCGCCACCTTTTAAAAATTCTGTTGCAAGTTCATCAAAGAATGTTTCATACACTACTAGGAAGAGGCACTATCACTCACGACGTTTAGTTAATCCTTTTCCTGGTGTTAGATGTTTTTCATGTGGCATGTTAGGACACATATCACACACTTGTACTGTTCACCGTAGTACACATTGGGTGTGGAGACCCAAACTGCCTGTTGCACAGCACAGCACGCATGCATCGCATTCTTCTTTTCATAAGAAGGAACCCAAACCTGTTTGGGTTCCTAAGACTGACATTTGATGATTTTGTAGGTGTGCTCTCACACAAGACCTCGTGAGAGCATGTGGTACCTGGACAGCGGATGTTCTAGACATATGACTGGAGATGCAAATCAGTTCATTTCGCTGGAGGCCAGAGCTGGAGGCAAGGTTACACTTGGAGATAACACCACCAGGAAGGTGGTAGGCACAGGTATGATTGGTGATTCAAAGAATTTTGTGATTGATAATGTTTTGCTTGTAGATGGACTGAAACACAACTTGCTGAGCATTAGTCAACTCTGCGACAAGGGATACAGCATCAAATTCCTGCCCACTGGCTGTATTTTAAGCTTAAATAATGAAGTTGTTTTGCAGGGGCAAAGGATCAACAACGTCTACAAGCTGGATGTAAGTAGCATTAAATCTGATAATTTAATTTGCTTAAAAACTGCTGCTGATGAGTCTTGGTTATGGCATAGGAGATTGTGTCATGCCAGTATGAAAACCCTTAGGAGAGTCACCCAAAAGGACTTAGTTAGAGGTGTGCCCAAGCTTAAGTTCACTAAGGATCACCTGTGTGATGCCTGTCAGTTGGGGAAGCAAGTCCAGTCCTCTTTTCACTCAGTTAAGGACATTAGCACCTCTAGACCTTTAGAAGTTCTTCATATGGACCTCTTTGGACCCATTAGCACTGCCAGCTTAGGGGGGAGAGTCTATGGTTTTGTGATTGTTGATGATTATTCAAGGTTCACTTGGGTTAAGTTTTTGTCACACAAATCTGAGTCATTTGATGAGTTTAGATCTTTCTCTACTTGGATTCAGAAGAAGTTAGGATGTGAGATTATTACCATCCATAGTGATCACGGAGGGGAGTTTGAAAATGAAAGATTTGGAAGTTTTTGTGAGGATCATAGGATTAGTCATAATTTTTCAGCTCCTAGGACCCCTCAGCAGAACGGGGTAGCTGAAAGGAAGAACAGGACCTTAGTAGAAGCCGCTAGAGCCATGCTTGCCGAGTATTCACTTCCTAAATACTTTTGGGCTGAAGCGGTGAACACTGCCTGTTATGTGCTGAATAGGGTGAATGTGAGAGTCAAACTGAACAAGACACCTTATGAGATCATTAAGGGTAGAACGCCAAATCTGTCCCACCTCCATGTCTTTGGCTGTAAGGTTTTCATTCTGAACAACGGGAAGTCACCCTTAGGAAAATTTGACCCCAAATCTGATGAAGGAGTGTTCTTAGGATATTCAAGTGTGGGGAAATCCTTTAGGGTGTTCAATAGGAGGACTTTGGTGGTGGAAGAAACAACCCATGTAGTGTTTGATGAATCTGATCCTAAGGAGTCTAGATCTGAAGTAGAAGATGAAGAGATTGTTGAGGTTACCCAAGGAGTTGGAAATACAAATTTGGAGGAAAGGGTAGAACCTCAGACCACACTGCCTAGAGATTGGAGATATTCTTCGAGTCATCCTAAAGAACTGATCTTAGGAGACCCTTCTGAAGGTGTTAGGACTAGGCATGGACTTAGGAAGGAAGTAAACCATTCTGCCTTTATCTTAATGACTGAACCCACCAACATCAATCAAGCCTTGTCGGATGAGTTTTGGATTTTAGCGATGCAGGAAGAATTGAATCAATTTGTAAGGAATGATGTTTGGGAGTTAGTAGAAAGACCTAGAAACCAAAGTATTGTGGGAACCAAGTGGGTCTTTAAGAATAAGATGAATGATTCTGGTGTGGTGGTGAGAAATAAGGCAAGATTGGTGGCTAAGGGGTATAATCAGATAGAAGGGATAGATTTTGAGGAAACTTTTGCCCCTGTAGCTAGATTGGAAGCCATTAGAGTGCTACTAGCCTTTGCCTGTTACAAAGGATTTAAGCTGTTTCAAATGAATGTCAAGAGTGCCTTTTTAAATGGGGTAATTAAAGAAGATGTTTTTGTAGAACAACCCCCAGGTTTTGAGAGTTCCCAATATCCAAGTCATGTCTATAAATTAAAAAAGGCCTTATATGGATTGAAACAGGCACCCAGAGCTTGGTATGAGAGGCTTAGCACATTCCTGTTAGAAAGAGAATTTGTTAAGGGGAGCGTAGACACCACCCTTTTTCTGAGGAGATTAGGAGATGACTTACTCATTGTCCAGATCTATGTTGATGATATAATTTTTGGATCTTCTGATAAATACTTATGTGAAGAGTTTTCTAAAATAATGAGTAAAGAGTTTGAGATGAGTATGATGGGAGAATTGTCCTACTTTTTGGGGTTTAGCATAAGGCAAACGGATGATGGAACCTTTCTCAATCAATCAAAATACACTAAGGACATTTTGAAGAAATATGAAATGGACAAAGCCAAGCCAATCAATACTCCCATGCCCTCCTCAGTTCAGTTAGATAAGGATTCAAATGGAAAATCTGTTGATCAGAAGAAGTATAGAGGGATAATAGGGTCACTGCTTTACCTGACTGCTAGCCGACCTGATATCATGTTTAGTGTCTGTCTTTGTGCTAGGTTTCAGGCTGATCCTAAAGAGTCCCACCTGACTGCTGTTAAGAGAATTCTTAGATATCTTTTAGGGACCCCAAACCTAGGAATTTGGTACCCTAGGCACAGCACCTCTTTTGAGATCATTGGATATTCTGACTCTGACTTTGCGGTAGGGTGGATAGGAAGAGTACCTCTGGGACTTGTCAATTCATAGGACAGTCGTTAGTCTCTTGGTCCAGTAGAAAACAGAACTCAGTTGCACTTTCCACTGCTAAAGCTGAGTACATTGCCTTAGGGAGTTGTGTGGCCCAAGTTCTTTGGTTGAAGCAGCAAGTCTTGGATTTAGGAGTACCTGTTGGCATAATTTCTGTTCTGTGTGATAATAATAGTGCCATCTGTATCTCTAAGAATCCAATCCAACATTCTAGGACCAAACACATTGACATTAGGCATCACTTTATTAGGGACCATGTTACAAAAGGGGACAATGAGCTACACCACGTAGCAACTGAAAATCAGCTGGCTGACATATTAACTAAACCACTGGCCTTTGACTCATTCAGCATTTTGAGAACCAGATTAGGAGTGATTGATATAAATGCTTGATTCTGATGACTGCTGATTTATGATTGTTATGATTGGTATTCTGATTTCTGTTAGTTAGTTTTTTTGTATTCTGTTTTCTGATTTCTGTTAGTTAGTTTTCATATTCTGATTTCTGTTAGTTAGTTTTGGTTTGATTATTTGCTTTCAGTTGATTTTATTTCTTCTGCTGATTTCTGTGTTACCCTTTTTGTTAGTTTGATTTGAGTATTTACTTTGCTATGATTTTCTACCTGTTTTTATTTATTTACGGGTTCATATCTTGCACTTACTGTTTTATGCTTTTCAAGATCTGATCACCGCTCACTACTTCTGGTGATCTGAATTTTTGACTGGGAGTTTTTACCTTGTTTTGGTTTGGAAGCTGATAAGCAGTGATTGACTTCGTTGAATCTGTTAAAGGGAAGAAACATTGATAATTGTTTCTCTTCCTCTAACTCCTTTACTGGTGTGTAGTTTCTTTTGAATAAAAATCTTTTTCAAAATTAAAATGTTAGTTTTTGAAATAGAGATTATTTTATCTTCCTACAGTAATCTGCCTCATATCAATAGTGTTTTTCAAAGTCTTGAGTCATTAGTTTGATTTTCTAAACCAAGTGATTGCATTTATCATATGTTGTATGGATTTTGTTTTGTGAATCATTCTTCCTTACTGCGGAGAGTCATCTCCTATGTCTGGAAGATAATCTCACAGCTGAGACTCTTTAATGATTATGAAAAGGAGAAGGCTTATAAAAGATGCGCAGTGCGCCAGATAATTTGAAAAAGAGGCATAAAATGAGCCCAAAACTGAAAAGATGCGAAATTGCCAAATTGGATACACAAAGTGTATCAAAAATCAAAAGATGCGCAAAGCGCCAACTAATTTTAAAAAGAGGCACAAAATAAGCCCAAAACAAGCTTTCTTTCCTTTCAGACTGTTAAATGTCTTAGAGGAAAATGTGCGCCACTTAATATTTTCAAAAGCTTGAGTTTTGAAAATCATGATTTCTGATTTTTTTTACTTTGTAACACTATTATATCAGATATTTTTCTGGAACGAGGCATGAAAGGATTTCTTTTCAAATCTAATGTCTTTTATTCTGAATCGGATTTTTGTGTTGGAAGAGGTTTGCATCGATAAGGTGCCCGGGGTCGGAGTTACGAAAGTTGATTATTTCCAACCTTTTTTTGGATTTCAGCGCTGTCAATTGTCCTGTCATTGGTTTTTGAATCTAAAATCAATATATTTTATTTTATGTTTTATTTCCGTGTTATGTTTTTCCCTCCTCCTTTTTGTGATGTCAAAAGGGGGAGTCAGTTGTAGTCGTGTCTGTTTCTGTTTTCTGAGTCTTGTTTCCTGTATTATTTTAGCTGTTAAATGAAACTTTAAAAAAAAATGTTTGTTTGTTTGATCTCCTAGTTTACTTTTACTGTCAGACTACTTTATAAATGTTTGCCATCATCAAAAAGGGGGAGATTGTTGCAAATCTGGTTTTGATGATGACAAACATGTTTCCAGTGTGTTTTGCTTGGCTAATCTGTTTCAGGCACAAAAGACCGCGAGCCACTCAAGCCAACTCAAGATCGGGTCCAAGTGTGTCAAATGTATGATTTTTCTTTTTATTGAGTCAATTGTAATGTAACTAATCCCCTAGCTAAGTAACCTTGCACACACACACTCAGGGGGAGAGATTGAGTGAGTTAGAGTTTCTGTTCAAAATTTGTTCAGATCGTCCTGGACGATATTCACATCGTCCTGGACGATCCAGTTAAAACAGAAACCCTAATTAGGGCGACTAAGTTAAGAAGGTCTGATTAAGCAGATCGTCCTGGACGATCTTTGGATCGTATGGGATGATATTCTCAAATCAGAAATTCCCAGCCGCCAGATTAAGTTAGGCAAGTTTTATTTTAAGTATTTTGGTCTGATCGTCCTGGATGATTCACTACAATCATGCCTAAATTAGTCTGGTAATTAAGGAAAGCAATTAATATTTAATTGATACGATCACATCGTCCCGGACGATCGCAGGATCGTCCCGGACGATCGTGATCGTCTTGTGCATTTCAGCTGTACGTCCAGAACTATGTACAGGACGATTTGGGGCCTTTTTGAACTAATCGTACCGGACGATTACCCTATCGTCCGGGACGATCAAGTCATTTTTTGGTCGTCCAGCACAGATTTCTCTGAACGACCCGAACTGTCTTCTGGACGATTTCCTTCAATTTGAACTAATTGTCCCGGACGATCACAGTATCGTACGGGACGATATGAACAACTTTTTCTACTGATCGTCCAGAAGAGCCTAATCGTCCAGGCTGAAACAGCTGAATTTGAACGGATCGTACAGGACGATCTACAGATCGTCCTGGACGATCTTGGCCGACAAGTTGAGATTTAGGGTAAATTTTAAGCCCTCCTTTAAAAGAACTTTTTCCAATTTTTGGAAAAATTTTTTGCTACCTTCCTTCCCTGAGAAACCCTAGAGAGAAGAGAGAGTTGGGAGAGAGAGAAGAGATCTTGTGAGGGGGAGTTAGTGAGGAATTCACTAAGGTTGCTCCAAGCACGGATCAGAGTCGTCTTCTCCGCTCATCGTCTGTCGTCTAGTCGGTGTTCTTCGTGGGAGGATCGTTCGCAAGAAGATCCGGGGTTCTCTGCCCGCTTCAGGTGGAAGCAAAAGGAGTTCGAAGGTTCTCTGCCTGCTTCTTCAGGAGGAAGCGAAAGGAGGTCAGGTTCTCTGCCTCACCGTGTGGTGAAAAGGAGGTGTTTTGTACAGGCTTCTCCGCCTTGCTGTGGGAGCAAAAGGAGAGTCACTTTCGTTTAGTGCAATACCCGGAGGGGAGGCTCTGGGGAGTGGACGTAGGTCAAGTTGACCGAACCACTATAAAATCTAGTTTGCTTTTCTGATTCAGTTTTGCACTTTACTTTTCAATATAAACTGCTTGGGTAAATATCATTGGTTGATCTTTTCGTTATTGTTTACTTGTTTCCGCTGCTAAGTATCGAAAAGATTTTTATAGTTATCGTGAAATTTTTAAATAACCAATTCACCCCCCCCCCCTCTTGGTTAGCCTCGGGACTAGTTCACTAGGGCTTAACATCCCTTACGAACATTCACTCCCCAATCTAGGCCGTGGTAATTTCAGATTTGCACTATATTAGCTAAGTTTGGGTAACTAATTTTCAGTGCCCAATTTAGACTTAGGTTCTGAGGCAGGTTTAGACTATAAGACCTCAACCTCTGAGAATTTAATTCCAACCTTCTAATAAAATTGATAACTCAAACTTAAATCTCTTTCAATCAAATTTAAGCCCAACACTTAGGATAGGCTAGGGTGTTTCTGAAATATTTCAAAATCCCAAAGCACCTCCTATCATTCTTCATTTGACCTCCAAAAATAAGTATTCAACCTTGATCCAATCATAGTTGAATTTCTAATCCTCTTCCTCTTTGATATCAAACTTTGAATTCTAAATAAAATTTTTTCCCGTTATTTTAATAGAGGGGTTTAGGGTTTAGGGTTTAGGGTTTAGGGTTTTCGTAGGAAATTTTAGTTTCCCTACGATGTAATAAACTATAAGGGCTTGTGCTCGTAGGAGATTTAGAAACCTAGATAAATTCTTAAATTCAAGTTTTCAAAACCTCAATTGATTCTCTTTGGGAAAATTAAATATAACAATCATTATCATCATTTTCAAATGATTGATAGTAAATGATATTTTTTTGTCTGAAAAGATATATAATTCTATTATTATAACTTTGATTATAAAATTAATGATCTCTTATCCAAATTGTTATAGTTTAACACTCGATTAAATTTTATTTGACCCTCTGGGTCATTTGTGATTCTTTCTTGAGTTTGATTATCATAATCAGGATAAATTCCAAGTTTTGTAACTTAAACCCATTAGAGAATGATATGTTTGCCTCCTGAGGCAATATATTATTCATGATGATGTGTTTAATTTTAAAACTAAATTTCTATAAATTAAATTCTCCCAAAGAAAATTAAACTTTTTAAATTTAACTTTTTAATCAAATAGACAGCTATTAAGAGAATCCTTAGATACCTTCTAGGCACTTAAAAATTAGGTATCTAGTACCCTTGACATAGCTCCTCATTTGAAATCCTATGATATTCAGACTCAACCTTTGTAAGATTTAGGATTGATAGAAAGAGCACCTCTAGAACCTGTCAATTCATAGGTCAATTTTTGGTCTCCTGGTCTAGTAGAAAATAAAACTCTATAGTTATATCCATCACTGAGGTAGAATATATTACTATAGTAAGTTATGTTTATTAAGTCCTGTGGCTAAAGCATTAAATTTTTGACCTTGGACCCCCTATTGGCAATATTCAAATTAAGTGTAACAATACTAGTGACATATACATCTCTAAGAATCCTATTTAACACTCATGTACCAAGCATATAAATAATAGGCTCCACTTTATTAGAGACCAAAATTGCAAAGGGAGATATTGAGTTACATAATGTAGCAACTAATGACAACTAGTAGATATCTTTACCAAACCCATAAGATATAACACCTTTAGCACATTGAGGATTAGATTAGGTGTCATTGACATTCATGCTTGATTCAGGATAAGATGAAATTAATAGCATTAAAATTTATGTATTTTGTGTATTTCTACACTTTTTGTTTTTTATTTATGTGGTAATTATTTAGTGTTGTTTATTTAGTAGTAGTTATTCCCTTATTATCACACACCACCCTAAAAAATATTCACATCATATTATACATACCCTATTCATATTGTATGATCTACACAACTCATCACATCCTCGCCATCTATAATTTCATGGTTTAGATTTGACCAATCATTCATGACATACTATACGATCCACCCATATTCATACTGTATGAACCTTTTTGTTAACGGTCGTACCGATGACTCCTCAGGATGATTGTTTTTAATGAAGATCATCTAGTATGATTTGACCTCTTTTTTTGATAGATCATCCAGATGAAATGAATTCTTCTAATTATAAAGTATGAACCTCGATCCTACTGTATATTCTATTAAAAATATATAAGGTGGGATTTTAAAGGTTTGACTCACTCCATCCTTTCTTTCCTATTTTCACTTGCAATCGTACCCTCAATACTCTTAATGGCTAGTGGTAAGTGAGCTCATTAATTGCTCCAAAGAAGTTCCTCTCATCATCCTATTAATGACCATTTCCAAATAGAGGAGGATGAAGCAAACTACCACAGATACAGGGAAGCTCAGATTACCCCATCTCGCATCCTTGATCAATCAATTCTTAGCTATTTAGTAATGGTTCTTTTTTCCACCTTCACTCTCCAATTCCTTCTTACCCTAGCCTTCCATTTTAATACTGAGGTACTTTATGAAATCTTTGCTAGCTTATGGGTATCTGCAGACTACTGTACCATGACATCATACATGTATAGATGAACCTTAGAAATTATTAAATAAGAGTTAGTTGAATACCCCCACTTATTCACTAAAGGGGTTCAACCTCATATCCTATCATCTAGGGGTGATTATGATTGGACCTCAGATAATCTAGTCATTAGGAACACTCCTCTAAACCAACACCAGCCACTTATCCAATCATTAAACCAAAATACTCGAATGATCCAGCATGTTCTTCGGACTTCTATCCTTCCTAAAGCTGGAGATAGGGTAAATATCATTCCTCTTTTATATGTCTTCACCTACTTCATCATGTCTGGCAACACTTTTGATAAATCTCAAATGATCATCTCTTATTTGAATTACCTCACTTCCCTTTGCTTACACTCAACCCACTGTAAGCACAACCTTGCACTTGGCCACTTGATTACTTATTTTTTGGACCAAAAATACCATCTTATATATACCACACTAGAAGATAAATTCCCTATTTTCTTCTCTCATGGCTCTTTCCATGTTCTCTTTCATCATCACCAAGGGGTATAGCCCAAAGAAGAGCCAGAATTTGATGAGGAAGGGGGAGACCATCTAGCACTAACACCAAAACTAGCACTAGTATCAACACCAGCATATCAGCCTTATTCCTATAAGATACTGATATAATGTTTTGATCGATTGGAGTCTCGACTAGATAGCCATATTCAACAACACCAATAGTAGCATGAGATCGATATGGCGTGGTTTGGTGAGCAATTTGACACTATTTATCACTATTTCCAACCACTATTATCACCACCAGCACTTGATCAGAGATCTTACTTCTAGGTTGCTTATTTGGTTGGAGTATTTCTTTTAAATCTATGTTGTAGTTTTTTGTTGTGTTTGTTCCATTTTTTTTAATATCAAATGGGGGAATATATAGTTAGTTGTATTTTGTGATTTTCTATTTAATCTATTTATTTTAGCTTCCTTGTTATTTGTTGATCATTCGTGTTTACAACTAAAAAAACAAAAAAAAATTCCATTATTTTTTAAAAGTATCTCATCTAGTGAGGGAGAGATTAAGAGAAAATATAAGTTTCTTATAATTTCAACCAAAAATATTCAGCATCATATAAAAGTGGGAGATTGTTACAATTCAGGATCTCAAGCTTATAATTTTGATAATATCAAACATTATTTATTATACTTTCATTTCTCCTACCATTTTATTATATATATATATATGTGTGTGTGTGTGTGTGTGTGTGTGTGTACTAACATTTTAGGTATGTCGTGCACCTTGCATGAAGATTTAGGGCTTAAGTTTGGGCAAAATAGGAACATGGTTGACAAGAGTCTGAACTTTTTATTTATTTATTTTTAAATTTCTTAAGTTAATGTCCTATGAAAGATGTATGCTATTTGGCAACTGTGCGCACACATAAGGGAGTGAGAAAATATAATTTTTGAACTAATCGTATCGTACAAACTAGATCGTACGATACGATCAGTTATTTTTGAAATGATTTAAAATAGTTATTTTTGTAATTAATATTTTAAAACTAAATGTATTGTATGATCCAGATCATATTGTATGATATATTTAAAATAGAAACCCTATATACTAATCAAAATTAAGTATCTTAATTCTTTTATTTTTGAATTGATCATATTATATGATTACATTCATACTTAATTTAATCCCCATGATTAGTCTATTGAATTAAGGCTTAATTAAGTTGGTCGATCATGATGAATGATAGGCAAAGATGAAACACATTTATCTCAATAATTGTCTTGGATGAAACCTTAATTTTTGAACTAATCATAAGGTATAATGTCAATCATAATGAATGATAGGTAGAGATTATTTTTAATCATCCTGGTGTGGACCTCTGAGAGGACACAACAAAACACCGCCGCCCCACGAGGGGAGACAGTATCTGTTGGCCAATGGGAGGGCAGATTCAATCACACATATGATTAACCATTAAGGATAGCGTCTCTCACCAGCACACCCCGATGGATAACAATATGTATGATCTAATCACAACAGGTTTCCCCCACCCGATACATTAGCTCGAATGGGGTTTATTTGAGAGTGTGATGCGGTTTCCCACGGGCGCAAGCCCCCGTGGTTAATTACATCTCAAGCTGGAGCCTAAGAAAACTCTCGATTAAGGATTCTACATTATTCTTTCTAAATTGGGATTGGCACATAGGGCGAAGACTAAGAAGTCCTACTCGAAGGGAAAGAGAGGTTCAACTAGGCTTAGTCAACATGCACGACTCACATCAGCATCCGGAGGGACTAAGGTAGTGAGAAGAAACTGGAGAAAATAAATAAATCATGCACTCGAACCATGCGGGAGGAAAGGATGGAGGTGGCGTCATCCGTGTGACGCAGATATGTATGGTTTAGGGTCTCTGGAAGGCAGAAGACCTACCTATTGATGAGGCGTACTACGAAACAATAGTAGCCTTGAATCCTAAACCTAATGGGTTTAGTATTCTACACAACACTAACACCCGTGTCCTAACTAATGCAATGCAAAATCTGGACTTACCCCGGCCTGGAAGGGGGAGCCAGCTAACCACCTAGTCGCTTCAAAACCCTGTTGTCCAGTCATTTAATGAAAGATGGGTGGGTAGGTTATAGTGCTTGGAAGTAGGGCTGACGTCTAGAGGATTTCCTAATTGGCCCCGGACTGATGTGGGTGAATGCTCCTATGACTAATGCAATTAAAATTTTAATTTAGTTGATTTCTAATGCAATGTATGCTGGTTAAAGTATCCAAATCAGGTATGCACAGAACTTTAAAAAGGCTTATAAAATTTTTTTTAGAATTAGACTGGGCTTCCCCAGGTCCGGCACCTCATCCTCATAGGTCAGATTATTCGGACTCTACCCGCAGGCGGGGAAGTGTCTTATAGAAGGAGAGAAGAAATGCATTAATATGCATGCGACCCCGGACGATTCCGGTAATTCCTTAGGTCGTTAAGTTTCTAAATTGCTTAAACCTTAAAATTTTAAATATTAGTTGCGAGTAGAAAATGTTTTAGTTCTTAGAGAGCCTAACGAAATCTAGGCAAAAATAAAAGCGGCATGTAGATCGCCAATAAACTATGAAAAGCATACAACCTATACGCAATCATCATCAAATCAAATATAATACATAATTAAACAAATCAATTAAATGTCCATAGGCCAACTGCCCTCAATTACAACCCAGGGTCTGCAGAAAATTAAAGTGGCCGGGCACCACTGCTAACAACCCGAATTTCTAATCCTAAGACTGACGCAAGTTATTTTGAGTGGGATACTCTTGCTCTTCATCTCCTTGGTCTTCTCTTCCTTGGACTCCTCGGATCTCAACTTCGTTGGACTCCTTGGATCTCAGCTTCCTTGGACTCCTCGGGTAGTAGAATGATCCAAATTTGGATTCCCAAATAGAAAAGGACTATCCTCATATTGGGTGTCCTTTTCTCTTTGTGCATCCAACCTTTGGATTCTTGTATCCCCACTCAAAATAAACTTTCACAACTCTATACCAGATTACAAGTAATTACATTAAATGAAAGCAGTAAATCTAGACTCTCCTGCAAGGTTATCCTAGTGAAAATCATCCCAAGCAGTTAATATTTCATCCCAAGCAGTTATTGACACATGTAAAGAAAACATTCATGCCAACCAAACTTGGCCATGCTCTTAATTATTTTGAGGGCTAAACAAGCTCTGGAGCACCTGTAGTAATTTATAATGATGATTTTAATTAGCCCTCATTTATTTAGGGGGGCTGAGCAATTTCTGGAGTATCTGCATGAAACAACGTTAGTATTTAAATCATGAATTTTGCCCCCCCTTTATTTTAGCAAGGCATGAGCATGGCCAGCTGTAGAAAATATCATTAGTATCAAGATCGATCCTAACCTATGGGTAGTCTATCGTGTAGTCACATCAATTCCCAGAGTGTAGTAAAAGTAAACAAACACACCAGTATCATCTCAATCACAACATACAGTGAAATCTCAGAAATCCTGGCACACAACAGAAAGTAAACACCGGCCTAGCCTAGGTCTAGAAGTGGTGCCCTAATAAACCATCTAGATTTGTGTGAAAAGCTGAGTAGCTGAGGTAGATCCTAAGCTGGGTAGTTAGTTACAACTGCCTACTGTCCAGCTTGGTTGTAGGTCTAAAAAGGAAGTTTTATTTGAAGTACAAATATTAGTGAATTAAGATCCATTTTAGTTTATTTGATGTGTAGGTCAATTTTAATACTTAGGGTGACAATATTTAAAGTTTAAATTGTATTAGTGAATTTCAGGAGCTTCGGGGTCCCTACCTACTGAGCTAGGGGATCCAAAAGGTCACTAGGAGAATTAAGCTAAGCTAGGGATTCCTAGCATTTTAGTTAAATATTAGATCTTAGTATGAGTAATTAGACAGTTAGTTTGCTGGATTTGGAGTTTCCTACGCAAAGTTATAAATTTTAGAAGTTTCGGGCCCTAGACTATAAGTTGCAATTGACCGGAAAGTTGACTTTTCATTTTAGGCTGATTTCTAGACACCTAATATTTTAATAAATACTAGACCTTAATGTGAGTTGAATGCCTTTTAGTTTGCCCATTTTGAAGTTTTTTGTAATTAGTTATGATTTTTAGAAGTTGGGGCAATTAAATGCATTATCGAAATTGCCTAATTAGGGGTACTTTGGGGGTTTTGGCCCAAATCAGCTCCAAACTAATTGGAATCACCCCCAAAGGTCAGAAATGACCTAAGAAGGTGTTCCCAAGTGTTTTGGGAAAATTTGGGATTTTTAATAATTTTTAATGATTTAATTAAGGCAAAAAGGTGGTTTTTGATTAAGGTTGAGTTAAAGTCCAGATTAAGGTCCAATTAAGGGGCCCTAATTATCTAAGGTTGTAGACTAAATTCTGGAGAGTTTGAGATATTATGGGTATTTTTCTGATTTAAAATGGATTTATTAGATTTTTTTGAAGTTTCTGAGGCTTAATTAACGGGTAAATTAGGGGTTTGCTAATTAAGTATTTTAATGAGTTCAAAAAATTCCTAGAAAATTCTAGGGGGTTCCAGATGTCACTATATTTAAGTGTTTCAGATTTCAAGTCATTTGGGGTTCTACCCTAATTCCTGAAATTTTTTTAAGTTCACTAGACGGTCCTTAATTATTATCCTTAGGGTGTCACTACGTTATATGGGAATAAAATGAAGTAACTAACCCTTAGGCATAGCATATGGGGTAAATGTAGAAAATATAAACACACTAATCAGGTCCTTAGATCTAGGAGAGCCTAGGCTATGTGTTTGTGCAACCTACACATGTAAGGACTACGAAAATACTAAGTAAGAAGCCTAATGAAGTGATTAGTGAATGATTGGGGACACAATCATTCACTAATCTTTCTCCCACATGAATTTCTCTTCATATCATAGCCTAGGTTTAAGTTTCATAAGGGGTGGACCTCCCAAAATTAAAGAATTTAAAGTAATATGTAATTTTAAAATTATTTTTAAAATGCATAAATATTATAAATAATAATAATATAAATTTGAAAATAAGATAATTAAAAATACTTCAGTTCATAAGCATAGGAGGTCTACCAGCCACCAAGGGGTTTTAAAAATAATTTTTATTTAAAGTAATTATTTATATTAATTAAATAATATTTAAATAGCTAAATAACACAGTAATACAGAAAATATTCAAAAATGTCAGAATCACATACAGGAATATTTTTAGATTAAAATTCACATTTTTTTGAAAAATTCAAGGTATTGTGCGTTAAAATCTGATTTAAAATGAGAAAGTTATGAATTTTTGAAGTTAAATAGGTTAAAAGTAATTTTTTTTAAATATTTTAAAATAATTAATAATTTTAAAATAAATCAGATATAATAATATCTAGATTTTAAAATAAATTTAAATAATAATAAATAAAATATAATAATAATATAAAATAATAAATATTAATATTATAATGATATTAATATTAACATAATAATACTATTATTAAAGATAATAATATATTATTAATTAACAACATTAATATTATAATAATATTAATAATAATAATTAATATTATAATAATATAAATATTAACATAATAATATCATTATGGAAATAATAATATTATTAATAGTAATATTAATACCATTATAATACTAATAATAATAATAATCAATATTATAATAATATAATAATGATATCATTAAAATAATGATATTAATTATAGCATTAATATTATTATAATACTAATAATAAGAATAATTAATATTATAATAATATAATAATATTATTATATAAAAAAAATAATAATATTATTATTAATTACAATATTAATATAATAATAATAATAATAATTAATATTATAATAATATAGTAATATTATTATTAAAAATAATATTATTACTATTAATTATAGCATTAATATTAATATAAATAATAATAGTAATAATAAATTAAAATAATAATAATAATAATAATAATAATAATAACAATAATAAAATAATAATAATAATAATAATAATAACAATAAATAATGTAAATAGTATAGCAATAAAAAAAAATTATGTAAAATTTTTTGGATTTTTTTATTACTAAATAATTATTTAAATAATAATAAAAAAAAGAATTAAAAAAATTATTTTTTTTATTAAACGGCAAGCGGCGGCGCTGCGGCGGGGCACGTGGCGGCGAAACGGCGACAGTCAGACGCGTAGCAGCTTCCCGTTGTTCCCGTGGTTCCGGTACGCGCTTTCCAATCATTGGCGATGATTGCGCAATCAGCGCAATCATCGCCAATCATTGGCAGACGGCGCGCGGCTGACTTATCCGAGTCAGCACTCACGTCGCGCCGTTAGATCTCCGCGGTCGGAACCAACGGCCACGATCGCGCCACGTAGCGAGCGGAACCGCGAGAGCGACCGCGCGGTTCGATCCTGACCGCGGAACAGGGCGATCTGCGCCGTTGATCCGAGAATCAACGGCCCAGATCGGACGCAGTTCATCAGGCTCGAACCCGAAACCTTAGAACTGATTTTCATCTCATTCTCGCAAACGGCTGAACAAATCGCTTAAAATTTAAACGTATGCTATGTACATGAACAGAATTCATGTCGTATAGTTTGTTCGGCTTAAAACGCACTTATCAAAATACTAATTAACTCTAAGTGTTTAGACCTAGGTTAAGGGTTTTAAAGAAGTTTCATCGTGGGATCTTCGGGATTTTGGTTAGGATGCACTTGTAGATTGTCCTCGTATGATTTCCTAGTTGAAGCCGCGTTCAAACGAGCTCTGGATCAACCGGATCAAGGCCTTGGACGTCTTAAGCTTCGGGTCGCCGGAATCTCATCGCCGGTGAGCGTTTGCCGGCCGGATTTGAGTGGGGGAGGTGGGGACAGGTCGTGGGAGTTCTCTCGCCAAATCTCAGGAGCTGAGGATGCTTGGGGAGAGAGAGATCAAAAGTCCTCCTCAAACAAACCCTAATATCCCTATTTAAAGGTCTAGACCTCCCATCAATGGTTGGGATCAATCCTTGGATGTTAGGAGGGAGAAATAAACACCTTGGCGTTCTTTGAGTCAAGGGTTGAGTAGGCAAGAGTTTAGAGCTCTAAATAGGTTTTAAATAAATTTTCAAAGGCTTGATTTGGACCCCTTTAGACTAGGGTTGACCAAGTCAAGGCTTGACTTGGTCAACCTAGTCAATTGGGTCAAGGGGGACTTGGGTGGAGCCAAGGAGAGGGATTGAATGGGTTGGGATCTGATTAAACCTATTAAGGCCTATATGGGTCAATTGGGTTGACCTGGTCAACCAGGTTGACCCAGGAACAAGACTTGGGCCCAATGGGTCAAGCATGGCCCACTGAGTCCAGTGGAGGAGAGAATAGGGCTTGGAGAGCCTTGGATTGGGTTTGGGGGCCAAGGGAGAAGGATATGGGTTATCTTAGGTCAACCCTAGTTGACCTGGTTAACCAGGTTGACCAGGGCCTGGGTCTGGGCTCAGCAGACTCAGTTTGACCCATTGAACACAAGGGAGAGGGTCTTAGGCCCTGACTTGGTCAATTTGACCAAGTCAACTCCCTTGACTAAGCTTGGGAGAAAACCAAGGTCAACAAACGGACCCCCAATAGGAGCGGTGAACAAACTGGTGAACAGCTCGTGTTGGTGTTGAGCGAACGTGACAAAAGAGGTAGAGTAAAGACCCAAGAAAAGAGCACCAAAGAGGTGAAAGAGAGCAAAGAGAATCTTCTCCTGGCCTTGCCCTATAGCGAGGGCAGAGCCGAGGATAGAACAAAGAGCAAAGTAGTAACATGCCACAAAAGGTGACAAAGTGGGGGAGATCTTCTCTTTGCCTTACCCTATAGTGAGGGCAGAACTGAGGAGAGAAAACCCCAAAAAGGTAAGGTTGTAAAGCAAACCAACTATCTATCTGAGCGTATCGAAACAACAGGATAGAAGGTGAAAGAGTGATGAGGAATGCCTTCCAGAGACACTGTCAGGCTCACTCGACCAAGTAAAGTCTGATGTCTGCTTGATCAGAGCAAAATAATCAGGGAAGAAGTAGTGGTGAGGAATGCCTCCCAGGGACACTGTCGGGCTCACTCAACTAGGTAAGTAAAACCAACTACCTAACTGTTCATTTCAAACAGTAGGATAGAAGGTAAAAGGATCCCGTCTCCTCCTGCTCCTTTCAGAACAGCGGATAGGGGTGACTCAATATTTCTGCCTGACCTCAACAAAAGTAAAATAAGCCACAAAATTGGAGTCTGCTTAGTCTTTTACAGAACATCCAGAGTAAAGGGGTGGTGAGGAATGCCTCCCAGGGACTCTGTCGGGCTCTCTCAATCGGTAAGTAAAACCAACTACCTGGTTGTTTCATTTCAAACAGCAGAATAGAAGGTGAAAGGATCCTGTCTCCTTCTGCTCCTTTCGGAACAGTGGATAGGGGTGACTCAATACTTATATCTGACCTCAACAAAAGTAAATAAGTCACGAAATTGGAGTCTGCGTAGTCTTTTACAGAGAATCCAGAGTAAAGGGGTGGTGAGGAATGCCTCCCAGGGACTCTGTCGGGCTCTCTCAACCGGTAAGTAAAACCAACTACCTGGCTGTTCATTTCAATAGTAGAATAGAAGGTGAAAGGATCTCGTCTCCTCCTGCTCCTTTCGGAACAGCGGATAGGGGTGACTCAATACTTCTGCCTGACCTCAATAAAAGTAAATAAGCCACGAAATTGGAGTCTGCATAGTCTTTTACAGAGCATCCAGAGTAAAAGTGGTGGTGGGGAATGCCTCCCAGGGACTCTGTCGGGCTCCCACTCACCGGGTAAAGTCTGATGTCTGCTTGATCAGAGCAAGACGATCAGGGTAAAAGGTCTGATGTCTACCAGAGCGGCAGGACAGTCAGGGTAAAGGTGTGGTGAGCTTTGTCTCGCAGGGGCTCTGCGGGGTGCTCCCAACCAAGTAAAGTCTGATATCTATTCTAGCGTATATGCCTGTAGTAAAGCAATGAGGAAAAAGATGTGGTGAGATATGTCTCTCAGGGGCTCTGCGGGGGTGCTCCCAACCAAGTAAAGTCTGATGTCTACTCGGCGCATATGCCTGCAGTAAAGCAATCAGGAAAAAGAGGTGGTGTGATATGCCTCCCAGGGTTCTGTGGGGCAGTCTCAACCAAGTAAGTCTGATGTCTACCCGGTGCATATACCTGCAGCAGAGTGATCAGGGGAAAGTCATCTCAACCATACCCTAACACGCATATGTGTAGGTGGGGAGAGGAGTAGAAAGGTAGATTTGGAAAATTTTAAAGAGAGAAGGGTTGTCTAAAGCATTTCAACTAGCATTTTGGGTACCACATTGTAGAGGATAAATCGTCGTGACCACGAGTATCCAAATGCCAGTGAAACTGCCTAGGTGAAATCAAGATCATACAAATCTGGAAGCATCAGGATGATGCCTCGAGAGACAGTAGCGAAGAGTACGCCCTCAGCAAAGTGACGAGAAGGGTAATCTCATTCCCAATGATTAACTAGAGTAGCAAGGAGGATATACTTGCAATAGAGAGAAAGACTGTGTCAAGGAGAAATAATCCTGAGAGACTACAGTGGTATACCCACATAAGCTAGTGGGACCCTGTAGAGGTGGAAAGCAAACATAAACACATCCAAGGGACCGCTCCACAGCCAAGAGTCAGGTCACGGTGGGAAAGTATGTCACTACAAGACGAGTGAAATGATTTACTGCTAGAAATCAAAGCTCACTAAGAAGTGATGCTAACATCTGAGACTTGATGTACTGCATCACAACCAGGAAAGTGGACCAAGAGTAGCGAGGGGATGTACTCGCCACTAAGGGAATTAACATTGCATAGGAATGATATTTATAAAGCTCACAGTGGTGATACCCACACAAACTGGTGGGACCTGTGGGAAGTGGGATAATATCAGTACCAGCCGTAGAGCTACCCTAGCAGCTGAGGGTAGAGCGCGAATGAGAGAGAGAGTAAAGTAGAAAATGAGTTGATTTTCTGCTAGAAAATCAGAGCTCTCAAGTTAGTGATGCTAACGCCGGTAACTAGGCGTACTGCAACACTACTAGGGAAACAACTCAATATGGCGAGGAGACATACTTGCCATTGAGGGAAATGATTTATGAGTAAAATCAATAAACATCAAACATCACAGCGGTAACACTCACCCTGACCGGTGGGGAACCTGTGAGAGGTGGGAGCAACACTACCAGACCGGCGGACTGCCCTAGTAGCTGGGAGCAGGGCAAGGGTGAAAAGTAGGTCACTAAAAGAAACTAGAGAGTTGATTCCCTGCTAGGAAATCAGAGCTCGCGAAGGTGGGATGTTAACATCTTGAGCAAGATGTATCACACCACTGATAAGGACTAACATGATTGTAAAAGACCATAATAATCACAAGTGTAAACTCATCCTTGAAGTGATCACACAGACGCTTCGTAGGAGAAGAAAAGAAAGACTTTAGAGAATTTGAGCTCTTAGAGAGTATTATGGGTTCCACCTGTGACAAGGGCAACCGGTTTTGCTCTGCTAAGAGCTTCCTCTTTTATTTTATGGATGCATATTTTCTTTATATGTTCTCAACCATAGACTAAGTATGTCTCGTACTGTCGAAGATAACACCCGGTAGAGGGAATATTTACCATATCCGTGCGTTACTCCTAGTATGAGACATCCTCTAATGATTGGAACTCAAAGAGGGAGATAGGATTGACTTTGATAACCCAGGCCATATTCGCCACATGAATAAAACTGGGGGCACAATCAGAACACGATTGATATGTGAGTGAAATTTAGTTTAGGATAGTGGATCAACATTACCATCCCAAGCTAGCATAGGTTGGTATAGACCTAGTACTAAAGAGTCTGAATTGGTTTTGATACTCCAGACCACACTTGGGAGCACCAAGTAAAACTGGGGGAACAGAGAGGGGGAAACTCCCAACTACCAGAACTCAGGAGAGGAAGGTACAATAAATGCGAGACTCTTATCAGTCCTTAAGAATGGTCTATAATCAGATGGTGGGGTCAAAAATATTTTTGGTGCATGAATTTTTAAAATAATATGGTGAGCATTTAAATAAGCTCAATAGTGGGACCACTAAGAGATGTTTAAGCCCTCACCAATCAATCTGAGAGAAGTCTGATTCACCATTTTCTAAAGAGTGAAAATTTCATTAGAGAGTGAAAGGACTATTTTTAGAAATGAAAAATTAACCTCTGAATAATCTTGAACCTTAAAAAGGTTCCAAAAGCTTAGCAATATAGGTTGACTCCATCTAAACCTGAAAAGGTTAGGGATTTAAATTTTGCTAACCCAGCTTAAGCTCCCTATAAGCTAAGCTGGGCTTCTCCCTTATATATTTTTAATAAATATCTAATTCTCAAAGGGTGTAAATTAGAGAGAGAAACTGAATCTCTCAATCTTCTTGCATGAAAATATTTTTATATCTAATAGAACATCCTTGCACGATGATGAATCCAAAATCATGATTTTCAAACTCAAGTATCACAAATATCAAAGGGTATGGATTTTCTGAGACTTAGAGATTTACAAGAAAGGGAAGCCATTTACTTATTCACTTTGGGCTCATTTGAGCCCTCAACTTGGTTTGGCGCACTGCGCATCTTTTAATTACCTGATCACTTTGCGCATCTTTAACTTTGTGGCGCATTTTGCGCAACTTTCCACTTTTGATACACTTTGTGTATCTTTAATTTTTGGCGCACTGCTCATCTTTTCACTTTTGATACAACTTTGTGTATCTTTCATTTTGTAACTGGCTCCCTTTCTAAACCTCTAAAAGAAAACTTTCTCAGTTGTAAGATTATTTTC